>JALCUT010000012.1:1200000-1749415 GCA_022963115.1 Ustilago tritici
CTGTTGGCCTAAGCGCTGCGATTTTGAGTCATTGCGATTTGGTCTATGCATACGAAGACTTTTTCTTCTTTACACCATTCATGTCGCTAGCATTGGTAGCGGAAGGACTAACCTCGGTCACCTTCATCCAAAAAATGGGTCTGGGTAGAGCAACAGAAGCACTTTTGGAAGGCAGGAAAATGTTGGCTCCCGAGCTCAAGCAGGCAGGGTTCATCACAAGGTTGTTCAAGAAACCAGATGGATTTGAGGAGAACAAGGATAAGATGGCTACGCCACCTATTTTGCAAGATGTATTGGAGATGGTAAGGGAGAAATATCTACCGCCGAACGTTAGTGCTTGGTCGTTGCTGTATACGAAAAAGCTACTGAATGATGCCGCGTATGCTTATGCGGGAGTGGATGGCGTGAATCAGGCTGAACTTGTAAGTACCCTTCTTCCCTCACACGTAGATGGTACAAGATAGCTCGAGAGAAAGAGGGAGAAGAGACCAAGCTGACAAGAACAACTTTGCCTTTTATACACGTGCAATTGCCGAAATCACCGTAGAGGGGAGCAGAGAGTGTGTTCGCTTCAGGTGCTCCTCAAGCTAGATTTGCTCGTATTGCTCAAGGTGCTCGACACAAGCTCTGATACCGGCATCTGCCAGCCTCGAGATGATCAAGATGGACAAAACGAGCTTGGTTGCTTTCCTCTTCTTATCGGTGCCTTTTCAAATGTGCTTCTTCGCTTCTGCTTCACACGGACACATACCGTACGAGGACTGCTTTGTTTCTGTTTTCTTTCGCAATGCAAAGCATGACCTTGAAAGAATGCAAAAGTGTTTGTCACTGTTGTACCTTCTCACCTCCTATTCCTGGAATCAACACCAGTACTACCCGCCCCAATCCCACCAACTTTATTCACGCTTGCCTCCTTCTCATCCAACCCAGCTTCGGCCCTTATCCTCTCAATCTCGTCCAAAATCGGTTTGTATTCTTGATACTGTCGATCCGCCAATGCGAAAGCTTGTTTCCTCATTTCCTTCCCCCTCAACTTGCCCTGGCTTTGAACGATAGCTATGGAGGCCCAATGCAGTTTCGTCCTTTCGTAAAACAATCTCAAACTCTCGCCTGGTTGTGGAGTCGATAAGATCTCCTGTTCGGTTCGAGCTGTGTTGGAAGCAACGCCGATAAATGCTTGTGCACGTGCGCGGAGAGCTTCCTTTTCAGCAGCCGACAGTTTGGATTGCTGAGCGAGTTCATCGGATGAATCGGGTGATGGATCGAACTCGAAGCCTTCTGGAAGCTCGTCCCCTTCCTCACCCTCAGATTCGGAGGAGGAGGAAGAAGAGGAGGAGGAAGAAGAGGAGGAGTCGGAATCGGAGGAGGAGGAGGAGGATTCATCCCATTCAAGTGCGTCGATAGGGCAGGATTGGAGACAGTTGAAACGATCGAGTTTGGTGAGATCGAGAGTGTAGAAATCGTCAAGAGTGTATTCTCGATTGCCGGATTCGAAAATTCCTCCGTAGACGTAGAGGATGTTGCGTTGAACGGCGAGCATGACGTTGTAGCGTTCGAGAGGGACGGTTTTCAGTGGATCGTCTGGGTCTTCTTCCTCTTCTTCCTCTGCAGGTTGTGGCGGTAGTGGTGCGGGTTCAGGCGAGTCTGAGATGCAAAGTTGTTCTGTCGATCCAGTTAAATCTCCTCCACCCTCACCTCCCACGCCCTCATCATTGTCATTATCAGAACGGTAATGATGACCATCCTCATTATCAGAATCGTACCCGTTTCCCCTCTGCTGCTGCTGAATCTGCACCGGGTTGGGCTTCTTCTTCCTCCTCCCATCCGCTTTCTTTTTCGGTTTTTTCAAATTCAAGCTAACCCATCTGCCCATCCCCCCTAACTGATATCCATATAAATCCTTATGAAACGTACTCTCCATCGTCTCCTCATCCGCCTCTGTATCCGTCACGCCTGCAAACATGACTCCCATACTTTTTGTAGGCCACAAGGCCATCGTACAACCACTCCTAACCGGATTCGGTGCATACCCAACCTTCCTCCTCTTCATCCAATCCAATTTCTCCAAATCCTCATCCATCTTCAAAAACCATGTATCCTCCAACGCAACCCCTTGCGTCCTCTGCCCTTTGACATACTCCTTACAATACCCTCCATGCAGCACAACCCCTTGCTTCTCCGGCAAAAAGGAAAATCCAGACCTGGGAGGTGGGCGGCGTAGATCATTCTGTTTTATCTCGACCCATTTGAACGTATTCTGCGTATCAAATATCCACAAATCGTTGAGATACTGCGTCTTTACACCGGTATCGATAAAGCCTCCGAAGAGCACGAGGTAATGTTTCCAGAAACACATCCGATGTCCTGACCGTGCGGAGGGGCGAAGTTTCGTATCTATCCTCTCCCATGCTTTTGTTTCGATGCTGAACGCCCATAGATCGCGGTAGTGGTGGAAAGCGTTTTGTCGTGCGCCGGAGAATTCGCCGCCAAAGAGCCATAGCATTCCACCTTGGGCCGGGGTGGCGGCGATTTGATGTGCAGATCGAGGACCAGGTTGGGTTTTAGAAGCATACGTTCGCCATTCGTTCTTGTCGGGGATATAACGATACATGTCTTGATAGAAAGAGACTCGCTCTCCGTTGAAATATTCGCCTCCGAAGAGGTAGAGATCATTACCGAGTGGGCAGGGTGTGAAAGTGGCATTGGCTCGGCGGGAGGGAGGTCCTCCTACTTTTTCTTCTGATACTACGTGTTCTGATTCCCATTGCTCCCTGTACTTGGAAAGGAGAGCATCAAGGTCTTCTTGATCATCGTCAATGGTACCCTTCTTGGGGCTTTGCTTGGATTTGCCCTTGGTGGTGGAATTGGTGGTGGAGGATTGAGATTTTTGTTTAGCAACTTGTTTAGTGAGTTTGCTCGTAGCTTTCTTTTCAGCTTTTTCCTTTTTGGCGGCTTTGGCAGCGGTTTTGCCTGCGGATGGCTTGGCTTTTTTGCCCATGATGAAGATGCAGTCGGGCTTAGCTGCGATATAGGTGTAGTTGCGGGTGATGGGCTAGGCTTCGAGGGAGGGGAAGGGGGGAAGGGGGGAAGAGGGAAGGGGGAAGGGGGAAGGGGGAAGGGGGAAGAATCGTGTGATTTAGCAGCAAAAAAAAAAAAAGCTGTCCCGATTTCCGATTGCCGAGTTTTCTTCCTTTCTTTTTCGGTGGAATTATTAGGAGAAAGTCGCCGAGATGAAAGTGCGTGTGGAGGAAGTTTCCTCAAGGATCACGATATCGCGACAACCACCGAGAAGCGTTGTCATGATCCCCTCTTGCTGGTTCGTGTGGTCGTATTGCCAATGTCGACCATCAACGATTTCATAGCAGACATCAAGCAGGAATGTTCTTGCGAGTTCGACTGATGCAGCTGCGATGTTGAGCAGGTGTGTGAGTTGATTTGGATGCAAAAGGACAAGACTACTGTACAAAAGTACAGCTTGGTTTCTAGGCTGCGCTGAGGCCAATGAGAAGAAGCATAGAAGCGAAACAGGCGGCAGTGTTGCCGAATTCATGGGCTGGTGTGCTGGAGATGGCGCGATTGGAGCTGCCTGCCGTCGAACTAGCGGTCGGAGAAGCGGATGCACCAGCCGACTCACTGCTATTGCTGCCACCCGCCGAAGCATTCGAAGGAGCCGTAGAAGATTGCAGCACCCAACCGATACCACCAGCTACATGACCTCGGAAAAAATCTTGTGCCCAGGTCGAATTGTCATGTCCCAAGCTAGTATACCACGATCTCCCGCTCCCCCCTGAAACCTGAATCCCCGCCCCACCTCCCCCACTAACACTCGGATCGGTAGCTGCATCGGTGTCCAGCAGCTTTGCTTCTCTCCACCAAGCCAGCGGATGAGGCTCCGGTCCATTACTGCCATTTCGAAAAGCTTGCGGGTTAACACCTGGATCTTGGTAGCTGGTTGCATTGCTCACAAGCACATTTGCTCGAGAAGGAAGATTGCGAGGATCCGAGCGGTAATTGTACATCTCTTCATAAGCCCTCAGCCCTTGATCTGGCCATTTTGAAGTCGAAGGGTGTTGGCGATCCAGCGAGCGGACGGTGACGTTTTGGATCTGGGGATGGTAATCGAAATAAGCTCCTACAAGCCTTCCGTAGAAAGGTGCACCGAAGAGAGTTGCTGAGGCGGAATGTATGCCAAAGTAGTTGCCTCCTTGTTGAATGTAGCGGGCAAAGTTGCGCAAGCCTTGGTCGTCGAGGACGGTGCCAGCGCCGGGAGGGTCTACGTCGGTGGTGCTGAGGAAGCCGATCGCTTTGAACTGAGAGAGATAGATAGGGTCGTGGAAGAGAGTCTCGTCTTCAGTGTTGATGGTTTCCCAACGGAGGGTGGAGATGGTGGGGTCGATGGTTGAGGAGGGAAGGGTTAGGGAACCATTGCCGAGAGAGGCGATGATGCGAATGGCGGTTGGGATCGAGTCGTGTCGGAAACCGGCTGTTTTTGTGTAAAGGAGGATGCGTGGACGTGCGGCCGATTGGGCTGCTGTGGATTGCATGCACGCTATAAAGACGGCGAGTAGAAAGGTGGACAGGTTCCTCATCTTGCCAGGTTGTAGGAATGCGGATGAGAAGGGAGGAGGCACAAGTGGAAGTTGTCGTGTGGAGAGCGGTTGCGACGGTGCTGAGAGTCGCAAAATCAGATGCGAACCAAATCCAAAATGTTAGGTTTCTGCCAAGCCTCGTGACCCGTACGAGAATGTAGTAGACCTCCGAGTCCCGAAAGACAAGTTTAATTTGGGAGACAGAGAGAAAAAAGTGTCTGGGTGAGTGAGCCGTCGCGGTTTGGGGCAAAAGGGGGAAGGAAGGAAAGAAAAGAAAAGAAAAGAAAAGAAAAGAAAAAAAAAGTCGAAATTCGTCCGCTCGCTCATTCATTCCCTCCCATCACCATCTCATCTCGTACCACCGTTCCACATACGACACTCGCTCGCCCTCTGCAAGTCACCTCGGCGCACCTACACCAGGCTCGAGCAATATGGCACACAACCCCTTGTCATCCTTTGGCGCATTCTATATCCAACATCCCACCTCCTCCCATCCCAACCACGTACCATCAGCTAGCCATCATCATCATAACCACCACCACCATCTCGACTCTTATGCAAGCTCGGCAAACACACCTCATCAGCACCTCTCCCCTGCTGGAGACCATCGTTCCTCGTCGAGTGCTTCTGTCGCTGCTTTCTCCAATAGTGGTCGTCTTAGTTGGGCCAACTCGCCTGCTGATTCCTACCACGGCCTTCCCTCCAACGCCACCACCCACAGCAGTGGTACCGATAGTCACTCGAGCTTTGCCAACCAAAAGTATCCTTGGGACATTAACCCGGCTTCAATGCCAACCGAAGGTAGTCATACTGGTTCGCCATACTCTGCTTCCGATCTTCTCCATCCCGCAACAGCCAGCGCCTTGGGTCTTGACGATGATTCCGGGTCCGGAGGCAATGTCCGTCCTCGCGCTCGCAAATGTACAAGAGCAGAGGATGAGCCGAGATCAAGACTCTCGTCATCCAGTCGTAGTCGAACACGTCCACGCATACCCAGTGCTCTCTCCAACGCAAATAGCCCTGCTAGCGATTTCCACCATAGCATCTCATCGTATCATGCAGAACCAGAAGATACCGATATAACAGCTTGGATCAACGCTGGAGATGCACAAGATTTCGCTACCTCCCATGTTGGTCTTGGTACCGCAGATCACTCCCGACTCTGGTCTTCATTCGCACCTGCTATTTCTACCGATGCGACGCATACAAGCCCTCATCACGGTTCAGCTACTGCACCCGCCCTCCCTACCTCTCGCGCGCAGTCTGTTGTGGGTTCAGAAGACTTTACCTACCACGCATCTCCAGCCATGCACGCTGGTCCTTCCAATCCGGGCCTCTTGATTCCCATCCATCACGACGATCCGATCCATTCAAAACCAGAACCACTCGCCGCTCTGGAAGAGCAAGTCGCAGCAACAGAAGACGAACCTCTCTATGTCAACGCCAAGCAATACCAGCGTATCTTGAAGAGGCGCGCTGCAAGAGCACGCATAGAGGAACAGAGGAAGAAAGAGTTTCTTGCGTATATGCAGACGCGTGAAAAAGCTGGCAAAGATGGTGAAATGGATGAGGAGGGCAAGAAACCTTATCTTCATGAAAGTAGACATAGACATGCGGTAAGGAGACCAAGAGGTCCAGGTGGAAGGTTTTTGACCAAGGCCGAGATGTCGGCGGCGGCGGCGGCTGCTACCGCCTCGTAGTTAGGATATAGAATCCCGGTCAGTTTTGGTTATGACTTGTTCTACACTCATAAGTAGCCTATGATGCAGAATTAATGGGCTGCAAGTATTCTATAATCACCCTTCACCTTAATATCATATCAACGGTACAAGTACACTAGTGTAGCGAAGAGCATGCAAACAAGAACTGTCCTCGACGAAACACAGAAGAACGATAGTGAGCGACATCTATTCTCGTTGGGAGAGGATAGCTTCCTTTCGAGCAGCTTTTGGTTTCTTGTCTCCAGCCTGTTCACAGTATCAGATGCAGAAACGTGTACGATGGTCAGTATCGTTCGCCAGGTCTTACTCTCAACGCAAATTCGAGTGGTGATGCTCTTACTTTTGAATGTTTCCTCCTGTTCTCTTCCTTATTCTTGCTTGCATCCACCATTGTCTTCTTCAATCTCTGCGCCTGTTTAATAGCCTTGGGTACATGTCTTTGTTTCTCGATCTTGGAAAGGTCTCCCACCGCACTCCACTTGTTTCGTAGATTCTCCGAGTATTCTCTCTGAGCCATCTCTCTTCCGCTAAGTAAACCCAATTTTTCACTTGCCTTAGCTTTCCAAATCCGCAGGTTGCCATCGTCGGAACCGCTGAGAACGAAACGAGCATCCATCGAAAACGCGCTCGAAAAAACCCTCTGCATTCGCTTTGTATGATAGACATCCCTCGAATGATTACCCTTGCCATACTCCCAGATGCGAAGTGTGCGGTCGTAGGAACCTGTTACCAGCTCCATACCCGTGGGAGAGAAATCAACCGACATGACAGCAGCAACATGATCCTTATAGATCTGAGTAGCAGAGTTGAGGTGACGCATATCGAAAGTGTATACGTTATGATCTTCGCTTGCGACGGCAAAGATGGTGGGTTCGGTTGGATTCCATGCGATATCATTGGCTCGCATCTGCATGATCATCTTCGTCAACGGTTTACCACTGCGTAGATCATAAAGCACAATACCTCGATCGCTTCCCGCGCTAGCTAGGACTTGGCGCTCGCTCAGGTTGAACCGAACAACGTTGATTGCCTCCGGCCCCCAAGTCATGGAGAGTAAGGGGTCCGAGGATCCACCGCGTTCAAGATCCCAGGTTTGGATGGAGCAAGATGCAGAGGCAAAGATGGCGTTGGTTGCGTGGTGCGTGAGAGAGTTGAAGGCGGTCTTGCCGCTGTAGACGGTTAGGGGTTCGCTGGGGGGAACGTCTTTATCGCGTGTACTGAGCAATCCGCCCCTTCGCAAGCTGCCACCGGTGGTCATATCCGCATCCGCATCATCGTCTTGGTCATCATCGTCCTCCATAGCATTGAAACTGGTCTGACCCAAGCCATCAGGCCTCGGATCAGCATCCCACATCTTCACAGTTCGATCTGTCGAGCAGGACAACATCCGTCGACCAACAGTAGAGTTTCCGGTGGGAGAGATAAAGGTCAAAGGAGAAATGCAGATCGACTGAATAATACCCGAATGTGCCCTCGGATACACGTAGATAGGCTTGTGCCGTGCCAAGTCCCAAAGTCTTATCTCTGTTCAAACGCAAATATAAGAAGATACTGTTATCGAAGGCAGGCACTTATATGGAGGAAGAAAGAGCAAAGAAAACCACTTACCTCCATCGCCACTTGCCGAAGCAACTACATTGAGTCGGTTTGTGTCCTTAGCAATCGAATAGATGCCATCAATATGACCTTCCAGAGCACCAACAAAGGGTTTGGCAAAGAGTCGATCGAGTTTGGCAGCGTTAAGAGCTCGCGTGTATTCTCTCGGCTTGTCGAACGGATGCAGTGCTGGATCGAGGTTTCTGGATAAGGGTGCAGGATCGCCTTGCCGAGCTGGAGCATGGACGTCGAGCGATCTTGAGAGCACTTTGATTTTCTGCGATCGTTCAGCAATCCAAGTCAGAGATGATATGGAGTAAGTACCTTGGTCCAAAGGGGCTTTCGTGTGGGTCGAGCAAGGTGTGCCAATGTGACGAGCTGCAAACTTACCATTGTGGATGAAAGAAGACCGCTGCCTAGGAAGAGCACGGGGGAGGAGTTCGATTCTCAGATGCGGATCCTTTTCCTGGAAGTAGAGGCAGATTCGTAGTGATGGTGGAGAAGGAGTGTTTCTGCAAGTAGTTGAGTGGCACCGATGATGAAGAGGAAGAAATGTTGAAAGTGACACACCAGCGTGGAGGTGAATTCTGACAAAAAAAGGGTCCAGAAAAGAAAATCAAAAATCAAAAAAGAAAAGAGAAAAATCATACAGATATTACTACTGAAGATGACGATCGAATATGATGATGTTGGTTGACGTAAGCGGATGCGATAGGGATCGGGCAAAGTCGATTTGTTCAGAGATCGGGTACAACCTAGTCCCGCTCGTTGCCAGACTTCCTTATTAAGCAGGATACACCCACACTTGGCATGTGCCACCCAGATGTATATATATCGAGCTGACAGTTCTAGGCACTCACTATGTTCGATCAGTCAATTGAGTATAGTATTTCTGCCATAAATAGCAGCGGTACTGTGCTCTGACTATCGCCGATCGTTGATCATCGGCACCTGTCCTCCTCATTATTTCTCAACTACAAGCCTGCCAACTCGCACTCGCTCTTATATATTTGTTAAATTATATATTTTTGAAATTTTAGTGAATAATGCTTGCTTGCTTACATAATCGCACTTTTCCCCCCCCCCTCTTGGCCCTTGATATCAAACGTCAACTGAAGAGCCTATCATTCATCAGCCAGCACCTTGCAACAGCGCGACATCCACCTCTTCTCTCGACGTATAGAACAGCTCTCAGACTCACTCGCAAGTCCTCAGTGCCAGTCGACATTTGACGAGGGGAGAAGATATTTCCATGCAGGCACATTCGACATAGCAGCAAACCATAAAAGTTGAGCAACGACCTCAACATGCGGATCCTAAAGGCGCGCTCAGCGCTCTTGAGCGACTTCGAAGTGCTCAAAGTACTCAAAGAGATGGAAGCAGAGCAGAGGGATGGCCTCAATCACACCTCACACATCAGCGAGATCGACAATGACAAAGATGCTCACGGTCAGCCAATAGCAAAGGGAGACCAAGATGATCTGTGGCTTTCCAAGGTACCAGAGAATCTGCGCACGATTCAATTCGAAGTAAGTGTTTTCGCTCTGTCCAGGGACCTTGACCAAGTATGGTCAGTTTGAGGATGGATTGGAGATGGCAAGACTGACAAATCAACGCCGTTTGCGTATGTTCCGCAGACCATCTCATCTCTCAGCCAAACAACCCGCCCATGCGCGCACCAGGAAGCAGACAACATCACAGCATTCCTGGACGATCTCAAAGCTCGTGGCTACTCAGTCACCGACTCAGAAGCAAAGCGAGACTCACTCGGTCTGAATCGATCGGAAAGGCTTCAGATTGTCAACCATGCGCCACAAAGTGTCGTGGAGCTGCATACGCTCGTCGAAGAGCTAGAGGAGCGTTTTCACCCACATCAGATCGAGGAGCTGATCGCGCTAGTGCAGGCCTACCTTCCTATCCACCCATCTGCCCAAGTCAACGCATACGCAGCAGAAGGACCACAAGACGATCCAGAAGCCATCAAGGACGCTGCCCGCAACGGCGATGCTGAACAGCCAGCGCACATGACCGAATTCACTGGACAGGTAGCTGCAGCAGCCGACTTGGGCGGATCTGATGCGCATGGCCTGGCGCATGTTCCAGGGCCTGATTCAGAACGCGAAGCGGCTGATCTGGATTACGAACAAGATCCGGAGGTGGAAATGGACCAAGATGACTTTGTGCACGAAGCGCTCGGCGGAGGCGGAGTTGAGCAAGCTGATGCGGATGACTGACAGCGATGCACACTTGTCATCAAACGTTGTAAGCGTTTCGGTGTATTTGTACTTGTATCTCTTTCTACACGAGCGGTTTGATAGTGTTCAAGTGTTGGTATCTGTCTAACAAAGGACGGCGAGCCAGGTGACGACCATTCGATCATTCGTCGTCCATGCCTTCGCCCTATGAATGAGGGATGATAGCAAAGTCGTCAATGCAGCGGATTGAGAGGGTGAGTGAAGCATGTCAGTAGCTATCACAGGAGGAAGCCAGCGCTTAGGTATACAGCCGTCAGGTGTTGAAATGCAAGGGATAGCACTTACCTGGAACTCGGTATCATCCTCTTCTTGCTCGACTGCAGCGGAACTTTTGTCGAGACCAGCCTGTTTGAGAGCCTCCTCAGAGCTGTAGTCGAGCGGAGCATTGCGTCGACGTCCCGTCCAGACAATGTTGGATGTGTCGATCTCTGCAAGCTCTTCTTCGTCTTGGATGAGCTCGGCGAGCTGTGTGGATTCCAATGAAAGAGATTCTGTGTCAGCGAAACCGACTAATCGAAGGGGTAGCAAGTTCGGAGCATTGATTACCTCGTCATCGTCAATGCTGAACCCTTCGTCTTGTTCCTCTTCTTCGTCGTCATCGGCGCCCTCGTCGTCTTGATCGTCCTCGTCGACTTCTGAAGCAGTGGTTTGAGGCCAAAAGTGGTGCAAACGTTGTCAGCATTGTAAGGAGCGCCCCATCCGTACAGCTGATGGAGAACACTTACCTGGCTCAACAGCTCTCGCCTTGCCTTTGCCCTTGTCGACAGAGACGGGCTGCTGTTGTTCGGCGACATCCTCGTTCCAAGTCGGGTTTGTGATTGTGCTGTGGAGGATGAAAGAGAAAGACAGCAGGTCAGCGTTGAGTCAAACAAAGGAGTGCACATCAGAAGGATGAGGTCACTCACGCTGAGTCACTCATGATTGCTGTCCGCTGTGATAGTGCGATGCTGATGAGGGCAAGGAATGATGAGGCCTCGATTGTCGACGTCGAGCATTAAGAACAAGGAAAGAGGGTCTCACTCCTTAGCCTCACTCACACGGCCGCACAGATGGCGATCAGTCGGACGATACAGAGATCGATACAGAAGCCATGTTAGATTGCGGGTCAGCGAGGTGGTTCACTGGCTCAAAGGCTCCCTTACGCGGTTGAGCGCAGAGAAGAGCGGGTCGTACAGGCGGAACGCAAGGGAGGGAATCGGGTGGGAAAAGAAAGATTGAAAGATTTGCAAGGTCGATCTTGAAGCGACACTCTTGCGGAAATGGGAAGATGATGGTAGCAAGGAGAGAGAAGTGCGGAGCAAAACAAAGAAAACAAAGCCGATTGAGCGGGGGGGCGCGACGCGTGTAGTCCAGCTCAGATGCCCACGCCAAGTCACGTGCAGCGCCTATTTGTTTCGGAAATCGGAAGTGAAATCGGAGGTGGAGAATCAGCTTGGAGCATGTCATTCCAATTGTGCTTCAGCACTCTTTGCTTCTATCCTTGCACCATCGTCGTAACACGTTGCACGCAGCACTCACTCACAGACGCAACTCGAAATCAAATCGGATACGAACCATGTATACCTTCTGTACGAAGCCTACATCGATGACATGACCGCTGTGGCTTTTGCCGACAGTTACCTCGATGGGCGCTAAACTAGGTCCGACGATTCGCTCATGACGAGAAGCACAAACACGAAGTAGCACAAAAACCCCAACACAGCACCGAGAATGCAAAGCTTGTCCCGGCGTGTGCTTTCGGATAGCCATGTAGTGCAAATCTACGAATGGGCTGAACACAGTCCACAGGCGGTACTCAAATGCACTTGTCGACAGGTGCGTCGTATCAAAACCCTTCCGTCCTTCTCCCATGCTCTTGGAGGTCAAGATGTTTTTCTCCATAATGAGACACCTGCTATCAATGCCGAGGTATGCGGTATGCTCATCGGAGTCACGCACAAGGAGAATCAGGTCATCTACCAAGTGGACGACGGAACAGCTGTGCTACGCGTCGTTGAGACTCGTAAGTCGCTACGTCAGGCTGAGTCTCGCCTTCATCCAGCTGCTTCCAGCGTGATGATTCCTTCCGGCGTCCCCGAGTGCTACATTATGCCTCCGCAGAGCAAAGCTTCCTCTTCGGCACAAGGTCTTGACAATCATTCGGCAGCACCGATGCTGGCTCCGCTCAACCCACGCTTCCAGGTGGCCGACATCGTACAATGTCTAGGCAGAATTCAGATTGATCGCAGCGGTGACCGATATCTCGCTCTCAAGTCGATGGGTAAGTAAAGATTTCATCTGAAATGCCATAAAGCAGTCACTGTAGCCTTTTGCTGACGCTGATCTTCTTTGTCCAATCAGATATGTGCATAGATATCAACGCAGAAGCGCTGCATCAGATTGGTGTTGTCAGGCTCGAGAACGATCTCTATCGCCAGCCTTTCGACCTTGGTCGCATGGAAGCGCACAACACAACCTCCGACCACTCAGCGCCGTCTCGCAAGGCCCACGCAAAGACTTCAGTCCGGCAGCTGATCTCTGAACTCTCCCAGAATGAGCAAAGTACGCCTGCCATGGTGGCAGATGACGCTGATGAAAGCCAACAGAATCGCACGGGAGGGCAACGTTTGTCTCGAGACGAGGCCCGCAGACTGCTGTCGCGCAACGGTCCCTTCTCTTCTTCCCCAGCAGAGTCTGAGTCCATTACTCCCGCCAAGTCGCTCAAGGACAGCTCGCAGCCGCGCTCATCCCGGTACAGCGCCCGAAAGCTGCGCACACATGACAAGATTGCCGATCACAAGTTGTTCGAATCCTACTTCCAGCTCCAGTTGCAACAGCACATTAGCCTTCGCCATCACTCCGACTCGTTCACCCTCTCGGACCTCTCCTCTGACGGGAACCTCGCAGCCCTCGCAGGACGCCTTGTTCGTCTTCGTCTGCAGTCTCGAAAGAGCTCTCGCTCTTCTGACAGATCTCGCCAGATTGACAAGGGTGAGACCAGCAGAAATACCAGCGAGCAGCCTGCAGATAAAGTCAAGCGCCTCTTCGAGTGGGCCATACGCAAAATTATGCGAGATGGTTTTATCACTTTGTCAGATTCGGAACAATTAGGCTTTACAGCGAGCGCAGCTGTCGGCCTGCGCTCGCACGATGTCGAATCGTATCGTCTTGTGACGCCTGAGTATCTCCTACAGCCCCTTCGCAAGTTGCTGGGCACCAGTACTAAGTCGAAGCCGCTGGAGGATACAGCCTGTGACATCGACGATCTGACAACTCGACTACGCATCCTCGACGATCGTTTCCGCTTTGTCAGTCGCTCTATCGTTCAGGAGAGCTTGAATATGTACAACGCACGCTACCTGCCCATCGTAATTGATTGATTGCCGATCAGGAACAGTAGTTTTTAACTTGCCGCTAAAGAGATTGATGAGCCCTCTTACCTCGCTATTGAACTCATACAACGTCTTCTTGTCCTACATGTACCGGAGCAACATGCTTGCGGCCTTTGCAAACGATGGCGCATGATGAAAGAGGCTCTTTGAGTATAAAGAGTTAGGTCTCAGACGACAAGTTTGCCTCTGCTGTGTCGTATTCAGCATCAGTGGCTAACACCACCTCCGAATTGCCAAGAGTTACGGAGGACATTTACTCGCTTTGTAGTGTCTTCTTTGGCGGGGGCCAATTGTCACGCCTGAGTACTCTCTCGTGCGGATAAGAAGAGGCTAGTTTAAGTAACTAGCTTCCGTACGGAGCAAAGATAGCTATCAAACTTTGTGTGTGACGTGTAATGCGCAAGAAGAAGTTGAATGTACATTCTCGTGCGGCATGCATACGGTACACCGTTACAACGTGCATATAGCCTGCGCATGTAACAGTTGCACCAATATATTCATAACCTTGAAACTGTTAGAGTCTAACATGACCCCAACCGAAACTCGGAAATCGGAGCCGAGCTGAACTGAATGTGCGCGCACATGTCGTCAAAGCTCAGTTTGGATTCATCAACATCACCATAACCACCACCACCACCACAACATGCTTTCTCTTGCCGCAATCTTACGTCTACTCAATATTGGCTAGCATTTAGCATGCTTGGGCTTCACCGTTCCATCATGTCGTCTTCACCACCCTCAAATCCGCCAAGCTCCAGCAGCAGCAAAGCACAGTTGTCAGGCCTCAAAAAACAATGGTCTCAGCTCGACAAATTACTTCCACTATCTCTTGATGACAACCGGATCGTCTCAACATCATTACCTCTTGCTCTCGAAGTCTCTGCACTATTGCATGATCGACTCTGCGGTTTCGGACGTACCAAATGGCCTCTGGATTGCATCCACGAGTTTCTCGATTCTTTTTCAAATCCCACCCTTATTTGCATCATTGCCCCCCTCAGTTGAAGCAGGTTGCAGATCCTACCACACCTGTCAAGCCCACTTCAGCGCTACCCCAACAAGCTCTCAAGAATACCCCTCGCACCGTCAAGGCAACAAATCTTCTAGCTATGCTCAGAGGCATTGAGGGTTGGGATTTTCTCATTGACATTCACAAAATGGCTTGCAACTTGTATAGTAAGTATAAATCTTGGAATCCTGGCTTGCTCAGTTCAATGGTCGATCTCCTCATTGAACACAAGTCTCAGTTTTGCGCAGTCATACCAGAGCTCAACAATGTATTCAGCACAAAAATCGACCTCGTTGGCCCGCTTGCCACCATCTACAACAACCTCACCTCGCGATTCCCCACTTTCAATAGCACCGACCAGGCCCTTGCCGTGGTCATTGTTCACCTCGCACAATTGCATGTCAAGCTCTCCCAAGATCCAGGGGTGAACGGTACCAACAATCATCTCGCCACAGGGTTTCATCGACCCTACCATGGTGACACACCCAATCGCTTCCTCACCTGTCTCTCACCTCAACGATGTCTATGACAAACTCGGCGTAAACGAACCCAAGCCTTACTTTCGTCGCACCCCCATCGTTCAGTTGAGTGGTACAGGCAAGACACGCATGGTGTACGAGTGTCAGCAACGAACCCCTCTCCTCTACGTCTGCTTTCGCAAGAGCAACGCCAACGGCAACACCATGGCTGGCTATCCACTCCCAGACCAAGGTGTCCAAAGCTACTTTACCAAGGAACAGGGCGATTATTCCAACTTTTGCGACCTTCAGGTGGCCTGCTTCCTTCCTTCAGAATCCATGGAAACACCCAGTTACAAAACGATCTTTGACATGGCTCTCCGGCAGCCTCTTCTCGATCTCAACAAGCAGCTAACCGCCGTGTCGCGTCATCTGCACTCGGGTCAAACCGGAGTGCCAGTGCCTCCAGTGCTGGTAGTCTTTGACAAATGCATCGAGATGATTGTCACCACAGCCAACAACCAGCTCAACAGCCTCTGCTGTGCTTGGAACTACATTGGCACGCTCCAGGCTAAATACGAGACTTTGAGTTTCTGGTTGGTGCTCATGAGCACCAGCAGCAGCGCCGCTTATCTCGTCGAACACGTTGACGCTCAGAGCTCGCTCCGTTGAAGGAACTCGGCGCCTTTGCATACATTTGTTGGCGTTGGTGTCGATGTGCTCGCCGAGGAGCAACGTGCCCTCTCCTGCGCCTCGCAGGCGTCCTTGCATGACCACCTCATCTGATACGGACGGCCACTCTGGCCCTCATTCGAGAAGGGCAACTTCTGGGACAATGTCCTTGTCAAGCTTCAAGGCTCCGAGGCTTTCTCCGCAGACAACACGGTGCAGTGCTTCAGTGTCATGGCCTCGCGGCTTGCCCTTGGCCTTGTCCTGGTGCATGAAGGCGGTGGCGCCCTCTTTGGCGAGCAAAAGCTCTTCATGGACAAGGCTGTGGACCGGCACATGCGTATGGTGAGCCGCATATCCAACGATGCCACCATGTACGTCAATTCTCCATCGGAACCCGTGCTGGCGATCGCTGCCTTGCTCATCATGTTGTGCACTGCCACAAAAAAACTCGAGCCAAAGGCAGTCGACATGTACGGCTCCATCATGGGAAACTTCCAAGGCCGATGCCTTGTGGACTCGGCAATTGCCGGATTCAAGGGGATGCATGGAAAGCTAGCCTCGCGCATGGCCTTGATTGTTGCCTGGGACACAGCAAAGCGCAAAGAGCTGGACGCGCTCAAGCAACAGACAACATTGAATCATGTCAAGGTGCTGACCTGCACGGTGCCTCTCGAAACCATCCTTTCAGAGCTTGCTGACCTCGACGAGGCCAACGCTGACCAATTGTGCCAACGTGTTGAAAGAGTGCAGCAGGACGGCTCGCCCACCCGTTCGGCGCTGCAACGACCGCGGGCTGGAACATCGGCAGCATCATCAACAATGGCGTGGACCAACTTTAAGCATTTTGATGTGCTGCCCAAACATATCACCGAGATCTCTCCCAAATACCTGTGGTACTGTTGGAAGCGTGGAGTTGGACTGCAAATGGCACACTCGCAGCATGGCATCGATGGCATCCTCCCCGTCTTTATGGGCAACCTCGATCGGCCCTTTGTTACTCCCACTGGCACGCAGGATGATGCCGCCACCAGCATTGAGATGCACGCCACATGCTACATGACCTACGTTGCATGGGAGGCCAAGAATCGCGATGAACTGCAGCCAGGAGCCAGATCGGGTAAGCCAGATGTGATGCTCAAGCTCACTGGACCATCGATCATGCACGCCTCGCATGCACTGCCAGGTGAAGAGCCACTCACCGAAAGGGCTCTGCTCTGCGTTCTGCTTGACCTGGGCACCTCGACGCCATTTGCCAGCAAACCTCAAGGATTCCGCCCGCGAGTGCAGACAATCAATGGCACTGAATGCCCTCGACTCTGCATCCGAGGTGTGACCAACGAGCATGCCTATCCTTGCCTCGACGTTTTGAAGATCCAAGCCATCTTTGAGCAAATCTTGACCGCTCTTGCCGAGATACCCATGTTCGAGCAGTTCAATGTGGTGTCCAATCCGATTTGGAACCATCGCGTCCAGCCTGCACTGCCCTCGATCTCGGCGACTGGAGCGTCCAATCCACCAGCAGCAGCAGCAGCAGCAGCAACGGATGATGATAATGGCGCGCCTCAACGCAAAAAACAGCATATGGATCTGGATTGACAATGCTGAGGAATGCACTACTGAAAGAAACGATCCAGTGTGATGATAGGGAGTGACATAAGCAGTTACAAGAGGGATCGGAAAAAGGACGATCTGATCGGAGATCAGGCAGAGCCGATCTGGTCAGAGGACTGATCTGATCAGAGATCGAGAAGAACCGATCTTGCCAGAGATCGGGTACAACCAAGTCCCGCTCTTTGTCAGGCTGGATCATTAAGTATAGCAACTCCCACATTTGGCATGTGCCACCCATATATATATATATCAAGCTGGGAGCGCTAGGCTCTCGCCATGTTCACTTAGTCAATTGAGTATATTTGTTTCTGTCTAAAAACTAGCAGTGACATCGTACTTAGACTCTACCCGATCGCCAGTTATCGGGACCAAACTTCAACAATATATGCTTCTACTGATGGTCTGTATGTGCGTATGTGGAATGAAGTGACACATGTAATCATAAGCAATCGCAGTAGGGGCGAGGAGTGTTGGTGGGTGATGAGCTGATGAGTGGCGACGGTGAGCGAGGCTGGTGGACATGTTAGAGCGATGAAAAGGGGGTATCAAACTTTAGCGGGTATCAATTTTTGAGTGTTTTTAGAAACACGTGTTTCTCGATTTTGACGACTTTTTCCCGTTTTTGAACACCCTATTTTGGAGCACCCAAAAAACACGTGTTTCTAAAAACACATTTGCAACAAAGGTTACATTTGGTTCGATATAACATGTATGTTATCAAATACATTGTCGGTAATGAAGGCGTTGAGGAATGCACAGTCAGGGGCGATAAAGCAGGTGGTGAATTGTTGCTATTAAGAGAGAACTAGATACAACACAATATCACGAGTATATATGTCCACCGGAAGTCAGTGCATGCGTGTGTGGATGAGATGACATGTGTAACTGCATGCTGTTGTCAAATGAGATAGAGGTTGTTGGTGGGTGATGTCGAGCATTGGTGGGAGCTGATGAGTGGTGACAGTGAGCAAAGTTGGCGGACATGTTAGAGTATATGTACATGGTTATGTGATTTCACTGTCCCCCTCGCAAACTGAGTGATCCAAGGGTTTGAGGTCCACCATGCCAAGTCAACGACGAGTGCGCATGAGCAGGTGTTGGGACACTGGTTTAGTGAGATAGTCCGTGTCGTTGTTGTCAGAGGTCGCATGCCTGAAACCCGAAATCTGTGGTAAAAGGCAACTACTACTAATCTTGGCGAGATCTGTGGTAAAGGCCTTCTATTGCTGTTCTTGCTGGAATCTGTCGTAGAAGCCTTCTATGACTGTTCTTGCTCAAATGGATTGTAACTCAAGGTTATTGCGGATTTCGACTGACCACTGGGGACACTCTGTCCAGAGGTAGCTCGGCACAATCAATATCCAATAGATATGTTGAGGTGACACCAAGGTCTGGTGTGAACTGAGTTGGCTCGATACGAGTGACCAGTGTGTCGACTGATTGATTGAGTGATCCCCGGACCGCAGTGGATGACTGCCTTCGGTATCGATCGGTATCCGGACCGCAGTATGAACTGCCTTCAGATGGTGTCAAGCGGTGATACAACACACGCGCTATGGTAGAAGCAATGCTCTGCAATTGCTACTGTTGACAAACCTACTAAGTATACTTGTGTGAAGTTATAGCTAGTAATGTAAGGTGTAGAGTGGATGAGGATCCACTCAACTGATATGATGAGGAGCAAGTGTGTGTTATATAGACGTCCTCACAGTGTTGCTGGCGACACTGCTCTTACCCTATGTGGTCTCCTCCTACACTGCTCCCCCTCCTCTTCGACTCTCCCTCCTAACAGTCCTGCCCGCCTTACGACGCCACTCGTTAGCACTGCTTCCCTTGCTTCTTGCGGATGGAAAGTCCTCATGCTGCTTCATTACCGATAGGGGCCATTCCCACTTCATCTGATTGGTGACTCACACCCCCCTTTCATCTCGCCCATCCTCCTGTTCCGAGTTCATTGGGTTCACCACTCTGATGAAGCAGGGGGCCGACTCAACAATGTCTTCAACATCTGTCTTGTTGTGAGATCTGTGAAATTGGTGTCCTCTCACCAGTTCCCTCGAGACCTGTCATATGATCATGATACTACAGATTCCAGTGGGCTTTGCTGTAAGATCCCGCTCGTACCAATTTGGACAAAACCTGTCGTAGAGCCTCTCTACTACAGATCTCGATGAACTCTGCCGTAAACCCTCGTTTTGCCCAATCCTGTGATTCCTGCACTCCTCCTCATATGACTTCGGTTCTTCCTGCTTCCTGCGCATCCGGTCCCATGACAAGCACTACTCTGGAGAATAGTGCATAGTTTGCTGTCGAGGGTGCGATCGTACTTCTTGTCCTCGGGGGCCACAGTACCGTTGAGGTGCTTCATAGCCACTGGCCAGTTGGACAGGATGCCTCTGAAGTGGGGGTTCCAAGTGTACCAGTTTTTGGTCATGAGCTTGGGTGCTTCCTTCAGGGTGTCATGGATGCGAGAGAGTCTTTGGTGGAAGTCAGAGCGATGTGGGGGTTTCTTGTATGCATTGAAGTTCCTTACTTTGTTGCATTTGGTGAGCTCGATAAGCATACCCTTGAGTACTTTGGGGTTGAGCTTGGAGATGGTGTCAATATTGTAATGCACTTCATCACCATTCTTGTCATCATCATCAGAGTCATAGCATGAGGGAGTCTCCACACCAACCAGCATTTGCCTATGTGGCGTGGTGGGACCCTTTCCTTGTGCCATTCATTGGATAGGTTGCTGATTTTGGCATCAGAGTCACAGAAACATGGAGGCAAGCTGGATTGGCAGTTTTGGCAAAGGCGAGCCTTTTCTTTGGGTGATGGAGGTGGGCAAGGATACAGGTTCGGCAGTGTGGCAAGGTGGGGTGATATTCCTACAGTAGAGCACTCAGACTCTTAATCTGTTGAGGAATGCACAGTCAGGAGCAGCAAAGCAGGTGGTGAATTGTTATGATTGAGAGAGAACTAGGTACAACACAATATCATGAGTATATATGCCTCTACTGGTAGTTGGTGTGTGCGTGTGTGGATGAGATGACACGTGTAACTGCATGCTGTTGTTGAATGAGATAGGGGTTGTTGGTGGGTGATGTCGAGTGTTGGTGGGAGCTGATGAGTGGTGACAGTGAGCGAAGTTGGCAGACATTTTAGAGTATATGTACATGGTCATGTGATTTCACTGAAGGAGGGAAGCAAGTGGATGTGCATCCACGCATCTGCACTTCATTTTGGAGAGTAACCAAAAAGGGGAGATTATCTTACCTGGTCCGGAGGTGTGTTCTCAAAAACTCGTGTTTTTTCAATTTTGAGTGAGCTTACGTTGCTGAAGGTAGCGATCCAGTAGGACACGATCTGATGACGAATTGGGGAAAGAAAGTCGTTCTGATCGAAGATCGGGCGGGCCGATATTATGGAGATCGGGTACCGCTTAGTCCCGCTCGTTGACATACTTCGTCATTAAGTGGAAAGCTGGCTACCCTCAGGCGACACTTTGATTGATTTGGATGTTGAGAATGACACCACACCTTCCCTGCAGCACTTCTCTTGGCAGCAAGAGGCCCACCCTCTGGATGGCAGCGCTGGCGATCTGGACCCCTACCCAGAACGGGATCATACAATGTCCAAAATTTGTGATGCTGGCAAAATCGTTATCAATATGGATGCCATCCATGCAGATCTCAATGGCCAACTAGATGACACAACGGCCGAGGGGGGCACTGACACTAACCCAGAGGCCTTCACTGACACTTCTCAACTGGAGTCTCCCCAATTTGACCCATACAACAAGTATACACTGTCAACACCCAAGTCACCTAGCAGTGAGTCCTCTGACCCTCTAGGCATGCTCAGCTTTACAGCCTTTGCCACAAGTTGTGCCACCAAGCCAGCAACAAAAACCCTTGGACACTATCTTGACCAGATAGCTTTTGCAACAGTTGTGATGAATGGAGTAGCTCTAGTCGCTAGTGGTCAACAACTCTGCAGTGCTGATGGCATCCTACTCAAACCATCATCACTATCAGAGGCACAGAAGCGAGGCAATTGGATGAAAAGGAAAGAGGCCATGAATGTCAAAATGGACAGTATGCAGAAGATGGATGTTTTCGAACTAGTAGACCTCCCAATGGATGGAAAGCTCATTGGTGTACAATGGGTATACAAGTTGAAGCTTGATGCTCAACGGTGCGCCACACAATACAAAGCAAGACTCATAGCTCAAGGATACACACAAAGACCCGGCCTAGACTACGACCAGACATTCAGTCCAGTCATCTGTCTCCAGACCGTGCACATCCTCCTCGCCCTAGCCCACCGATATAGGTTACACATTGTCAAGTCAGTTAGGCAACAGCTATCTAGTGTCTTCAGCATCATGGATCAAGGGAACGTCACCCACATCATCAGGATGAATGTCAAGTATGATTGCGAAGTGCAGATGCTCTTGATAGACCAAAGTGGATATATTGAAGGAACCCTAGAGAAATTCGGTATGAGCGATGCTTGGGCAGTACACTCACCTGCCAGAGGCAATCAATGCAATAGGTCCACGGCAGGGCAATATAGCAAGTGCCAAGGAGATAAGACACTATGCATCACTGGTCGGCTCACTACTCTGGATCACACAGGGAACTCATCCTGACATAGCTTTTGCTGTCGGTCAATGCACCTGATTTGTTGCCAACCCCTCAAGCGAACACCTAATTGCTGCCAAGAGAATCCTCAAGTACCTGAAGGGGACCATCGACATCAGCCTGAATGCAAACGTAATGAACAATGATCAAATGGTAACAGGGTGGGCTGACTCAGACTGGGCAGGGTCACACAACTGTTGTTGCTCGGCCTCAGGGTATGTCTTTGCTGTTGACAGATTCACTTGCAGCTGGTCCTCACAACTTCAACCAACAGTGGCAAACAGCTCGGTAGAAGTGGAGTATATTGCACTAGCAGCAGCCGCAAGGGAGATGTTGTGGACATCCATGTTTCTACAAGAACTAGACCAGTTGCTCCCAAAAACGTTGGCAATCCACGTGACGGCTGGGACCACAGTGCTACACTTGCACAAAGGAAACCTTACCTTCAACCCGACCACTCCAATACTGTACAGTGCACAAGTGTCCAGTGTGTCAATGAGTTGATTGATCCCCGGACCGCAGTGGACGACTGCCTTCAGTATGAGATGGAGAGAGCCGGACCGCAGTATGAAACCGCCTTCAGTGTCAATCGATATCCGGACCGCAGTATGTACTGCCTTCGGATGGTGTCAAGTAGCTGTGATACAACACATGCGCTAAGTAGATGCAATGCTCTGCAATTGCAACTTGTTGACAGAAAACTACTAAGTATACTTGTCAAAGTTATAGCTAGTAATATGTAAGGTAGAGTGGATGAGGATCCACTCGACTACTATGGTGAGAAAGCATGGTTATATAGATGTCTTTACAGTGTCACCTGCAACACTGCTCCGGCTCTCTACAGAGGTGTACCCTCTTTGTCGAGCACTGCTTCTCCCGCTCCTTTGTGGTCAAGGAGAGCCAGTGTCACTTCATTGCTGATAGGGGTCACCCCCATTTCATCCAAGTGTAAAGTGCACCCCCTTTCATCTTGCTCCTGACAACGGTGCCCATCTTCTTACACCGTGTTCATCGTCGCATAAGGCCCCTACTTCATCAGATGGCAAGCCCTTCCTCATCTGTTGTCCTCCTGCTGCGAGATCGGTAATAGAGGCATCTTCAAACCAGTTTCCATGAGATTTGTTGTACAAGCGTGGTACTACTGATCCTGACAAACTCTGTAGTAAGACCTTGCTTCTGCCAATCCCAATGAGTTCTGTCATAGAGTCCTTATTCCTACCAATCTCACTGAGCTCTGTCAGAACTCTCTCTTTGCCCAATCCACGATCGCTGCGCATGGTCTCTTCATATGATTCCAGTTCTTCCTGCGCATTCATCCGATCCCATGACAAGGGGGTGCTAAAAAGGACAATCCAGCACGACCCTGAAGATGATCGGGCAGAACAGATCGGATCTGAGATCAGGCAAGATAGATCCGATCGGGGATCGGGCAAAGTCGATCCGGTCAAACATCGGACAGTGCCGATATAAGAGAGAGATTGGGTACAACTACATCCCACTCGTTGTTGCACATTGTCATTAGATAAGATACACCCACACTCGGGTAGGTGCCGCACACTTGTATATATACTTAGCAGGGAGCTCGAGGCTCCCGCCACATTCTTTTTGTATGTCAATTTAGTATAGTGTTTTGCTCTTTAGCTTGAACACCGTACTTAGACTGATATCTCCCGATCTCTGTCGCCAAGTGTCATCGTTATTCTAACACGGTCGACGTCAGTCAGAGCACAGTACTGCTGCTATTAGGGCAGAAACACTATACTCAATTGACTAAAGGAACGTGGTGAGAGCCTAGAGCTCTCAGCTTGATATTTATACATCTTCGTGGCACATGCCAAAGGTGGGAGCATTCTTCTCAATGACGAAGTGTGACAACGAGCCGGTCCAAGTTGTACCCGATCTCTGATCAGATCGACTCTGCCCGATCTCTTCAGTTTCGTCTTACGTCAACTTACATCATCATATTGGATTGTTTCCTTCAGCATCGTCATCCTTTTAATCTTTTCTCAGGTCCAGCTGGGAATCACAATTATTTCCAAAGACATCCAGTCATGACCCAAGATGGGCCTCATCTTGCGATGATGACTTCCATAACGCTCCACAACTTTTAAAAATTGTTTTCCCTCGCCTCTTTTCTTTGTTCAGCTCGGATAAATGACAAAATATTGGCACCTAGCACGCGGATTAGGGCAATGTTCAGAAAAGCTTTTTGTCGTTTCCAGTCTTTTCATAAGATGCCGGTCAGAGCCTTACATGACTTCGAGAGCCTGCTGAAGATTACGATCCATTAAGATGCTGAAGGATGACATAAATCCGATTTGATCGGAGATCGGGCGGAGCCGATATAGTAGGAATCGGGGACTGCTGAGTCCCACTCGTTATCGTACCTTGTCATTAAGTAAAATGCTCCCACCTCTGGTATGTGCCGACACTTTGTATATATATCAAGCAGAGAGCTCAAGGCTTCCGCCATGTTCTTTTCTTATGTCAATATAGTATAGTGTTTTGCTCTTTAGCTTGAACACCGTACTTAGACTGATATCTCCCGATAAGCATCGTCGCTAAGTGTCACTTCTCTCCTCATGTTGTTCCTCCAGGTCAATATAGTATAGTGTTTCTGCTCAATAGCTGCAATACTGTGCTCTGACTGACGTCGAAAGCTGAGTGTCGACACCTATCCTCTTTTAATCTTCTATCAGGTTATGAGCCCAAAACAAAGCCCTACCTCATCCACGAACTCACCTTCAACGATGTCTGTCATAAACTACTCGATCTATGACAACTTTGTTGCTCCTATGCAAGACCTTTTACCCCAGCTACCGCAGATTATTCAAAGTCGATTCAATCAAGTAATGGCCGACGAAACCCCAAACGCTCCGAAAGACTGTTGAAACAAGAGTGACACTTGGCGACAGAGATCGGGGGATATCAGTCTAAGTACGGTGTTCAAGCTAAAGAGCAAAACACTATACTAAATTGACATACAAAAAGAATGTGGCGGGAGCCTCGAGCTCCCTGCTAGCTATATCTACAAGTGTGTGGCACTTCCCCGAGTGTGGGTGCATCCTATCTAATGACCATGTATGACAACGAGACCCGATCAGATCTGCCTCGTTCGAACTCTGATCGAACCTGCTCTGCCCAATCTCTTGCAGATCTGATCTGCGTCATCCTTTAGATCGGACTGGATCATAATCTCCAACAATTTGGTCATGATGGAAAGAGGTATGATAATCTGTTTCTTATCACCAGTGACGGTGAAGTCCAGTAGTTAACCGTCTTTGTTGGAGATTACGATCCAGTCCGACTCGTTGCTATACACTGTCATTTGCTGAAGATGACGATCCAGCACGACTCCAAGAGATCGGACGTAACGATTCCAATCGGGATCGGGTAGAGCCGATCTAATCGAAGGTGGATCGGGTAGAGGGTTAGGGTTAGATCCAATCTAATCGGGGATCGGGCAGACACGGCTCAGGAGAAGAGATTAGACGCTATTGGATCCCACTCGTTCTCACACTCTGTTGTTGAGGGTGATGTTCCCACATATGGGACGTGCCAACTTTTGTATATATGCCAGGCAGAGAGCTCGAGGCTCTCACCATGTTCTTCCACTATGTCAATTTAGTATATTGTTTTTGCTCTTTAGCTTGAACACCGTACTAAGACTGATATCTCCCGATCTCTGTCGCCAAGTGTCACTCTACGTTTATTAGCTATCTTTGTGGCCCTGTATGACTGAGCTTCCCAGGATTTGATTTGAAATCATTTGGTGTCTAATTCTCCCTGAATGTCATCAAATTGAAAGTTTTCACATAAATAAATCACACAGGACACGTTACCAAAATCTGTTCACGTAGCTAAACCATTGAATGATTGCTTTGGTTCGCTTAGAACTGTGTTTTTCTTTTGCTTTGTGTTGTCACCTTTGATATTGATGCCATGTTGAAGATAATGTTGAAATAATAATAGAGGACGGGGTGCTGAAGATAACTTTGTATATATATCAAGCGGAGAGTTCGAGGTTCCCGCCAGACTCTCTCTAGGTCAATATAGTATAGTATTTCTGCTCAATAGCTTGAACATGCTGAAGGAAACGATCCAATATGATGATGCGAGTTGACGTAAGCGGATACGAAAGAGATCGGGCAAAGCCAATCTCACTAGAGATCGGGTACAACACAGTCCTGCTCGTTGTCAAGATAGATCATTAAGTAGAGTACTCCCACATTCGGCATGTGCCACCCAGATGTATATATATCAAGCCGAGAGCACTAGGCTCTCACCACGTTCCTTCAGTCAATTGAGTATATGTGTTTCTGTCTTAAAACAGCAGTGACATCGTGTGTCACAGGGCCTGCGCAGAGATCATAGACATGCGTTTCTGCGCAGCCGCCGAAATGAGCTCGGCGCACAAGAGGCGGAACTGGCGGAAACCCAGGGGTTCTGGCCAATCTCATTGAGAATGGTCGAACAGCAGGGCCCAGGTAAAACCTCATCGAGAATGGTTGAAGCAATCGGAACCAATGAGTTTCACCAAAACTGGCCCGGAATGAAGCGGCCCAACCAGTCCCACAACAGGATGAGGTTGCCCAACCAGTTCCACAGACTCAGCCACAGGAGGCAGGGAACAAGAGAGCTCGCCACCTGATGAGGTGGGAGGGAACCCCTGAGCACAATGAAGTCGGTGTAGGAGGGTCGTTGCTCCAGCAAGGAGAGTAGGAGCAGGAAGGGTAGGAACAGAGTAGGAGCAGGGGGAACAGGAGCAGACTGAGAGGAGGCCACACCTCCTCGAAAGAGGAAGGCAGTGTCGCAGGTGACACTGTGGCGTTAAGATATATATAGGCTCCCCCATCATAGTAGACAAGTGGATCTGGCATCCACTCTATTCTTAACTAACTATACCTCAACTGTAATGTATATTTAGTTGTTTCGTCACATAGTTGCAATAACAGGCCGTTGCTACTAATCTGAGCAGGTGTGTTGTATCACCCCTCATTGACGTCGTCCACAGGCAGTAGTTCACTGCGGTCCGGATATCTATCGACACCGAAGGCATGTCATAGGACTGGATGCGCAGGAAGAACTGGAACCATATGAGGAGAGACCATGCACAGGAATTGTAGGATTGGGAAAACAAAGGGTTCTGACAGAGTTCATCGAGATTGGTAGTATTGAGGTCCTACGACAGAATTTGTCAGAAAAGGTAAGAGCGTGATCTTACAGCAAGTCCACTGGGATCAGTAGTATCATGACCGTACAACAGATCTCACAGAAACCGGTTAGAGGACGCCTCTCCCACAGATCTCACAATGGGACATACAGTGAGGACATTGGGTTGCCACCCTGATGAGGTAGGGGCCCTACACAACAATGAACTTGGCACAAGAGGATGGGTGCCACCATCAGGGGGGGCAAGATGAAAGAAGGTGTGCTTCACCACTCAGATGAAGTGGGAGTGACCCCTATCAATGATGAAACAGCACGAGGTCTTCTCATCCACAAGGAGCGGTAGAAGCGGTGCTGAAGAAGAGGGGACATCGTAAGAAAGTCAGGGGCTATAGGAGGTACAAGAGGAGGAGAGGCAGTGTCGAAGGAGGCCTCATAGAACAAGAGCAGTGTCACAGGCAACACTGCGAGAACGTCTATATAAACATACATTCTCTTCGTTGTAGTGGCCGAGTGGATTCTCATCCACTCTGTATACTTAGTAGTTTCTGTCAACAAGTTGCAATTGCAGGGCATTGCATCTAACTTAGCACATGTGTTGTATCATCGCTACTTGACGCCATCCGAAGGCAGTACTTTACTGCAGTCCAGATATCGATCAACACCGAAGGCAGTATCTGCAGTCCAGTTCTCTCGATTTCGTACCGAAGGCAGTCTACTGCGGTCCGGTTCTCATTCAATCAACTCAATCATGTGACTGTCGACACTTGGGATGCTCGTGTCAAGACAGATGCTGTCACAACATACTTTGGTATTGTTCAAGGAGTCCATCTGGATATTGATCATGCCGTGCTACCTCTGGACAGAGTGTCCACAGCGGTTAGTTGGAATCTGTGGTAAACCTTAGTTACAATCTATCCAAGCAAGAAAGATCCTAGAGAGCTTCTACAGCAGATTCCAGCAAGAAGGATAATAAAAGGCTTCTATGATAGATTTCACCAAGGTTGATCTTAATCGACTTTTAGAATAGATTTCGGGTTTCAGGCGTGCAACCGCTGACATCGTGCTCCGACTCTCACCGATTGTTGATCATCGGGACCTGTTCTCCTCACTTTTTATCAGAACATTGTGCTTAGACCGTCGTCGACCACTGGGTGTCAACACCTGTATTCTCATTATACTTTCAACAGGTTATGAGCCCAACAAGCCGATACACTATCAGCATGTCAAACATAAACCACTCCATCTATGGCATTTGTTGCACCTGTACAGATCCTCCTACCATGACTGCCTAAGATACTCCAAGACCAATTTAATCAAGTCATGGAAGACGAGGTCTATGGTACACCCAACACCCCAAAAGACAGTCAACTATTGAAGTTTGCCCTCAATGATGATAAGGAACAGATCATCAGACCTCTGTCAATCATGATCAAATGCGTTAGCATACTCTACCAAGCAATGTATGATCTTGGTGTGTTCACTAGTTGTACAGAGCTTGGCAAACAAATGTGAAACAAAGTAAACCTATTCAAGACCAACAAGGAGTGGGATGCAACTCACTTTCTTGACATCAAGATCAAAGGGCCAATAGATATTGCCCGTGATGTCCACCAACATCAACCTTATCCCACTAGGGGTGATATCTGTCACAGGATCTGCGCAGAAGGACAGGGGCAGAAGATCTGAAGCAAGCATCGGGTGTCGACAATCTGATTGGGCAAGTCATGAGTATAAATTGCGAGATCAACTGCAACCTGGGGTTTTGATTAATCTCACTGGAATTAATCAGAACAAGCTTGTTCAGTATGTTTTACCAAAACATGCTGAAAAAAGCCCCATTGGAACAGAACAAGTCAATCATCCACGAGGAAGCAACGGGAGGATTGGAAAAGGGGGTTTCCAGCACCAGAAGGTGAAGGAGGCATACAGGAAATGATCACATGTGACAAAGAGGACTGAGCTCAGCATCATGCAGTTGGTTACCACTCAGGGGGACGTGCTCACAGCCACATAGAGCCAGCCACAGGGGTGACTGCATGGTCAGGAAGCAGGACAATAAGGTCTGTCACGCGATCAAGGGGTTCACACAATAAGGGATCAGAGGATGGTCACCAGTTATGAGGAGGAAGAGCTGTGTCAAGGAGACTGGGGACTAACCCATGAGGAGGAGCAGTGTCAAAGAAGTTGACACGCATCACCAGGAGAATAGGAGCAAGGAGACAAAGGGCAGTGTCGAACAAACCAACACACTGTCTGGGCAGTAGAAGGGCAGTGTCAAAGGGATTGGCACACAGCTCAAGGAAAAGAGGAGTAGTGACAGAAGGAGTCGATAACCCTCTTCAGGAGGAGCAGGAGGGGTGTTGTAGACAACACCGAACAAACACATAAATACTCTCATTTCACCATAAACATACAAGTGGATCCTCATCCACTCTACTTTACATTTACTTACTCTTTACTTAGTTACATTCACATCATTGCAATAACAGGGCTTTTGCAATGACCTCACAATTGCATGTGTTGCATCACTGTTGGAAGTCAACTGTAGGCAGTGTTGTTCAACACCTGCAGTCCAGTCAAATCATTGAAGGCGGTGTATAACACCTGCAGTCCAGTACATTCACTCATCTGTAGGCAATAACCTTATTGTGGTCCAGATAACAACAAAGACCATCAAGCAGCAGCACTACAAACACTTGTGCTGTATCAGGGAGTTGTATCTTATATCAACTCCAAACCAAAGTGTTACAGATGTGCCACATAGCCTCTGAATGGAGTGTTCAAGGTGGTCAGTTGATACCTATTAGAACTCAGTCGTCTGGTCACTTTCACCAAAACTTACCAAACAGAGCTTACTTGGTTGATCTCACCAAGATCAACCAGAAACACCAAACCTGGTTTCAGGCGCGCGACCGCTTACAATATCCTGACGACGGTCAGAAGTGGCTCTCCGGCCTCTAGCTTGAACGAACCCACCCGTTGTCTGATCGGTCGTGAGGCCACACCAGGCCCCACCCCTGAACTCAGCACACTCATGAATCATCACCTAAAAGTACTTTCTGGCTTGAATGACAAGATGAGATGGGATGAACAAGACCTCCTTGATCCAAGGTTGGTCTCAGTACATGCATGGCAGCGCAAAATGTTTGCAATGCTGTCTGTTATCCCTTTCACACAGAATGTTCTCAACCAAAAAAACAACTACTTTCGAGGATGCCAATTCTATGCTCAGCTCAATTATTATGTGAAGCTTCTCTAACAAGTTGCGCACTGAGTACTTTGCTGAATGTAAGCGGTTGCACGCCAGAAACCTGAAAACTGCTATAGAAATCTAGTAGGACAGATTTCTGTGAGAAGTGCAATAACATTCCCTTATGTTGAATCTGCTGTAGAAATCTGATATGACAGATTTCTGTGAGAAGTGCGGGAACATTTCCTTATGTTGTATCTCCATGGGATATGCCGTAAAGATGAGTAAGAGTAGGTCTTGACTAACTGCCTTGAATGCTCCGTTCAGAGGCTATGCAGCACATCAATGGGTGAGGGTGATCTTGCTATGCTATGAAAAGTGTTGGGTGTTGACATCAGCAGTAGCACAAGCGTTCATAGTGCTTGACAATTGCCTTACGATGTAATGGGTCCAGGCTGCAATAAGGTATTGCCTACAGATGGAGTTCAAGCCGGACCACAGTGGAGAACACTGCCTTTGGAGGATGGCTGGACCACAGTGGATACACTGCCTACAGTTGATGTCCCAAGGGTGATAAAACACATGCGCTTGAGATATCTTGCAATGCTCTGCAATTGCAATGGTATGGAAACAAGTAAAGAGTACAATAAGTAGTAGATTGAGTGGATGGGGCTTCACTCGTATGCTATGATGAGAAGGAGAGTATATATGTGTTTAACAGTGTCACCTGCAATACTGTTTTTGCTCCTCCTAAGAAGTGTGGCCACTTCCTAGATGCTGCTGCTGCTCCTCCTGAACGATGTGTCGATCCCTTCCACACTGCTCTTCTTCCAACAGTCTCATGAGCACTCCTAACCTTCTGGGACGCTTCCTATTGTCCTCCTCCTGACCTCGTAAACACTTCCTATTGTCAACCCCTTGACCTTGTGGACATATCCTATTGTCCTACTCCCACTCCATACGGTCACCTCCCTGTGTGGTAACCTTACTGCATGCTCCTAAGCTCGGACCCCTAGACAGTGCCAAGCCCTTCTTGTGGTTCGCATGGCTAAATCCATTGTATCAGCTCATTATGGACTAAATCTGTCATATCAGCTTGTTATGGCCTTTTTTACCAAAAACAATTGTAACCCTTCGATCCAACTGTTTTCCCTTTTTGTGCACACATTGCGCATCCATGCATGTCCAGGATCTTTTGCACAGACCCTGTGACACTGAACATGGCGGTCAACCAGTACCGATCGCCGTAGATCTATTTGACTGGGTGGTAAAGAAGTGTACCGTAAAGTCCCTTCCGTAAGTTTGGGGACAGGGTCCAATAGAAAATCATTCAACTCGTGCGGTAGCATACCTTCCATCTGCTTGGACAACTGATGTCTCATAAGTGTCAAGCTGAGCAAAACACACAGTAAGCAAGCCCAAAAGAAGAGCTTTCGATTGCAGTGAGTCTCAGAGCTGACTAATACTTGAGTGGACCTCCATGCTTAGTAAGCACCTGCTCCATGCAATGCTCCATTGACTTGATCACAGGGTTGATATGTTTGAGCGCGATCTGGGTGTTCCACACTTCCTCTGCAGCTCTTGCAAGTTCATCCCAGGTTTTCAGTACCAGCAAGCACTTACCAAGCAAGTTTTTGAAAACATACCATATCTTCTCAATAGGGTTAAGATCTGGCGAAGCTGGCGGGTGTTCCTGCATCTGTATGTTGTATTCAGCCCACCATTGCTTGCAGATAGTGGCCTGATGACAGCTGCTGCCATCCTCAACAACTGACAGGCCATCAGAATATGCACTAACAGCAGTTACAGCATCACGGAGTGGGCTGTCGATCATCCAATCACAATACCTGACAGCTGTGAGATTCTCGGCAGGATCCCATTGATTAACTAACCCTGGTCGCTTCTTCCTTGGAGCCAATGGAAGCACAACCAACAGGGTTTTAAGGTTGTATGTGATGCTGGCCCATACCTGGATGCTGAAACGGCCAGAACGAAACATTGGAACCATGTTGTTGATGTCTTCTCAAGTGTTTTTCTGGCGGCTAACCCATGTGTGTCTGGGCCAGTAGCCAACCTCAACAGCTGCCTTGTACATGAACAGCACATGCTTCCAATCAGTGGAGCCATTAGCCTTGGCCCATTCGAGACATTTATGCTAGTTTTTGGATGTCAGAAACGGCTTTCGAAGCACAATACAGCGGTTAATACCGGCCCGGTATGCTGCTTTCCCGAGCTGCGTTGTTGGAATGCCACCAAGCGATGTGTCATAGGGTCTGCGCAGAAGACCCGAAATGAGATATGGGGTGCCTTGTGCACACAAAATGTGAAATCCACCGCATCGCGGGTTTCTGATTGATTTCACCAAATGTGCTACAAGAAGCTCCCATCAGTACAGAACAGGTCATAAGTTTACAAGGAAGTAATGGAAGGGCCGGAAGAGAAGGACTCCATCGTCAATGGGAAGGATAAGACAACCAGGAGGGTTTCATATGTGAGGAGCGGGTCTGAGCTCAGCCAAGAAGGGGACTGAGCTCAGGAGCACATGGTTGGTTACCACACAGGGGGTCGTGCTCATGATCACATGGAGCTAGCCACAAGGGAGACTGCATGGATGGGGAGCAGGACAATACGGGATGATCACGTGATCAGGGGTCACCAGATAGGGGTCAGGAGAACGGTCACCAATTAGAAGGAAGGAGAGCTGTGTTGAGGAGACCAGCATATAGGTCATGAGGAGGAGGAGCAGTGTTGAAGAGATTGACACCCATCTCCAGGAGAAGAGGAGCAAGAAGTTGGGGAGCAGTGCCGAAGGAACTGGCACACTGTTCCAGGAGAAGAGGAGCAGTGACGAAGAGGTAGGAAACACTCCTCAGGAGGAGCAGGAGCAGTGTCACAGGTGACACCATACAAACATATAAATACTCTCACTTCATCATAGCATATGAGTGGATCCTCATCCACTCTACTCTATACTTTCTTACTCATTACTTAGTTATGTATCATTGCAATAGCAGGGCTCTTGCAACAACATCTCGAACATGTGTGTTGTATCACTGTCAGACATCAACTGTAGGTGGTGTTCTCTAACACTTGCAGTCCAGTCTCTCACTGTAGGCAGTGTTGTTCAACACCTGCAGTCCAGTCAAATCATTGAAGGCGGTGTATAACACCTGCAGTCCAGTACATTCACTCATCTGTAGGCAATAACCTTATTGTGGTCCAGATAACAACAAAGACCATCAAGCAACAGCACTATGAACACTTGTGCTGTAACGGAAGGCTGTATCTTATAGCAACCCCAATCAAGGTGCTACAGATGTGCCACATAGCCTCTGAACGGAGTGTTCAAGGTGGTCAGTTGAAACCTACCAGAACTTGGCTGTCTGGTTACTTTCACCAAAACATACTGAACAGAGCTTACTTGGTTGATCTCACCGATATCAACTGGAAACACCAAATCTGGTTTCAGGCACGCGACCGCTTACACAATGCTGACGGCTGTCGCCATGATAGAAACGGGGTTTTGAGTATCTCACACTGAAGATAACGGTCCGAGGTAGCTGTCCAGGTGCGCAGATGGCTGGATCATGCTTTTGTTCCGAAGGAACCATGCTCCTTAAAGTTCTGGATGGTCTTGTGAACTGCTGTCTTGGATACACCGCTTAGCTCTGTGATTTGTCGAATTGGCAGCCCAGTATCATGCATTGCAACAATTGAAGCATGCTGGCTTGGAGAGAGCTCATTGCCATGGACCATGTTGGTATTTGAAGTGTTCTTGCTTAGTATGATGGTAGTGCTATTGCTCAATGATGACAACGACATGAATGGGGGGTATCTGGCTAAATTAGGAAATTACCCAATTGTCCTCAAACTTACACACAGGGACTGTACACTCTGCCGTCAAAGAATATGAACTCCTCGCCGCCACCTATGCTTTACGCTGGGACCAATTTGGGAGTCATGCATACGACTTCCCGACCAAATGGGAAGCTCACATATTGGAACTGCATGCTTACTTACAGGATCCCTGGACACCGGATCATCGCTACAGGGCCCTTAAGCATGCACTACCTTCAGACAGGAACACCCTCTTCAACTCAGTATTCATACTGCACAAGTGACTTCATGGAAAGGAACAAATGGCTGAGAGCATCACTGACATTCTATGCCAGTGCTATGAACTCGCCACTGAGAGCTCCCCATCAACTTATCTCCCAAGACTGAGGAATCTGAGCTCACTGCCTTGCAAACAGCTACACTCATCAACTGTTGGGTTTGCGGCAAACTCGGCCATGCAGCTAATCAATGTCCAAACAACGATGCCCACACTCGATGGAAGCAAGGGAAAGTCAGAGCACCACCCAAAGGCCGTGCCAACACGTGCGTCGTACTGCCACTCGAAGGCACTCAGGATGACTAGGATACAATGCCAGTCCTGGCATTCTTCACAGAAGTCAAACCAGCACCATCGATCTACCACCCCGGCTCGTACCCTTCGTGTTTGATTCAGGAGCATCCTGTGTCATGGTCAACTCTCCCCAGTACGGAAAAGATTGGCAGGACATGGAAAATGTAAGCGGTCGCACGCCTGAAAACCAGATTGTGTGCTTCCAGTCGTCCTCAGTGGGATCAACTGAGTGAGCCCTGTTCGATATGTTTCTCTTTAGAGTAACCAGATGGTTGAGTTCTGGTAGGTTTCGGCTGACCGCCTTGAACACTCCGTTCAGAGGCTATGCGGCACGTCTGTAACACGTTGACTTGAGAATGGTATAAGATACAATTCTCCAACACAGCGCAAGTGTTAGTAGCGCTGCTGCTTGATGCTCTTGACGTCACCTGGACAGCAATAAGGTTATTGCCTACAGATGACAGGAGATACTGGACCGCAGGTGTTAGACACTGCCTAAAGTAGTTGAACTGGACCGCAGGTGTTGAGTGACACCGCCTTCAGTGAGGTACTGGACCGCAGGTGTTGAGGAACACCACCTACAGTTTGACATCTGACAGTGATACAACACACACGTTTGAGATGTTGTTGCAAGAGCCCTGCTATTGCAATGATACATAACTAAGTAATGAGTAAGAAAGTATAGAGTAGAGTGGATGAGGATCCACTCATATGCTATGATGAAGTGAGAGTATTTATGTGTTTGCTTGGTGTCGCCTGCGATACCTCTCCTGCTCCTCCTGAAGATGGTCCTCACCTCCTTTCGACACTACTTCTCTTACCGTGTGTCAACTCCTTCGATGCTGCCCTTCTACCGCTCGGACAGTGTGTTGGTTTGTGTGACACTGCCCTCTTGCCTCCATGCTCCTCTTCACCTGGTGATGAATGTCGACCCCTTTGACACTGCTCTTCCTCCTCATGGTTAATCCCCGGTCTCCTTGACACAGCCCCCCTTTCTCTAACCGGCAACCATCTTCTCATTCCTTATCTTGTAAATCCCTTGATCACATGCTAGACCTTATTGTTATGCTCCCGGATCATGTGGTCACCCCTGTGGCTGGCCCTATGTGGCTGTACGCATGTCCCTCCTGAGTGGTAACCATCCGCATGATACTGAGCTCGGTCCCCTTCCTCACATGTGATTGTTTCCATATGCTTTCTTTGCCTTCTAATGCCGGGGACCTCCTTCCCCGATCCTCCCGTTGTTTCATTGTGACGAGTGACCCGTTCTGTACCGGTGATGCTTCGTCAGCACGTGCTTGGTGAAACATGCTGAGTAGGCCTGCTCTAATCGATCCTCGTGAGATTAATCAAAGCCCCAGATCTTGGTTGAACCCGCAATTATACGTGCCACTAACCCAATCAGATCGTCGACACCCGATTGCTCGCTTCAGATCATTCTGCGCATGCTTCCTGCGCAGGCCCTGTCACAGAAAACTCAGTTAGCATAACCACTGCTGACAGTGGAAACTTGTCGGCCACTAAGATGGGCGGCACTGTTAGTCTCTTGAGTTTTAGTCCCAAGAAGCATTAATGGGAATGCATGACATATCGAGACTGCCTGCTCATTCCCAGCCTTGTGACCAACCTTATTGGCATGAAGTCTGTCACATGTGCTCAGGGTAGGGTGATCTTCGAAGAAGAGCTTGTCACCATACAAGACAAGCACAGTCACACAATCCATGTGCCTACAAGTGGGGAAGGTTATTCTGCTGTTGCTATGGTGATATGGGACAACAGTATGCCTGAACCTGCTGCCACCCTAGCTTTCACCTCAACAATGACAAACACCATACACCCACACAGGCCCTACAACAAAGCAGACCTCTGGCACCAAAGGTTGGGCCATGCTAGCCATGACTCAATTATGTGAACACAGGCAGTAACCCTCTCTCACAACATTCTCTTGACCCCAGCCACTAACCCTGGCGTACTCTGCAATGTCTGTATATGCGGCAAAGCTATCACAAAGAATGTAGCTCACCCCAGGCATGTTGAGAAACCACTCAAATTGGTATCAATGGACATGATGGGTCCGCTACACAGCGATACCAAGTTTGTGTACACGCTCATCATCCATGATGCTTACTCAGGCATGTCATGGGCACAGGGCCTAGCTAGCAAAGGCAAGGCATCTCAAGAGGCAGCATGGTGGTTCTCAGAAATGTGTGTCGCTATGCATCAGAAGCCTTCTGAGATCATCATTGACCATGGGATTAGGGAAGTCTGCGTCGACCAAGGCGAGCTATGGTCCACTACCTTCCGAGATCTTTGCTCATTGATGGGTGTGAAGATAATGGCTTCATCAACTCAACATCATACAGATAATGCCTTTGCAGAACGAGCCATCTGTCAGCGGTTGCGTGCCTGGAACCCAAAATATATTGTAAAGGCCAACTAGGATCGGTCTTGGCAAAATCTATTGTATAAGCCTTTTGTGATCTTTCTCACTGGAATATATTACAACACAGAATTAGAACGGATTCCAACTAACTGCTGTGGACAATCCATCCAGTGGTAGCGCAGCACAATCAAGGTCCTAGCAAACCTACTTGAGACTACACCAGGGTGTGGTGCAACAGCGTCTGCCTTGACACAAGCGTCCGTAATGTTGACAGTCACACAATTTAGTTGGTTGATTGATAACCGGACCACAGTGGATGACTGCCTTCGGTATGAGATTGAGAGAGCCAGGCCGCAGTATGAGACTGCCTTTGGTATCAATCACTATCTGGACTGCAGTAAGGTACTACCTACAGAGGATGTCAAGTAGCAGTGATACAACACACATGCTATGATAGAAGCAATGGCCTGCAATTGCAACTGTTGACAGAATAACTAAGTATATGATAAGATAAGACATAGCTGGTTTAAGTGTAGAGTGGATGAGGATCCACTCTTCTACAATGGTAACGTGAGTATATATATATAGACTCCTACAGTATCGCCTGCAACACTGCTCTTCCCCCTCCTCAGGGGTGTATGATCCTATCGACACTGCTCTTACGGCTTCTACTCCTGGTCCCATATGGATCCTGTCTCGTCTTCACTCTCTCTCCTCCTGTTTTTGTCGAGACGGCCAAGTGTGGCTTCATTATTGACAGGGGTTGCTCCTACCTCCTCTGAGTGGTGAGGCGCACCCTCTTCCATCTTGATCCTTGTAGCTCCTGGTCCACGGTGCCCATCTTCCTACGCTGAGTTCATCATCACATAGGGGTCTCTCCCCACCTCATCTGGGTGGCAAGCCCTTCCTTTGCATTCCCCTCCTTATGAGTTGCTGCTAGTCGCCCATGGTAGCACCAAGCCTCCTGCGCCTGTCACCGTCTATCGCTCAGGGTCACCTGGCCCCTATGCCTTGATCACCCTCTCCATGGTGGTGTGTCTTGTGAGATCGGTGTGATTAACTCCCTTTGCTTGGTTTCATCAGGATCTGTCATACAGCCTCTCTTCCACCAATCTAAATGAGTTCTGTTGTAAGGTCTCTCTTCCACTGATCCCGATGAACTCTGTTGAAACCCACCACTTGCCCAATTCCTCGATCTGTGCACACGACACTTCTCATGCGGGTCCAATCCTTTTGCGCATCCGGTCCTATGACAGTTATCCCATCACTTCTAAGTGATTGTCCGACCCATTATGCACCGATGGGATCTTCTTGCAGTAAATTTGGTGAAATCTACCAGATGGATTTGTTCTGATCAATTCCAGTGAAATCAATCAGAAACACGCAACACGGTTGATTTCACATTTTGTGCGCACAACGTGCCCCATGTTTATCCAGGGTCTTCTGCGCAGACCCTGTGACAGACCTCTGGATACGTCTTCACTATTGAGGGACTCGTATGTAGTTGGTCTCTGCGTCTCCAGCTGACAGTGGCAAACAGCTCTGTAGAGGCAGAATACATAGCACTAGCAGCAGCCACTAGGGAATTGCTGTGGGCTTCAATGTTACTGCACAAGCTGGAACAGCCTATGCCAAAGACAGCTGGAATTCATGTAAGCACTGGGACCTTGACCCTTCACTCTTGTGATGGCAAGCTCACCTTTGATTGAAATGTGCCAGTCCTGTACAGTGACTCCTCTGGTGCTTGTGCCATTGCAAGTGACCCTCAGCACTTCAAAAGGACAAAGCACATTGACATCATCCACATATTCCTGCATGACAAAATTGCAAGCCGACGGCTTACAATCACCCCAGTCCAGAGCAGCAAAAACCTGGCTGATATCCTGACCAAACCACTCATAGCACCAACACTCCTACACCTTTGACAACTGTTTGGTTTGAGGGTATCAAAAGAGCATACTGGATCGAGAGGGGGTGCTGAAGATCATGACCCAGCATGATGATAAAGAATGACATGAGCCGATATGTTAGGAAATCGGGCAGGGCAGACATAGTGAGAGATCAGGAATTGCCCGATCTCATTTGAGGCCACACTTCATCTTGTCAGAAGTACACAACCTCTCGAGTTGTGGGAAGTTGATACTCCCACATTGACTGTTACTTCTCCCTTATATATATATATATATATATATATATATCTGGTAAATAGGCAGAACCTGCTGCACAGCTTCACTTATTCAATTGAGTATAGTGTTTCTGCCCCAATAGCAGCAGTACTGTGCTTTGACTGATATAGACCACTGAGTGTCGAAAACCGTCCTACTTTTATTAGTTGAAGAAATTTTTTGCAGCTCTCGAAAATGGAGAGGGGGACTTGGGAATTTCTGGACTCAAATTGCTGAAACAGCCAAGTCCCCCTCTGGATTTGTGCTTTGACTTAGAAAATCATCATCATTAACCAATTACCCTTCAACTGATTAAGAGTCTAAAGTTCAATGCAGTGTTGCCATTGACAAGGGCTGGTCAAGTAGGGAGGGGGGGTGATGATCAAGTGACTACAGGCAATGAACCCAAGGAAGGCTGGCTCATGCAGGTGGTCAGGATCCTAAAGTTAGCAAACCCAGCACTGCTGGCCAAGGAAGCAATTGTATGGGCCATGGGCCTAGTTAGTATCAACAACCAGGCTCCACACAGGGAGACTGAGAAGATCCCGAAGGACGTATCAAGCTCCATTGCACATATCAAGAAACTCAACAACAGCAACTGACATACCTGGGAGCCTACTTTCATCAACTGCCTCCATAGAGTACACAATGCAAAGGAGATCCTGTATGGCACCATTGCACCCGGAAATGAAGACTATGACAAAGACTTAGACAAAGCCCTTGTAGGCCTCATCCACGCTTGCTGCAACAATAGCCCAGACAGCCACTTTGACACCTACATTGTCAGAGGCACCGATGAGGAAGTCCAGCTTGGTAGCACACTTTACACTAAACTCAGGAAGGCACTGACACTAAATGATGCTGTCAAGCAAGCGGGACTGCAGGGCCACATCCACACTGTGCGCCTGCATAACTGGGATGCGGTCAAGCTAGACAAGGAACTTGACTCCAACTGGAATGATGCAGCACGCCTTGGCAAGCGTTTTGAAGGACCTCAAGAAATCTACACTTTACCGTTGCACAGCCCAAGATTGGTTCTATGCCAACTCTGTCAACACACTCAAGACAACCAGACCCGTTTGCAAGTATGATGAGGCCTATCACACACTTGCAAAGAAGCAGCAAGATGGTGAAATCTCCAGCTGTATCAGAGGAGCAGCCAGGGTTGCCACAGGTACGGGACAGTCAGATGCTAGTCAGGCAACACAAGCACCCAAAGGCAGATGCGATCCCTGCAACCCTACAGCCCCTCCAAAATGCTATGCTTGTGGAGAACCAAACCATATTACATGCAACTGCACAAGCAGCAACATTTCCCACAACCCTGCACCCAACACAGCTGGACCCGCTGCCCACCTGGCTCAAGAAGCGAGTCATTAGGAACTTGGGTGCACCTTCTTAGCAAACAGCTGGTACAAGCAAACAACAAGTGACACCTGGATTGTGGATTCCAGTGCAACCCATCATATGGTAAATGATAGGAACATGTTGCTCACTTGGACAAGCAAGTCAGGCCAGATTAGCATGGCAGGAGATGAAAGGCTTCAGGTAAAGGCTATTGGAAACACTTCCCTCCAGGTTGGAGACACAACTATTCAGTTGTTGGATGTACTCTATGTGCCAAAACTTAATACAAATTTATTGTCCATACAAGGCTTGATAGAGAATGGTGCACGGGTAACCTTCAATGAGTTTGGAATCACCATAAATCAGAATGATGGCACCCAAATACAATACAAGAGGAACAGGAAACAAGGTCGCTTTGAGGTGTGCAGACAGGCACTGGCCTTGGAATTAGAGGAAACACTTAATGATGTCCCAGAGGACAACCAGAACATGAGTACATGTAAGGAAAGCAAGGACAGCCACCTTTGGCACGAGAGGTTTGGCCACCCAGGATAAGACAAGACAAGGCAGATTCAGGAATACTACTTAGGCACTGATGAGAAGATGGAGCATGAGTCAAAGCACTGCAATACTTGCAGCCAGGGAAAACAGACCCAAGCACAGATGGGTCTATCAGAGTCAAAAAGGGCAGAGGCACCATTGGAACTGGTGAACATTGATCTGATGATGGACTTCAAGGGCCATACAAACTATCACTATGCATTAGTTGCAGTGGATGATTTTTCATCTCTGACCTACACAGAACCACTCTGCACCAAAAGTGCAGCACTCTCTGCACTAAAGAGATGGGTCACCAGGATGGAACAGGTGACAGACAGAAAACTCAAGATACTTTGCAGTGACAATGGTGGAAAGTGGTCCAGCCAAGAAGCTGAGGACTGGCAAGCTCAAGAAGGTTTCAAGTGGCAGAAGACTGTCCCGGGGGTCAGTGCCCAGAATGGACAGGCAGAAAGAGCAATTGTCAGGGATCGGGAAATCAGGTAACCAAACCGAAACATAGTGAGCAGTAAAACCACTACACCAGCTAGACCCTTAGCTGGTGTACCTGATTCACACAACACTGAAGTATAAGCATTTCACTCCCAATGCTCCGGACTCAGAGAACGGAATTCCATTCCGCTGACAGCAATTAGGTCAGTTCAAGAGAAGATGCATGTCATGGGGCCGGATGAATGCACAGGAAGAACTGGAATCATATGAAGAGACCATGCCCAGCGATCATGGATTGGGCCAAGGGAGAGTTCCAACAGAGCTCAGTGAGATCGATAGGATTGAGGGCTCTATGACAGAACTCGTCAGGATCAGCAGAAGCAAGGCCTTACTACAGAGTTTGTTGGGATCAGTAGTACCACACTTGTACAACAGATCTCATGGAAATTGGTTCAAGGATGCTTCTATTACCAATCTCACAGCAGGAGGACAACAGACAAGGAAAGGCTCACCATCTGATGAAGTAGGGGCCCTATGCGACAATGAACGCAGCGTAAGAAGGTGGGCATTGTCATCAGGGGAGCATGATGAAAGGGGGGTGCGCTTTACACTTGGATGAAGTGGGGGCGACCCCTATCAGTGATGAGGTGGCACTGGCTCTCCTCGACCCAGGAGGGGGAGAAGCAGTGCTCGACAAAGAGGGTACACCTCTGTAGGGACCGCTGATACAGTGTCACAGGCAACATTGTGAGAAAGTCTATATAACCATGCTTTCTCGTAATAGTAGTTGAGTGGATCCTCATCCACTCTACTTTACTCTTTACTAGCTATAACTTTCACACAAGTATACTTAGTAAATTTGTCAACAGTTGCAATTGCAGAGCATTGCTTCTATTGTAGTGCATGTGTTGTATCACCGCTTCTTGACATCATCCAAAGGCAGTACTTCCTGCGGTCCAGACATCAATCGACACCAAAGGCAGTTCACACTGTGGTCTGGCTCTCTCGATCTCATACCAAAGGCAGTCGTCCACTGTGGTCCAGGGATCAAACAATCAATCAGTCAACACACTGGACACTTGTGTCGAAGCAAACACATTCACACCAGACCTTGGTGTTGTCCAAAGGGAAACCATTGGACCTTGATTGTGCTGAGCTACCTCTGAAAGGAGTGTCCACAGCAGTTAGTCGGAATCTGTGATAACTCTCAGTTACAAGCTATTCAAGCAAAAAAGAGTATAGAAGGCTTCTACAGCAGATTCCAGCAGGAACAGTAATAGAAGGCTTCTACGGCAGATTTCGCCGAGATTGGATTTAATCGACCTCTATCACATATTTCGGGTTCTAGGTGCACGACCTCTGACAATGCATTCAATGCTCATTGGCCGAGCCTGTCGCAGAGAGTTATGATCTTTCGCAATTACCGCAGCAGCACATGTGATGAATCTTAATCCATTAGTCACCAAGTCCATCCCACATGAAGCCTTTTATGGGACCACTGCACACAAATTGGTGCAGCAACTGCGAGTATTTGGATGCTTGGCATGGGTCCATGTCCAACAGGAGGACCAACAAGGCAAATACAGGACAAGAGCAAAACCAGCCATCATGATTGGATACAATGACAAACACAAGGCATGGAAGTTCTGCAACCCAGACCAGCCAGTGTCAATCCAATGGAGCAACTCTGCAACATTCCATGAGGATAAGGGCTGGGATGACCGCCAGCAGGAAGCATACAAGCTCGCAACCACAGTGGAAGTTGAGGAGGAAGATACTGCAGTACCCACTGCAATGGAAGAGGAGGCTATGTCCGAAGCTGCAGTAGAGGACCTCTTACCAGACATGGATAATGTGGTTGGTGCTGCCAACACAGCTGCATTAAACTTGGATCCAACACCCAGAGAAGCAATGGATGGAGAGGACACTCAGCTCTGGAAGGAAGCGATACATAAGGAACTGGAAGGGCTCGAAGCAATGGGTACATGGGAGGTTGTACACCACCTGCCTGGAGCACCACTTGTGGACTCCAAGATTGTGCTTCGCCTAAAGCTCGATGCGGACAGCATGCCAATAAAGCACAAGGCTCGACTGGTCGCAAGAGGCTTTACACAGAGGGAGGGAATCTGTCACCGGAATGGTTCCGTTCTCCGAGTCCGGAGCATTTGGGAGTGAAAATGCTTATACTTCAGTGTTGTGTGAATCGGGTACACCAGCTAAGGGTCTAACTGGTGTAGTGGTTTTACTGCTCACTATGTTTCGGTTTGGTTACCCGATTTCCCGATCCCTGACAGAATCCACTATCAGGAAACCTTCTCTCCAGTTGCGCCCCTTGGAGCAATCAGGGCCATCCTAGCACTGGCTGTGCAAAACGACTGGGAAGTTCATGCCCTGGACATCACGATGACCTACCTGAACTCCACGCTCAAGGAGGAAATCTTCATGAAGCCACCAGAAGGCTCAGGAGTAGCACCCAGTCAGGTGTACAAGGTAGTCAAAGGCTTGTATGGCCTGAAGCAATCTGGACGGGAATGGAACCTGGAGTTTGATAAGTCTCTGCAGCGCATTGGCTTCTATCAGGTAGAATGCACCCCCTGCATCTATACCAAGCAACATGGTAAGGACCTAGTCATTGTGGTCATCTATTTCGACAACACTCTGGTTATAGCCCTGAGACTTGAAGCTGTTCTGGAAGTCAAGAAACAGATTGGTCAAAAGTGGAAGATGGAAGACAGCGGTGAGGTCTCCCACTTCCTTGGCATCAAGATCAGCAGGGACCACACAGAGTGCACAATGACGATTGGTCAGGTGGGCTACATCAATCAAGTCTTGAAGAAGCACCTAAACAAGTGCACAAGGCCGGCTGCAGCCCCAATGCAGGAGATCCCGGAGGGAACTGTGGTTGCAAGCAAAGCACAGCAAAAGGAGTACTCTGTGATTGTCGGCAAACTGCTCTGGATCACCAACAGTACACAACCAGACCTCAGTCTTGCAGTGAGTGTTCTCGCTAGACACATGCAGGAACTATCACAAGAACACTACCAGGCAGCGCAGCGTGTATTACCCTACCTCTAAGGTGTCATGGGACAGGATGGATGTGCAGGAAGAACTGGAGTCATATGAAGTGACCATGCACAACAATCATGGATTGGGCTACGAGAGGTTCCTGGCAGAGCTCAGTGAGATTGGTAGGATCAAAGGCTCTATGGCAGAACTTGTTGAGATTGGCAGGAGTAAGGCCTTACTACAGAATTCGTTGGGATCAGTAGCACCATGCTCGTACAACAGATCTCATGGAAACTGATTAGAAGACGCTTCTATCACTGATCCTGCAATAAGAGGACATCAGACAAGGAACGGGCCACCACCTGATGAGGTAGGGGCCCTACACAATGATGAACTAGGCGCAAGGAGGTGGGCACCATCATCAGGAGCAAGATGAACAGGGGTGAACACTGCTACTGGGATGAAGTGGGGACAACCCCTATTGAACGATGAAGAGTCACTGAGACAGTCTCCTAGTCCACAAGGAGCAGGAGAAGCAGTGCTCAAGGAAGGGAGTACACCTCTTGGCATAGCTGGAGCAGCATTGCGGGCGACTCTGCAAGAGGTGTTGATATAAGACATGCATTCCATTCATGATAGTCGAGTGGATCCCCATCCACTCTACTCTACTAGCTATCACTTCACATAAGTATACTTAGTATTCCGTCAACAGTTGCAATTGCAGAGCATTGCTTCTATTGTAGTGCATGTGTTGTATCACCGCCTCTTGACATCATCCAAAGGCAGTACTTCCTGCGGTCTGGATATCAATTAATACCAAAGGCGGTTTCATACTGCGGTCCGGCTCTCTTGATCTCATACTGAAGGCAGTCATCCACTGCGGTCCAGGGATCAAACAATCAATCAGTCAACACACTGGACACTTGTGTCGAAGCAAACACATTCACACCAGACCTTGGTGTCAACTCAAAGAACCTATTGGATATTGATTGTGCCAAGCTACCTCTGGATGGAGTGTCCCCAGCGGTCAGTCAAAATCTGTGATAACCATTAGTTACAATCTATTTGAGCGAGAACAGTCATAGAAGGCTTCTATGGCAGATTCCAGCAAGAACAACAATAGAAGGCTTTTACCACAAATCTCACCGAGATTAGTAGTAGTTGCCTTTTACCACAGATTTCGGGTTTCAGGCGTGCGACCTCTGACGTAAGGTACACGGGAAGTTGGATTGAGTTACAGAGCAAGCATATTGCAAGAACCACTGATCACGCATAGCAACACAAACTGGGCAAGTGATGCCACTGTACAGAGGAAGAGCACATCAGGATCAGTGGCTTTCATGCACAGAAACCCAGTAGCCTGGAAGTTGGCGACACAGAAATGTGTGTCACTATCTGCTGTTGAAGCAGAGTTAATTGCCGCCACGGAGGCAACATGAGAAGTGCTCTTACTCAAGCAACTCCTGCACTCAATTGGTATTGCTGTCATAGGACCGGATGCGCAGGAAGAACTGGGGTCATAGGAGGAGAGACCATGCGCAGGAATCGTAGGATTGGGCCAAGCAAAGAGTTCCGACAAATTTCATCGAGATCGGTAGTATCGAGATCCTACAACAGAAGTCGTGAGATCTGTCGTACAGTCATGATATTACTGATCCCAGCGGACTTTGCTGTAAGATCATGTTTGTATTGATCCTGACAGGAACCGGCTAGAGGAAGCATCCCCCACAGATCTCATAAAGGGGACATACGGTACTGATGCTGGGTTCGACACCCTGATGAGGTGGGGGCCCGGCACAACAATGAACTTGGCTCAGAAGGATGGATGCTGTCACCAGAAGCAGGATGAAAGAGGGTCACTTCGCCACTCAGATGAAGTGGGTGTGACCCCTATCAGCAATGAAGCAGCACGAGGACCCCTCGTCCACAGAGAGCAGGAGAAGCTGCACTGAAGAAGAAGGGACCTAGTAAGAAAGGCAGGATGGATGAGGGGCAGTGTAGAATGACACCCCATAGAGTAAAGAGCAGTGTTGCAGGCGACACTGCAAGGATGTCTATATAACCCTGCCTTCTCATCATAGTAGTCAAGTGGATCCTCATCCACTCTACTTTACACATTACTAGTTATATCTTCACCATAAGTATATTTAGTAGTTTTCTGTCAACAGTTGCAATTGCAGAGCATTGCATCTATCTAGCATGTGTGTTGTATCACTGCTACTTGACGCCATCTGAAGGCAGTACTCTCTGCAGTCCGGATATCGATCAGCACCGAAGGCAGTTTCATACTGCAGTCTGGCTCTCTTGATCTTATACCGAAGGCAGCCGTCCACTGCGGTCTGGGGATCAACCCATTCAATCAACCATTGACACACTGGACACTTGTGTCGAGACAAACACATTAATATCACTCTTCAGCATTGTAAGGAGTCCACCTGGACATTGATCATGCCACACTACCTCTGGAGTGTCCACAGCGGCTAGTCGAAATCCATGATAACTCTCAGTTACAAGCTATTTGAGCAAAAAAGATTATAGAAGGCTTCTACAGCAGATTCCAGTGAGAACAGTAAGAGAAGGCTTCTATGACAGATTTCGCCGAGGTTGGGTTTAATCGACCTTTACCATAGATTTCGGGTTTCAGGTGCACGACTGCTGACAATTGCCACCAGTACCCCGACAGTCTACTCAGACAACACAGGCTGCATACAAGTTAGCAAGGATCCAGCACAACACTGGAAGCTCAAGCATATCAACACCAAGTACCATTTCATCCACAACAACATCTGAGAAGGAAGAGTGCAAATCAAATATGTGGAAACCAAGCAAACTTGGCAGACGTGCTCACAAAGCCTGTTGGGAAACAGGTGATACAGCAAGCCAGATCTGGATTGCACCTGCAGGCCCTGACCGTAGACACCAAGACAAGGATGCCAAGTTATGTGGCCATCCTGCAAGGACCATTGCAAAACCATGTGCTCAGGCAACAGCATGATGAAACGGTTACATATGCTGTTGAGGGGGGGAGTTGAAGTCAGTTGAGGGAGATGCGACAACGTAGGAATCCACCCATTGAAAAATTTTGCAGCCAATTTTGCTCTCGAAAATGGAGAGGGGGACTTGGGAGTTTCTGGACTCAAATTGCTGAAACAGTCAAGTCCCCCTCCGGATTTGTGCTTTGACTTAGAATATGATCATCATTAACAAATTATCCTTCAACTTTATTACCTTTCTCAGTAATTTGTGCAAAGTTAGCGCGTTTGGTCTTGTGCGACTCGCGCAATTTAGCTCAGGGTCCGATCTTCAGAAGCGCACCTGCGGAAAATTCTTTTGTCTGCAGGTTATCCTACTAATGTGTGGGAATTAAAGATCTAACAATTTTTCAGACGCGCACGGGCCATTGTGCAGATGCTCATGCCTCCACACTAGGCATGCGTGAGACAGTTGTCACCACGGCGGAGATCGAAGTGAGACCTTGCCTTTGCACATCATCCACCGAACGAGGCACATCTACACTTAGTCTCCGTAACGTAACTGCAGCAACACAGCTGGAACTTCCGCCAGCGTCAACGCAGAAGAGCAAGCCAGCATGGTTGCCTCTACCGCCAAGGTGCGTCCACCGGGACGCTGCTACATGAAGGGCAACTGCGGTAAGAAGAGCGTCTTCAGTCCAGAGCTACCATGCTCAGTCGATGAGAAGGCTTCCATGCCAGAGAGAGATGCCTTTCGAGAGATGCTAGTGGCTACTTGTGGCCCTGACTTTGCCGAAGGACCCGTTTGCTGTACGCAAGCTCAGGTGGAGAGCCTATCTGCCAACCTTCAGCAAGCCGAGCCACTCATCTCGTCCTGCCCCGCTTGTCGTAACAACTTTCGATCTCTGTTCTGCTCTTTCACCTGTTCGCCCAACCAGTCGCAGTTCGTTGACGTCGCCGAAACGCAGGAGGTGACAGGAAGTGACGGCAAACTTTCAGAGGCAGTCAAGACGGTGGAGTATTACATCGACGCAGATTGGAAGCAGAAGTTCTTCGACAGCTGCAAGGACGTAAAATTTGGCGCCAGCAATGGCTTTGCGATGGATCTGATCGGTGGTGGTGCTCGCAACCCCAACGCCTTCCTCAAGTTCCTTGGCGACGAAAAACCGCTGTTGGGATCCCCTTTCCAGATCAACTTCCCCGACTGGCGTCCGGATGCGCACCTCGACTGGACGCCCTCAGCAACGCCGCAATCCTGGAATGATTCGCAGCTACCACCAGTACCCTTCGACAGAAACCCTAGGCAATGCAGTGATCCTGGCTTGCTGTCGCGCTGCGCTTGCGTTGATTGTCCAGACACCTGCACAGCCTTACCAGAGCTGCCAGCAAGCAATCCACCCGGCTCGTCCTGTTCTATCGGCGCAATGTCGTGCTTCACTTTTTCCGTCATCATCCTCTATGCGCTCCTTGTCTGCATCCTATGGTTCTGGAAGCCTGTACAGAAGCTTGTCCGAGGCCGTCGCGGCGCAATTGCGCTGCCTCATCGCACTAGCGGTCTGAGCCTGTTCAGCAACCAGTCCAGCGGCTTCGAACGTGTGCGAATGGACTCTGAAGACTCGCTCGATTGCGTCGAAAGCAGGCAGCAGCCCCAGTCAGCCGCTTCTGGTGGCCTCGTTGGTGCACGTGGCTTGGGACACTTTGGCGAAGAGAGCTCGGCGAGCTCCGCTCCTGATGGCACGTATCGAGGCATTGGACTGGAACGCAATGACAACCTTTCGGCGCTCGGAGCGCTTCAACCTCGCAAATACGCGCTCAATCAGCTTCTCACCCGATCCTTCTACAGGCTGGGACTCTTTTGTGCCCGCCGACCCTGGCTGACTTTCATGATAGCAGCTGTCTTTGTCGGCCTCGCCAACATCGGTTGGAAGAGCTTTGAGGTCGAGGTGGATCCTGTACGTCTGTGGGTCGCACCGGGCTCGACAGCCAAGCTGCAGAAAGAAATTTTTGATCATGAGTTCGGACCTTTCTATCGACCCCAGCAGATCTTCCTCATGGACAGTCACTCGTACCAGGATCTCACCTCCTTGCGGCACAACTCGTCTTCAGAAAGCTTGAAAGCACTGCCGCCCGCTTTGTCTTGGGATCGACTGTTGTGGTTGGCAGATCTCGAGCAAGAAGTGCGAGATCTCAAAACCCCTTCTGGCGTCATGTTGCAAGACGTCTGTCTGGCTCCTGCAGGTCCTGGCACTCCATGTGTGGTACAAAGCATCCTCGGCTACTTCCAAGACGACCCTGAAGGCTATGGATTGGACGCCACCAACTGGGACGAAGGCTTAAATCAGTGTGCTAGCAACCCTGCCGAATGTCTGCCTTTGTTTGGTCAACCACTCAAGCCTAACATCGTACTTGGGGGATTGCCCGACAACTCTCAGCCCAGCAATGCTCGATCTGCTGTGATCACGTACGTGCTCAACAACAGCTTGAACAAGAGGCTCCTCTATGCCGCCGAAGAGTGGGAGCAAATGCTTCTTGACCTTCTGCAAAGTGTGGCTGCTGAGCCTGCGAGACGCTCGCAGGCGAAAGAGTCTGGTGTCGATCCGCATCCGCTGTCCGTGCGAAGAAAGGAACTCGGCGTCCAGATTGCTTTCACCACCGGCGTCAGCCTTGAAACAGAGATTGGAAGCAGCAGCAACACGGACGTTGGCATCGTCGTCCTCTCATACTTGACCATGTTCGTCTACGTAGCACTTACCCTCGGCGGGCGAACGACTCATGGGTCAGAGCTTGACGAGGAACTCGAATCCGACTCGCCTATCGCGGAGCCGGGCTCTTATCCTCAAATGAGTGCAGCCTCGCCGCGCGCTGCATCTGGTGGTTTCGTCCGACTCTTTCAGATGGCTCGTCGACGATCTCGAAGTTTCGTCAACGCCTATTGCGTTTCTTCCAAGTTCACGCTGGGCCTTTTCGGTATCATAATCGTCCTCTGCTCTGTCTCGTGCGCCGTCGGTATCTTCAGTGTCATGGGCGTCAAAGTCACGCTGGTCATCGCAGAAGTCATTCCATTCATGCTGCTGGCTGTCGGCGTGGACAACATCTTCCTACTCTGCAACGAGATGGACCGCCAAACGCCCCAACAGCAATCGGCTGGCCTGGGATCTGCCCCGTCGGATTCACTGACAGCTGGACCATCTGCTCCAACCATGGGAGCATCTGCACACCCGGAACAGTCTCCAACAGAAGAGATCGAAGCTCACGGCGACCTCTTCATAGATCCTCGAGTTTCAGCGAGCCAGCCAGTACGCGTGTCAGTCGAAGAACGAGCGGCGCGCTGCTTGGCCCGAGTCGGTCCATCCATCTTGCTGAGCGCCACAACCCAGATCGTAGCATTCCTGCTCGGTGCCGTGGTGCCAATGCCTGCCGTGAGGAACTTCGCTCTCTACGCTGCTGGCAGCATGCTGATCGTTGCCACATTGCATTGCACCGTCTTCATTGCAGCAATGACGCTGGACGCACGTCGAGTGCAAAGTGGACGCATGGACTGCCTTCCGTGCATCAAAGCGCCTCGTCGCCCGGAAATCCAGCTGCCCACAGACCCAGTCGCTGGGGACAAGGATGGATCTCTGGACTCCTTCATCAGATACCGTTTTGCGCCGACGCTGCTGCGGCCTGGTGTCAAGAAGCTGGTCGTCGCGGCGTTCGGCGCTGTCGCTGTCATCAGCTCCATCGGCGTTCGAAGGATCGAGATGGGCTTAGACCAGCGGCTGGCGCTTCCATCAAAGTCGTACCTGAGACCGTACTTTGACGCCATCGACGTTTTCCTAGATGTTGGCCCGCCCGTGTACTTCGTTGCTGCGGGCAAAGAGGTCTCCGAGCGTCAAGGGCAGAGAGGGCTTTGCGGACGATTCACGACTTGTGATCCTTTATCGCTTGCGAACACCTTAGAGGGCGAGCGAAAAAGGCCTCAAGTCTCTTGGATTGCTGAGCCCGCTAGCAGCTGGATCGATGACTTCCTGCAATGGCTCAATCCGATCCTCGATGGCTGCTGTCGCGTCAAGACCTCGCATCCCTCTGTCTTTTGCGGTCCGCGCGACAGTCCTTTCGCTTGCCAGCCATGCTTCGAGGGTCGAGACCCGCCCTGGAACATCACGATGGACGGCTTGCCTGATGGCGAAGAGTTCTATCGTTACCTCAGGAAATGGCTCGAAAGTCCAACGGACCAGGAGTGCCCCTTGGGAGGTCAAGCAGCCTACTCTTCCGCGCTAAGCATCGCAACGGATGGCAAGACAGGAAAGGAGTACGTGCGCACTTCGCACTTCCGCACCTACTTCTCTCCTTTGAGGTCACAGTCGGACTTTATCAGTGCATTGGAGCAATCGCAGCGGATCTCGAACGACATCTCGGATCGAGTTGGCTATCGAGTCTTCCCATACAGTCTGTTCTTCATCTTCTTCGAACAGTACACCTACCTGCTGTCGATGGCGGTACAGGTACTTGGATCCGCTGCCATCGCCATCTTTGCCATCAACACCGTGCTGCTCGGTAGCTGGAGAACAGGTGCTGTCGTTACACTCAGCGTCGCCAGCGCTGTGTTCTTGGTGGCCGGAGCGATGGGCTTCTGGGGCATCCAATTCAATGCGCTGACATTAGTGAACCTCAGTGTCTGCGCTGCAATCGGTGTCGAGTTCTGCGCTCATATTGCTCGTGCCTTTATGCGTGCACCTGGAGCTCTACCACGATCGCATCCCATGTCGCAAAAAGAGCGGGACGAACGCGCATGGCTCGCTCTCACCGACGTCGGAGGCGCCGTTGTCAACGGCATCTTTTCGACCAAGCTCATCGGCGTCGGCGTGCTTATCTTGACAAAGTCGGATCTGCTCAAGCTGTACTACGCCAAGACATGGCTCTGCTTGATCCTTGGCGGTTTGCTACACGGCCTGATCTTACTTCCAGTGCTGCTCAGCTGGCTGGGAGGTCGAGGCTGGTCAGGAGGCGAGGACGAGGCGGATGTCAAGCGTCGCCTGGCTCGTTCCGGCTCCGAGTATCGGCCCATGATGGCCTCAGAGCCTGAAGGTAGCGATGAGGAGGAGCATCTGTGAAGGCAGCACAACTTGATTGGTTGAAATCTCGCTTTTGCGTGTGACATGCTATGAATGCATGTAGAAGGTTCACAGTCCGATAATTGCAACATGACCCGAGCAAAGCTTGAGGAGATGGTCCAGGCGGTGGTGGGAATGGCAGATCGATGCGAGTGAAGTTCACATTTGGAAAAAAGCTATCGTGACAAACTTCCTTGAAGGCAAAAGGCTCGACGCCATGACTTGAGCAAGGACCTCTTAAGTTATGCAGCTTTCATCTTGCGCCTCTCTCCTTGCAGCTGTTGGGATCAATGTAAGATGGTCAGCGAGGGTTCGAAGGAGAAGGCAACCTGCTTCAGGCGTGCAGGGACGAAGCCGGATACGTACCACTTTTGTTACACGATTCCAGCTATTCGCTTTTGATTGTGCTCCTTCTGGAATAGGCCCTTTGTTGGTGCCATGGATGAAGGATTGAAGCTGCTCTTGTGTGTAGCCTGGGACGTTGGTCGAGGCTGGATCGTAGCCTGGGCCGGATATGACGACTTCTTCCATTACAATGATGTGCGATTCGTGCCATCGGCAAGGCAAGCTGTTCCGTATCATGAAGTAAGCACTTTTGTCAGCCATCTTCACGACCAACCGCTCTATTCAAAAGTCCGAGGTGGTGATACTTACGTCTTGCTAAGAGCGTCAAAGATCTGCTGTCCGAGTTGAGATACGTCCTTTCCGGTTCGTGCGACTTTGGTAAGACTCTGCTTAACGGCATCGGCTTCTCTCGACTGAACAGCCTTGAGCGATACGGGGTGGATAGGGGTTAGACTGTCCGCGCCCGATCTGGAGCTTGTTCCATTGGATGCTTGGGTTGATTGATGGAATCCGATTTTCTTGATCTCTGAAACCTTGACGATTGTGAAGCCGACAGCGGCGATAGGCTGGGCGAATTTGTTGCGCGAGGTTTGAGAAGCCTGGGCTACGGAAGCTGCAGCTGCTGGAGCAGATGAGAGATGAGGTGGCAGTCCCATGGATTCGAATTCGAGTCCAACGACACCGAGACTGGGATCATAGGCCCAGAGCTTACCAGAGAGGCTGCGGCTCTGCTTGTCGCCGACAGTGAAGGTGACGTGGGATCCGAGTAGTTTTGCGATGTTTGCTAGCTGATTGGCGGGCGTAACTGCGTTGCCTCTGCCAGCAGAAGGCGCAGAGTTGAATGCGAGCTGAGCTGCCATCGTCAAGAAGTCTGTGTATGTGCCTGACGTTGGTGTACACGAGGATGGTCGAATGATGGAATGGTGGGCAGGAACAAGTTGACAAGATGCGCGAACCGTGCGCAATAAACACTCACACAAAGACCCTCTCAGGCTGCCCGATTTTCAATTTCCGAAATCCGAATTCCGATTACCGATCGCCGATCGTGCTCTTTCCGACTCCGCTTATCTAGATTTGAGATTTTTTTAGCTGAGCTTTCACGAAATGCAGATCAACACACAGACCGTTCTTGATCTTGGATTCCTTCTCTCACCATCCCGTCTTGCTTGCGTACCACAGTGAGATCGCCGAGCTCGATAAGGCCCATACGACAGCTTCTGTCAGGATGCCGTCGTCATCCACCTCGCACCACGCCCGTGCGCCGCCAAGTTCCTCACGCGACGACCACGACTCCTCAGACCACAAGCGCCGACATCGATCCGACATCGGCGACCACAACAGGAGCAAAGACCGAGATACTTCATCCGACCGTCGCAAACGGCATCGTGAAGATGATGATCGCGACTGTCACCACAGCAGCAAGCATTCTCAGAGCTCTCGATCGCATCGCGATGATGACCGCCGAGACAAATCGGATCGCGAACATCGTCGCAGAGACCGCGACCGAGACCATGGCAGCTCAAGTCATTCGAGGCATGACAGCAATAGGGATCAACACCACAGGGATCGCTCTTTGAAGCGACGCGAGACTTTGGAAGAGCGTTGCATCCGCAAAGCCGCCAAGCGATCTGAGAAGCTCAAGCAGCTCGAAGAGAGTTTCATTGACCAAGAGGAAGAAGAGGGTGCCGCACAGCGTACAGCCGTGGCTGAGCTCATGATGTATTCTGCCGAGGACAATCCGTTCAACGACCCCACTTTGGGTCAGAAGTTTAAGTGGGGCAAGAAGGAAGAGAAGGAGCGAAAGCAAGGCCTGTCTCGCGAAGAAGCAGAGAAGCGCGATGCACAACGCAGGCAAGAAGCCATGGCTGAAATCGAAAAGCTCAACGCAAAGCGTGCTGAGCGAGAGAAGCAGGCTGCATTGCGCGAGGAGGAGGAGGCTAGAATGGCACGTCTCGCCGAATCAGCACAGATGGCAAGCTGGGTTGCAAAGGAGGACGACTTCCACCTCGAACAAGCGCAGCGTCGTGCCGTGATCCGTGTCAAAGAGAACCGCGCCAAACCCATCGATCTTCTCAGCATCAACCTCAAATGGGCGGATCCGAACATCATCGCCGAACAAGAACACAAGGAGGAGGACGACGACGACGACGATGACGAAGCAGGTCTCGAGATCGACCTTGACGAGCCCTACACCATTTTTGAGGATCTAACAATCGAAGAGACTGAGGAGTTGCATCAGGATATTCAGATGTATTTGGAGCTCGAGAAGAACGATTCGCATCGGGACTTTTGGAGATCCATGATTATCGTCTGCGATGACAAGCTCGAGGAGCTCAAAGAAGAGCAAGATCGCAGCAAAGGCGGCGCTGCAAGTGTGCACTTGCGGCAGGATCCGGAAGAAAGGGGACGCATCAACAGCATGCTTGAGCCAAAGTCGACAGACGAGTTGCAGCAGCTTCAGGATCAAGTACGAGCCAAGTTGGCATCGGGAGAGCCTGTTGATGTCGAGTATTGGGAGAGGGTGCTCAAGTCGATTGTTGTCTGGCGGGCCAAGGCTCGGTTGGGAGATATGCACGAAGCTGTGCTGTCGAATCGACTCGAATACCTGCGACGAAAGCAGCGCGATGAGGCGGTACGACAACAGCAAGAGCTTCTCATCCAGACGGGCGAGGACTCTGTAGACGAGCAGCAGGAAGCGCTGGATTCTCAAGACACAGCGAAAGCAGAAGCCGATGCAGAAGAAGCAGCTCTCGAAGCGCTTTACGATCCCGACGAGATGGAACCTGCGGCCATCGACCTCTCTCGTCTGAGCTACGAAGACGGTCGTCTAACCATCAAGACCCTTGGCGAAGACCTTTCAGAGCTTGTCGCCGCACGTCGCCGTGTCACGGGCCAACTCTTCATCCCCAAGACTCGCTGCAACGACCTCGACCCATGCTCCTCCTCCAACCCAGCGGACCGCATGTTCATCCAAGAAGCCAGCAAAGCTCTCGACGTCACCGAAGAAATCATGCCTACCGACGAAGCGCTCACCCATGAAACCTATCAATGGCAGGACAAGTATCGTCCGCGCAAACCCCGCTTCTTGAATCGCGTCCATACCGGGTTCGATTGGAACAAGTACAATCAGACGCATTACGACTCGGACAATCCACCACCGAAAACGGTGCAGGGTTACAAGTTCAACATCTTCTATCCGGATTTGATCGACAAGAACGTTGCTCCGACGTACAAAGTGGTGAAGGAGAGGGGAGAGGAGCAGACGGTGTTGTTGAGGTTTAGTGCCGGTCCGCCGTATGAGGATGTTGCGTTTAGGATTATGAATAGGGAGTGGGAGTATAGTCATAAGAGGGGATTTAGGAATAGTTTTGATAGAGGTGTTTTGCAGTTGCATTTTAACTTTAAGCGCTTGAGGTATCGCAAGTGACACCCGACCATCTTCCAGCCGGATTGCAATCCATTCTGATCACTTGTCCATGTGTGCGAGTGGAGCGTAGTCATGTGTCTTTGCACCATCAACATTGTTGTGTTTGTGTTGAGCATCAATGATATTTCCACAGACTGATCTTGCCGTCTCTTCCGCCAGCTGCTAGGATGAGCTCTGTCTTTTTTGCTGTTACCTGTCCACTCTCCCGCTCATCTTTCTCCTCATCCTCCTCAACCTCTTCGTCTTCGTCTTCATCATCATCATCCTCGCTCATTGTAACATAAGCGAAGGCCAGACACTCAACAGTATCCCTATGATACTGCAAGCTGCGCAACTGCTCGATTTGCATGTTTTCCACACTGTACACTCTTATTCTACCCGAACCAAGCCGAAGTGTCAAGAAGAACAGGCAGAGTCAGCAATTACTCTCTCGACTCCAGACACATGGTGGTGAAGGAGACTTACGAGCCGTCCCAAGCTGCAAGGGCGCAAGTTGTACCGTTTGGAGCGATGGCTATGCTTGCATGTCCTGTTGTTTTTGTTCTCGCCAGATCTGGTGTATATTTGTCCTGTTGAGAGTTGAGTGAGAATCGTGCAAGACGGTCGTCTGCTCCTACGCTGATACCGAAAGAGTAACGTTCGGAGATGTCGAGGTTGGTTAGTGGTTCGCTGTGACATCTTTGTTGCCACAGGAGGATTCCGGCGAGAGACCAATTTTTCACCCATCCGTCTTCGTAGCCTGCGATAACCGCGTTCGAGGTGAGATGGAGACTCATGACGATGGGAAGACGGGAAGCTGAACGAGATATATCTGGCTTTCCTATCGCTTCGTGAGTTCTGATGCCAGTGTTGAGGTCGAGAATGTCGATGTAGGCTGCGTCCAGAGTGTTGGGAAGAGCTACCAAACCCTCCCTATAAGAGCATTTGGAAAAATTCAAGGCATTAACAGCTATCATTCTCACGCATTCCGGCTGCGTCTCCTCTGCCGCCCCCGCCCCGGTTCCGAACAAAGGCGAACTCGAACTCGGCAGTTTCCAGAGCTTAAGAGTGTTATCCCTCGCATGAGTCAGCACGGAAGTTTTGGAGAGAATGAGGACGGTAAGGATAGAATCCGAGTGAGCTTTCCATTTGAACCGGGGTCGAAAGCTGGTGAGGTCGAACAGTGAGACTTGTCCGCAATCGTCTCCGGCAGCGAGGATGTTGAGAGTGGGGTGGGATGAGAGGGAGCGGATGGGAGTTGAGCCGTGGTGACGAATTATCCAGTACGGTTTTTCCATCGTTTGGCTTCGGGGGGGGGCGAGAAAAGAGGGTGAAGGGTGCGAAAGGCGGTGGTACAGACCAAAGTGTCGAGTGAGAAGAAGGAAGCTAAAAAGCACCCTGAACAATCGCCGGTTCGGTAAAACAAGGCTAAAATTGCGCCCCGAGATCCGATTTTTGCTTCGAGATTCAGCCTCCACACAATCCACGCGATACAGTGAAATTATGTGAGCTCTGTTCCGATCTCACATTTCTGCCACCTTCGTTCACTCGGAACTAAGAAGAGACCTTATCTCGCACCTAGCCACCGAACCACCAACCACCACCTAGTATCTCCCCCCCCAAACCGAGCTACCGCAATGGTCCTCCGTCCCACACAAATACCAAGCAGACTCACCGAAGCGGAAACTCGGCTCATACTCCACACGATCTCCTATCCCGGCTTCCAAAATGTCGCCGAATCCCACAGCACGCCCCTTCCCGCAGCAACACTGGCAACACTATCTCGACTTCACATGCATTTTCTCCTCTCCTTCCCGTTCGAAGCGCTTTCGCTCAACTACGAGCCGGGCGGCAGGGTGTCGAGCGACTTGTCGGACATTTTTTCTCGCTTTATCCAAAAGCGTCTGGGTGGGGGATACTGTCTCCAAGTCAATCCCCTGTACCGGGAGTTGCTGGCGTTTTTGCGCTTTACATTCATCGGTGTCCTCGCACGAGTCTTCTCTCCCGTAACCCAGGATTGGTCCGGCTTCACCCATACTACTACCCTGGTATATCTTCCATCGCATGTTCGAGGCGACGCGGGTAGGGGCGTGTATTACATGTCAGATGTTGGATTTGGCTCATCTCCTCACCGACCTATATTGCTTAGGCATGCATGGGAAGAATTCGGTAGAGGCAAAGACCGTTTCCGTCTCATAAAACGCTCTCTCCAACCCCGCACTAGCCTCGAAGAGCAAGAGGAAGAAGAAAAACAAGAGGTAGATCCAGAGGTCCAACATCTGGCTAGCGAACAGAGTGTATGGCTCCTGCAGAATCAAACCCCCGGCAAAGATTGGCAAGATTGTTACCAATTCACCACTTTCCAGTGTTTCGATCCGGATTATCAGGCGAGTAACAAAGCTACCTCGGATCGGAATGCTGCGCCGTTCGCAACGATGATTTTGGTGGTGAGGTATGTTTTGGATCCCATCCTGATCGACGAATCGAAGCGGTGGGTGGAGAGAGATGGATTGGATAAGCACTTGTATCCCTACCATCCGAACCTCGTCCAACAGAGGATGGTTGTGGGGGATAAATACATAGTAAAGAAAGGGGAGGAGGAGGTCGAGGTGAGGCAGATACAAAGCGAATCGGAGAGGGTCGAGTTGCTGAAGAAAGAGTTTGGCCTGTTGAAGCATGTAGAGACGAACGAGGCGGTGGAGGAGATTAGGGGGAAGCCTTCTGCGCTCAACAAGTGCGAGAAGGAGGGCAACAAAAGTGGATCGCAACGAAATCGAGAATGGTAATCATGATCATCTTCTAACCAAAGTTGCGCGTTTTGGTCCGTTTCGATGATCGCTTGCAGTCTACTTTGGTGGCAAATTGAGCTTGTTGTATCAATTGCTAGCACTCGTTCGATATCGTGCCGTCTTACCTCCACCCGGCGCCCGCACCCCTAGCACCGCCCCTACTCATAACGGGCAAAAGACCCATACTCCTCGCTCTTCTAACCGCCTTGCCCACTTGTCTTTGACTCTTCCTTGTCAATCCAGTGCTCGATCTCGGTAAGATTTTCCCCATTTCTGACACGTAGTTAGCTAGGATCGCTGCATTTTTGTATGTGTCGTCGTTCAAACTTGTTTTGGCTGGGTTGAGTCCATTTTGATAGATGAGATCTTGGGACATAGCTTCTTTTTTAGTGGGGCCGAGCAGGGGCCGGGCTAAGCGAGGTGCTCGTTGTGTGATAGAGTTAAGGCTGAGTGTGGAGGGATTGTAGTAGTGGCCGTTCATGAACGCTCGGCCGGAGACGGTCTGACGGGTTGAGGGAGGAGGCGTGGAAGAGCGAGGGTTGTGGATGGAAAATGCGGTGGTAGAGGGGGAGGGGGAGGAAGGCGTGGAAGAGCGAAGTGCGGCGAGGCGTTCGATTGAGCTACTCAATTCATGCAGCGGTGATGTTGAGGAGGAATTGGAGGAAGAAGAGTCGTCCAAGGTGCGACAAGTTGTCATGAACCAACGGAGAGTGGTGCGGCCAGTGGAAGCGAAGGCGGCAGTGCGCAAAGTGGCGCTGATGAGGGATGTTGTAGCCTTCATACTGGATCGACGGAAGCCGCAAGTTGTCCGTGCTTGTGCGAACGATGATGATGGTGAAAAAGAAAAGCCAAGGTTGCAGGTTGAACAAGAGGATATTGACAAGATCCGACATTTCTATGATGCTCGTCACATGATGTGTCACGTGCAGCTTGCCATTTTTATTTTTATTTTCGTGCGAGTCGTTTCTTCAGAGCCCAATGTCCTTGTTCTCACCACTTGCGTTGTTCTTCCAGAAACGACTCCAATCCAACCTATGTACAACCATCATCGGCACAACAGGCAAAAGATTAGCATGACAAAACAAGAAGCATACAAAGGCGAGATCATGAACATCCAAATCAAAAGCGCCAAAAAATGGAGCGTGTATATATGTATATCATCCTTCCTTTCTTCCTTCCTTTCTTCCTTCCTTTCTTCCTTCCTTTCTTCCTTCCTTTCTTCCTTCCTTTCTTCCTTCCTTCCTCCTCGGTGACCACTCTACTTTCCGCTGCCATCAATACCATTCAACGCACCGTTTGCTCTTAGATGGACCATATTTTGCAAACTATACTTGCCCTTTCTACCTCTATCTTCTAAAGCTTTCTGGCTTAGTACCAACAACAACTGTTCTTTTGCCTCCTCAATTCTCCCCCTACCTGCATATAGTCGACCCAATTCGTAATGTGCGAAATAAACCAACCAATGGTCCAGCTTCAACTGGTGTCCATGTTGCAACACTGTCCTGAAGCTGATCTCGGCCTGTTGTGCCGCTTCGTCTTGCGGAATGGGAGATTCTTTAGGCCTAACTTTGGAGTGCCTTTCTGGGCAAGCGATATACTTGAGGCATACTCCGCGGAGGAAATGTGCTAAGCACAGATCATCGTAGTATTCCTCCCCTGAAAAGTATTGGCTTGGGTCTTCAACCGCGTGCAGGTCGGTGAGGGCGTCAGAGACCATGACCAGCGCTTCGTCGCAAAGGATGTAGCGTGGAGCGTTGGATAGACAGTGGTAGACGTATGCAAACTCGAGTCCTGGGAGTAGGAGTCGATTGTAAGTGGCAAACTTTTTCGATTTGCGTGCGACGAATTTCTCCATCGGGATACTCTTCCCTGCGATCTTCTGAGTGAGGTTGGGGACACGATGGAAGATTTCTCCTGCTTCCGACATGGCTTTTTGGTTTGTGCCTTGGGCGGATTCGTAAAGGTTTGCTGCACGGCCGTAGTTGTAAACTGCTTTGGACCAGTTATTTTCTTCTGCGAGAATGGCAAATTGATCGTGAGCATCTTTCCATTTGGCAAGGGACATGTTGCAGAGGCAAAGATCCCAGATGCAGATGTGTTTGAGTTGCACGTATTCCTTCTGGATGTCTCGAGCCGTCTCGAATTGGGAGATTGCTTTTTCGGCGAGTGCTTGGGTCGAGTAAAGTCGACCGGAGAAGTAGAGGAAGAAGACTCCTTCGGGATATCGGCCAAGATTGTAGTGCAAAACCTTGTCAGCAAATTCGATGTCGACACCATTGACGGGGATGAAGGTGGAAATGACCAGGTGATAGGCGAGCATGGACATGTCACAAATCTGTCGTCGAACACCTTCTTCTTTGATGGGCATGCCAGGCTTGGTCTGACGAGGATCAGCAGACCACTGACCAGCTTTACTTAGCGTCTTCATAGCCCATGCTGTATCACCCGTGTAGCCGAACACCTCCATGATTTTGAGGACTTTTCCTGGCACCAGGCCAAGAATCATACTGATGACACCGTTACCCAGGTATACACCGGACTTGAAATCTTCGTCCAGCTTCTCGCCCTTGCCTTCGGCCCAATCGACGTACTTCTGCAGCGACCTGTAGATACCGTAAGCGTTACGCATGTTCAACGCCTCGCTAACAAACGCGAAGAAGTCACCTGCATACGCAATACCCAGCACTGCCTTCAACAGCACCGCTTCAGCGTAGACCAACTCGGCATGCCTCTGCACCTCGTCCATCTGCGACAAAGCCGAGGGAGACTGACCTGTACCCCTAATAAACCTGCCGAAGTTGGAAACGACACTCGTCGGTTTCCTCAACAAGTTGGCAATCGTGAGGGCGTCCTTGCAGAGCGAAATGGCAATTGCCAAATCAGCCGGTTCGAACGTCATGAAACCTTTGATGGTCGCAATCAGCGCATAACCCAAAGCGTAGTAGAGACGCGAGTCGGCGTACTCTTGGATGATACGTTCGGCTTCGATCATGCGCGAGTTGAGGAAGAGGTTGAGAGCTTTGCGTGCAACTTCAATGTCTTGACGCAGCTCCTGGGGGGTGATGCTGACATCGGTGGCGGTGAGTTTGGCGACACGTGCGGCTTTGTCTCGGACTGCTTGGGAGGTATCGGATCGAGCACGGGCCTCGGCGGTGGAGAAGACGGGCCCAGCACGACGTGTAGCTCCGGCTGTGCCCTTCGGTTTGTAGGGCGATCCAGTGCTGCCGTTGGTGTCGCCATTGCCGACTCTTCGAGCGGAAGAGCTAGAATTGTTGCGGCGATGACGAGCTGCAGCTGCGGCTGCACGGTGACCATGCTCCTCCACCTCCCCCTCTTCACCTTCAGAAATGTCGGCAAGGGGAGCATCAAAGAAGTCATCACCATCGGAACTGTCTTGATCCGAGTCGTCCTCGTCGCTTTCTTCTTCTTCATCATCACTGTCAGCAGCTGTAGGGGCAGGAGCAGGAGCAGGAGCACGTGTAGCAGCAGCTCCGTTCCTGCCCCTAGCAGTTCTAGCATTGCGCTGAGGCGGTTGCTCCTCCTCCTCCTCCTCGCTTTCATTCTCCTCCTCGCTAGCACGGCCGGACTGAGCAACAGAAGCCATACTATCCGGCTTAGCCTTTGTCGACTCAGCCTCACCACGCCCAGCCAAGCTGAGATTGGACTTGCTGCGGTTCAAAGCGAACAACGTACCAGCAGCACCTGAAGCCTTAGCAGTCGTCGACGAGAGGAAAGATTTCCTATTAGCCACATCGACAGTGGTGCTGTTGGAAGCGGGAGCGGGAGCAGCACTGACCGACCTTCTCGAACGAGCACGAGCAAGCAGACCGTCTGCCTTAGCAAATGGATCGGGAGCATTGGGGGACTTTTCCATCGTCTTCACATCCGCAGGAGGCGCAGAGTACGCATCGCCGTTCGGCTCGACGGGAGCAGGGATAGTCTGGTTAGCTGATCTGCTGAATTTGCGACTTCTGCCCGATCCAGCACCACCGCCGCTGACGGCACTGCTGGCACCGATGGGCTTGTATCCGTCCACTGAAGGCTTTGCCACAGCTGGAGCCATAGTAGGATACTCTGCAGGTAGAGCAGGAACAGGAGGAACAGGTGACATCTGTTTAGGCTCGTCATAGAGACTATCGCGGATACTGGCCGAGCTGCTACGCGATTTGAGGTTGGGCATCTTGAGACTCATCTTGCGGGAAACTAAGCTGAAACGTCGTAAACGACCGCTTCCAGTGCCTCCGTTGGTGAACGAGGTCGCAGAAGTGTCGGCAGCTTCCGGGGCGGCGAGATTGGTTTGAGAAAAGTTGCGAGAACGGTTTCGGATGAGATTGAGAAAGCTGTTTCCAGAAGATGCACGACGGGAATCGATGGAACGGGCATCGCTCTGTGAGAGGTTAGAGCTGCTCTTTTTGAGACCCAAGCTTGCAGCTGAGGAAACGCGCGTTCGATCATTTCCAGTGTTGGCAAGACCTGCTCCGAGGTAGCCGCTATCATCAGCGCCACGGGAGCTGGGAAGGACGTAGCTTCCGTCCCCGGCCATGGAGCGAGAGGGAGAGGCAGGCATGCGATGGCTCTTGCGAGAAGCAACCGAGTTGCTGCGAGAAGCACGCCCCTTGACGCTTGCTGGCTGGAGACTGGCAGCATCGCCGTCGGCGTTTTGACGGCGGAGAACGGCATCCGTGTTGGAGATCAGGATAGGATGGGCATGCTCAGAAGCATGATCGGCATCGATGTCACCAGCACCGCCGTTGGCAAAACCGTCATGTTTGAGAGGATTGGCCTTGATACCGGCCAAAATGCTCTTGCGACTGCCCGAGATAGAGAAACGGGATGGACTATCGCTGTTCATCCTGAGTACAGCAGCACCGGCCATGTCGACACAGCAACGGCGATCGAACCTTTGTGTCTCCAGGAAGATCAAGCGACGCTGGCTGACTTGGATGGATGCGACCTCGGCCCTTGGGATTGGATTCTTGGGATTGGATTCTTGGGATTGGATCCTTGGGATCGGATTGTTGGACGGTGGAAGGTGGTTATGGTTGGTGAGGAAAAAGGTAGCGAGCAACAAGGCGACTTTTTGCTGTCTTAACTGGCCCAGTGCCAGAAGGTGATGGTTCGTGTGTGTATGTGCGAGCTGAATTTCTCTAATTTCAAATCAGAAAATCGTGCAATTGGCTGAAATGCTGATCCAATTGAAATTTGATTACCTCCGCTTTCAGAATGACTTTTACCCCGCCCCCGCAATTTGGAACGGACGGGGATCAGTCGGCCGATACAGAAATCGATACAGAAGTTATGTTAGATTTTCAATCACTGGCTCAAAAATAGGGTCCAGCTCAGATGCGCACGCCATGTCACGTGCAGCAAAGAAAACGAAAGTTGCATATGAAAGCTCACCCCGCGGCCCAACTTGACTGGACACGCTTTGTTGTTGACCGGTAAAGATGAAATCAAACCTTCCACTCCTGCTCGTTGCAAAGAGTTCCTCAGTGTAGCTACACGCATTGATACGAGTCGCAATTCGCACATATGCCACAAGCCACATACAGATATCGAGGTTGTGTCCGCCTGGAGCGATGCTCATCAGGATCGATCGAGTTTGTAGTTATACAGTCCCAATCCAACACAATCTGCACAATAGCAAAGACGACGGCCCGGCTGTCACACGGCCGGCGTAGCAAGATCGTAGCCCAGTATGTCCTGCCAATACGTCAAGTCTTTCGTATTCAAGCATGCAGCCAGACCTTCGATCGAGGTCTTGCCGATATCTGCTGCAATAGGAACGACGTTCATCCAAGGTGCTACTACCATCGCTGTCTTATCCGCACCCAATCCGCCCGATATGCCTGTCATCCCAGTAAGGGTCAACTCGGCAAGTCCTGGCATACCTGTCTTTCCGTTCACGCCGTTGTTCTTGGTGCTCCATGAAGGAGCAATAGAGCTAGCGTTTTTGGCGTTGGTAGACCAAGCGGTAGGGAACGAGGCAGATGAGGATGAGAGCGCTTGGTTGAGGTTGCTTGGTGAAGCGAGGTAGGCTGGGTGGGGTGCGATCGAGTTGCAAGAGTTGAAGCAAGCGTTGGATGCTGGTGGGGCAGCCATGGTGCTGTCTGGAGCTCCGAGCATGCTGGGTGAGCGAGGTGGCTGGTTGATAGTGTTGTTTCCGCCGGCTAGGGCACCTCCGCGCTCGTAACAAGTAACAGCGGAGGGAGGGTGGGCAGGCATGCGGTTGAGGCCGATCTCAGACCTTCCACGAAGTAGAGAAGGTGCTGTTGCTGATACTACATCGCGGTAAGGCGGGCTGCCAGCGGAAGAGGCTGCGTTTGCGACTGCCACATTGTTCCGCTCAGATGAAGCAGTGTCTTGGTACGACGAAGAGTGTCCTGTACCCCACGTTGGGCGAGCGCTGCTGCTGCTGCTGCTGCTACTGCTGCTGCTAAATCGCTCCACATTCCCAGCCAGACTTGCTTTCGCCTTCTCATAGCTCTGATTGAGACCAGCGTCAAAGATCGCACCTAAGAACCTCACCAGATAACCAGGTGCCTCCCTCTCCGTGTCCACCACTTCACCTGAAGCCAATCGTTGAGGCTGTGAGCACTCATGCAGAGTAGCCCTGAGATACTCCACACCGGCGACCATCCTCGAAGCATCTAGATGATCTCGGTACAAATAGAACCACTTGGTGACCTCGCTTGCCGTGATGACCAAATAGTCATGGCCAACTCTGACATAGCCCGGCTTGCAAAGATCCTGCACGAACCGGCGCAAGCACTTGATCGCCGTGTCCACCGTCTGTGAGAACCAGAACGCAGATCGAGATGTACCTTGCTGTTCAGCCAACTCGGTCCGTCTTGTATGACGCTGCGACGCGATCTTTGCCGCCCAGTGCCAAGTCGATTGGCAGATGTAAAAGTCTCGAAAGGCGTCCAGGTAAGAGATTTCGGCTACTGCTGACTTGTCCATCGGGAACCTAGGGTGGAAAGTACCCTCACGGACATCAAAGTAGCGTTTGCGCAGCATGTCAAGCTGACCTTGATATCGATCAAAGACGCCACCAAAGGCAGCAGCATCCTCTGAGCGGCTGATAAGATCAAGCAGAGGTTCTTTCTCAATCACGAGGATGGTCATGTCCAACGACCAAGCAAGACGTGAATCGATGGAGAGTTGTATGTCACCAGCTTGCTTGATCCAAGAGAAAGGATCGGGATAGTCATCCAACGGAATGAGACGTGTTCGTGCTTTGCTGGTACGATCGTCACGTCGAACGAGCTCGTGGACGAGGCAGAGCACAATCCATGTGCGTTGACGATCTCGTTCGAGACGACGTTTGTATCGCAACGTGTAGCTGTTGGATCTTGCGCGATTGCCTTGGTCCTTACCGCCTTGGCTTGCCTCGCCTGATTCAAGCCCTTCGAAAGAGGCATGCAGGCCCAGCTCGTACGCGTAACCAATCGCACGAACTGCTTTGCGCGTGATGGTCCTGTCTCCCGGGTCCTTCCACGTGATCACGAGGATCAGCGCCTGGATGTGGTCGAGAGAACAGATCTCTTCAGCAGCCGCCAGATTGAGTATCGACTTTGCGATGCGATGACACTGTCGATGCAGCTGAGGCTGGAAGAAGCGTGAAGCGATCGAGATGATGGTCGAAAACAGAATAGGTGCGTTCTGGCGACAGTGCTCGATGGTGTGCAAAGAAGCGTCGAGCAGGGCAAGGGACGGATTGAGCTCGGAGAAGTAATAGTCGAAGAGCTCGTGGGCCTGATCCATGCTGATGACACGTTGTCGCACTGCATCCTCGTGCAAATCTGAAGCCATGGTCGGAAGCCATGGGTCCTGTTTCGCTGGAGAGGTGGAAGACGGGTTGACGGCATGCTGCGGGCGATTTAGATTGTTCTGTGCATTGCTCCATGCCACGGTCCGGTCCCAGTATGAGGGGTCGTTGGGGCTATGGCCGTTGCGACCCGCCGAAGCAGATGCGGATGGGACAGGGAGTGGTGGAAGCTCGCGACCACTGCGATCATACTGGTACAACAGATGATGATGATGATGATGATGCTGCTGCTGCTGTTGTTGTTGTTGCTGATGATGTTGGTGGTACTGCTGCTGACTTTGCAACGTTTGTTCGTTGTGCTGCTGGAGATGAGGTGCTATCGAGTGCGATTGCGACTGAGGTTTGCTCGGGAAGAGCGACTCCTCAAGCGAGGTAATCGGCTGAAGATAAGGACCGAACCATCTGTCATGTACAGACCCCTTCGGACTCGGCAGCTTGGGCGCTGGCTCAAAAGCTTCGTACCGACCCGACTCGCTCCTCTTGTACGATTGCTGTTGATGGCTGATAGGTGGAGTGGGCGGTGGAGGAGACTTTGATAGCTCGCGCGCTTTGACACGCACTGGCGACGTCGTAGCTTTGATCGAATACGAAGCAAACGCACTTGCGTCGATTTCGTCCTCTTGCAGCTGATCCTCCTCACCTACACCGGTGCTGTCTGCATCGCTTCTTGGCCTCTTTTTGGGCTTTCTTCCACGGTGATGCTCCTTAAATTGGCAAACAAGATCAAGGCGATTGCAACGCTTACATCGCTCATCTTGTGGGTTTGCGCGGGAGCATTTGACCTTGATAGCACGGCATTTGAGGCATGCCAGATTGGAGCCACGCTTTTCGGGTTTCTCGGTATCAAGCAGTGCACGGCGGACAGGAGTGTCTGCATCGTTGCTGTTCTTGATCATGTCGATGTCGTCAGAAGGGCTTGGATTGGATGGTGGGGAGGAAGGAGAGGCGGGTGCATCGGCAGAAAGAGGACCTGCACGCGGATGACTTGGATGCGAAGCAGCGTTGGAGGAGGAGGAGGAGGAGGAGGAGGAGGAGGAGGAGGAGGAGGAGGAGGAGGAGGAGGAAGAGGAGGCAACACGATCAAGAAGGATGGAGCTGGAGCTCGCTTCTGGACGAAAAGATGAATGTGGTACAGCAGCTGCTGCTGCCGCGATTGCAGCATCGGCCAAGCTGTTCATTTTGACACCTTGATGGATCGTTTTGGGTTGAGGGTGCGGGGGAGAGATGCGAGCTTTAATGGCTTGCACTTGTCATTACGATCGATGAAATGAGGAGGAAAGTGGAGACCGGCGACAAAGACACCGAGCGGCAGTGAAGGAGCGAGCTCGATAAGGGTGATATTGACGAAAGGCTCAGAATTAGCCGATCGGGCCAAGGTTTAGGAAGACAAGTCGGGGCGCTACTCGGTGGGTCTGGACGTGATGGAAGCTGTTGTGGGAAGTTGGATTATGGACAACTGATGGATGCTGGCAACGTCGGCTTTCGCATGAATGATGGTAAAAAAAAAGCGAGAGAGATTGCTATGCACGGTCGCAACGCCGAGAGGAACAAGGGTTTGCCTTCCGGTGGAGTAAGGTGGGTGAAATCGACAGTCGTCCGAGTAGAAATGAAGTGTGCCGTCAACAACCCAAAGCCTATGCGGAGATGAAGGTGGTGAAGGGGCCGATTGGACGGTCACAAGGGGGTGGAGTTCTAGGGAAGATGATGCGGTCGTGAAGACAAGGGATTATGGAGGTAGGATGCGACGTTGTTAGGGTTAGGGAGATCAACGGAGGATGGGGGGAAGGAAGGGAGGGAAAGGGTTCGACTGCGAAGAGGGAAGGGAGGGGAGGGAGAGGAGCATGTGAGAAAGTGTCACAAAGCGAGGCGATACTGTCCTTTTTCTTGCTCCATGACCGGCGCCTCCCATCGCCTCACTCTTGTTCTCTCGCTCGGCTGCAAGGGGTGGGAGGGCTACATCTTCCTCCAGGTCGCCATCAACGAGTCGATGAAAACGGTCAAAGAGTCATGTCGCCGCCTCCGGCTGAAATTTCTCTCGATAAAAGGTTTCTGCTGGAAGGGGAAAATAATAACAGAAAAGAAAAGGCGACCGGCGTTTGGCCTACCCGCGCGCCGGTATATGCCCTTGCAAAGGCTTGCTGTCAAATCCGCTTCGTTCCGCTTCGCTCCGCCCATCGCCACCCTCTCTTTCACACCTCGGCAGATGGAAACCTCGTTCTTCGGCATCATGCTAGACTGCGAAAGCTCTTTCTTCCAAGATGGCAGTAATTGTCCATTGATGAACATGCGATGCTCAACGAAACACTCGCTCGATGAAACGGTCGATGAAACGGATAAAAAAAAAGTGCCAAGGGAGGGTGGACAAGATGGCTGTTGGCTGTTGGTTCCTTCCGTCAAGAAGCCAAGTGGCGGATTCGGGGGGAAAGTTAGGAATTGTAAGCCTGAGCAGCATCCCACACAACCCGCTTCTCCTCTGTCTGGCACTGCGGACGATCGAAATCAATCGCATCCTCAATCAGTCGTCCGTTGCCACCAAACATGCTTTCCCCTCCTCTTCCGACTCCTCCGTTACTATCCAATCCCAGCATCGGCCCACCAACAGCAGCAGGAGTACCACCAGCAATACCATCCGAAATCTCTTCTGCATTCATCACTTCCGCCTGCATCGGTTCAGCAATTTTACCCCGGGACGAACAAGTGCTGACATGTTGTCGTGAATCTCTTGCCTCGCTACCTGAGGGGACTGTTGCCATCATACGTGAGGACGAGGTTGAAGCTGGTCGTGAGTGTGACACTTGCTGTGAAAGCGGGCGAGGGAGGGAGGGAGAGGAGGTGGAGGAGGAGGAGGTGGAGACCCAGAACATTTCTTCATCCAGTTTAGGCTTGGAGGAGGTGGTTTGGGCGAGGGTGGTGGATGCGGGGCGGGAGGAGGTGCGGTAGGAGGAGAGGAGGGGAGCTTGTTGTGCTGCTCCTGGAGGCAACGTTCCAGAGGATGCATCGAACTCGTCGATAGCCGAAGGGTGAGAGTGAGATTCGTAGTTCGGCATCGAGTAAGCATCGGCAGCAGATGATACGATCCCTGCTCTGCTGCCACTTCGACTAGCCTCTCCTGCCCCCATCGGTGCAACTGCAGTAGGAGTCGGCGATGGCTGCACACCTTGCTGTTGCTGCCTCACACCAGCATTTGCAGCAGCCAACGCAGTGGAATCCAACACTCTCTCCGCCGCCACTGAGCTCTTCCTTGGTCTTTGAGGCCTCACAACCTCAAATCCACCACCACCTTGTCTTGTGCCAGAAACATCCGCTTCCGAAGCAGGAGGCTCAAGACTCGTGTTCCCTTCCTCAGCTGTGTCTCCACCCTTCCCACCCAGTCGAGCAGCAAGACTGCTCATCGCGGCATTCATCTTGTTCCATCCTCTCCAGCGTCCACGCGAACGGTAGGCACCGATACCATCATCGGCATACTCATCATCGTCACTGTCGCTGTCGCTACGAATACCGTTGCCTCGTTTCCAGAACTTGCCCTTTGACTTCGGGCAAGTTTGTTGTATGGGCTGACCCTCTTTGTCGACTGGCATCATTCCAGCGATGGATTGGCTCGCGCGCAGTTGGGCTTCTTGAGAGTAGCGTCCAACTGTAGCGTTGCGTGCAGCAGCTTCGGTGCTCGATAGACCTACACCCTCATCCGGCTTCTGAGGGGGCATGGACAATCGACGTTGCTGCTCATAGTACGAGTCTACGTTTCCATTTTGTGATTGAGGTCGTTGGCGACGTTGTGGTGGTAGTGCTTGGTACTGTTGAGAAGGGGGCATGCGCTCCATACTGCCGCTGCTGAGGGGTCGAGTGAGCGGTTGACCCGTACGCAAGGCTTGATAGGGTGCGGCACCTGTAGCTTTTCCTCCACCCATGCGAACGAATCCAGATTGGGTTGGTTGGGGTGGAGGTGGAGATTGTCTGCCGTTCCACTGATGCAGATGTGGTGGTGGTGGTGGTGAGACAGGTCGACTGTTTGCTACAATTGAAGGAGGCAAGGCAGCCATAATGTATCCTTCATCATGCGGATCACCTCGCAAGTAAGTCGAGTAGGGGCTGTTGCCATTGTCCAGCATATCCGCCGGCGATCTGCGACCTTGGAATTGGCTGTCCAGATAGGAAGCATACGAAGCTTGACGAGAATGCATGGGCATACGGTTCATCGACATCGCAGTCGACGGCAACGACGTGCTGAGCTTGCGTGGCGACGAAGGGACAGCAGGTGTGTTTTCACCAGTAGAGCTCTCTTTGCCCACACTTGCAAGCATCAACCTCTGTGTGTTTGTCGAGGCCGGTCGATTGAGCGGCTGCTGAGTCTGCGAGAGACGCTTTCCCTTGTTCTTGTTGAGCTGCAGCGTCTGCTTCTTCTGCTTGATTTTCCGAAGCGCACCACCCAGACCAGAAGTGCGGGGCGAAGCACGCTCATCCAACGAAGCACGCCCGATCAGACGCACAAGACCTTCAACCACCTTCAACACCAAGATCAGCGCCGCGCTGACATACAGGATCGCCTGAATAAGCAAGATCACATAGGTCAACCATGCAACTGGCTCCCGTCCAAAGTCGATCAATGGACTGAGCAGCAAGATGAGCACCGCCGTAATGATACGCAGAACGCTAGCAACAAAGCTAACCGGACCCATCATAGCACCCTCGCCCCAAGGCAACCAGAGACTGCAAGCAAGCGCAAACATGATCTCGAATATCAGCAGGATGATTGCCTGTGCACTACCGCTTGCCTGACCTGCACCAATCACGAGGCCGAGCACAAAGGTTCGTGCCAAGTCGACGGCACAGAAGAGCTGCGATCCGGGACTGTAAGTGTTATAGATCGGACCAAAAGCGGAAAGCGTGCCGATCGAGTCGTAGAGCTTAGCAGTGGGTGCACGGCTGATACAGAACAGCGCATAGACTGGAGCCAGAATGGAGAGGAATGCAAACGCCAGCGCGGCGAGTGCGACTGATGTGGCGGAAAAGATGTCGGCATTGGCCATCTGGTGACTGGTGAAGATGGTGATAGGAAGATGGAAGAGGAAGATTGCTCTCAAAATGTTGCCGTGGAGCATGCGGAGATGAAAGGTGTTGTTGTTGGATCCAACTAGGCGTCGACCGCTGGTACCGAGGAAGCGGTAACCGCCACGAGGACTGAGCGAGGATCTTGCTTGCTCGCTGTCTGCTTCGACCATCTCTTTTGTCTCTGGGACAGCAACTGTTGCATCAGCAGCATCGAGGTTGTAGCCATCTTCACGTCGCTTTCGCAAGCGCAGCAGAGTGTCGTGAATGGAATCGATGATCCAGGCGAGCAACGAGAGAGCAACGATGGCTGCAACAATAAAGAGCCAGATCGAAAGACAAATGCCGAACAGATCGCGAGTTGGCAATCCCACGACGTGCGCATATGCATCCATACCAGCCCGCGCACCACCTAGATTCATGAAGCGATTGGGGACTCGCTCATTCATGTAGAGCGGGGAAGAAGTGTTGGAGAACTGAGTGCTGATATCTCCCGAAGGCAGTGTGGCGTTGGTGGTGAGCAGATCAAATTGGCTATCCAGCATGGCGGGGCGAATGATGGTGACGTTGCCTGTGAGTGTCGACCAAGCGGCCTGCTTGAAGAATGCGTAGGAGAATTGGGGCCATCGGACTGCAATCATCGAGATGGCAGCTACGAACTGAGTATGCATGATGATATCCCAGCATCCTGGTGTTGCGAAACGGAGAAGAGCTGCACTGAGCGCCAACTTCTGACCTGTGATAGAGGAGACGAGTGTTGGTGCGATGGTATCTTTGATGACGTTTGGCTGGCTGCCTTCCCTAGCCTTGTGCTTGAACGCCCGAGCACGCGAGGTGAGAGCGCAGAAGATCCGGCCAAGTGCAAGGAGGACAAAGTAGCCGATGGTCAAAGCTACAGGGAACCAGAAGATTAAATGCCAGTACCACTTGTCCTCAAGGTAGGGACTGGCGTGAACTTGGATACAAGCGATGTCCAGAGGCGGGCTGGAAGTGTCGCTGAGGCGAATACGAGTCCAGAGCGTGCCAAGCGTGTAGGTGTGATTGAGAGGAATGCCAACGCCCAAGGAAACCTGACCAGGACCATACAAGCACCCTGCTGGTTGAATGACAACCCCGTTTATAACAGCTCCATTCGGATCCGGAGCGACGGGATAGAGACTATTGCAAAGATACGAGTCATTGCGGAAGACGCTGAACGTCAAGAACTGCGTTTCCACCGAGAGCGTACTGAGCAGTTGAGGCGCGACATTGGTATTGACGGTCCTGCCTTGCGAGTTGGTGGCTCCGACAGCGACGATACGAAGCACGCCCGCGTGATACGGATGGTGGCTGGAAAGATGGTTGGTGCTGCCGAGATCGGTATCGAACTGGGTATAGACGGCAGAAATGTTGAGACGCAGATCGGCATCAACGTAGTTGACCTGATCAGCGGGACAGCCTGTGAAGTAAACATCCTTCATACGCGATGAGACTCTGGTAGAGAGATGATTTGCTTCAGCAGGGATGGGCTTTTGGAGGAGGAAAGGGACTTGAGGACCATCGAGCTGGAGTTCTGGGATGGTGGTGCTGGTAACTGCGGAGGCAGTTCGTGTGGTGGCGGCGGTGGCGGCGGTGGCGGCGGTGGCGGCGGTGGCGGTTCCAGAGGGTGCTGCAGTTTTTGTTGGTGTGTTGAGAGATGCTGAGCCAGTGGTGAAGGTAACGATCTCTGTGGCGGTCTGTGCGGATATTAAGGCGAAATGGGTGAGGCAGACGACGAGCGACGCCAACCACGCTGATCGGAACGAGAGGGATGGGCGATGGCGACTGGAATCCATGGCTGCTATCGTGTAGATGCGGAGAGTGCCGAAGCTGTTCCGAGTCTATCCGAGATGGAAAAGCAGACAGTGCTGCAGCGGCGATGGTCGAGTGGCTCAGTCAGCGTTCGATGAGAGCATCAAAGGCGGTGGTACAGCGCCATGTTGTGCCAGATTGATCATGTGGCAGTGCCCTATCGAAGTGCAGCCGCACTTATATCATGTAGCGGGAGGGGGATGCAACCGACTCGGGGTAGTGGTAATGGAAGATGGTCCAAGCGAGATGATGATGGTGGTGAAGCAAGGCCAGACCAATCATCTCGTAGAACCACCTCGAAAGATGTGTGTGCGTGTGTGTGTGTGATATCATTCTGTGCATCTTCTTGTGTTAAGTCGAGTGAAAACACTTGGCAACAGTGAAAGTATGTGACTTCTAGTGCGATCTCACACTTTGTTCATGCTGATATCCGGATCGAATATCGCGACTGGCATCGGGATGCCGATTAACAGATAGCCGACATAGTTGCCCAGCAACATCTCTGCATCATACACGTACGCACAGAACGCTGGAACATATATATATATATATACTAGACTTGGTTCTCACATATCATCGCAATCAATACTTGTCATCATCCCTATCTGCTCGCCATGTGAAGCCTGAAGTTCAGCACAAAATGAGAAAAGAAAAGGGTTAGGGGAGCAATTGGTTCTGCTGAAAGTCTTCGAGAGTAGTTTCAAGGCGTATGGTGGCATCGTTGATGCGAGACGACTTGCACAAAGCACCAGATCGTGTGGAATCGCAAGTGTCGATTACAACCTGGACGATGCAACAGGTACAGGGTCGTGAGTGATCGGTGAGACCGTTCATCGTGAATCGGGCACGATCACCTAATGAAAGGCAAGCCAGTGCCAACTGTCTCCCTATACTTCTTATACTCGTCCCCAAAAAACTCCATCAACCATCTCTCCTCGGCCCTAATCCTCCTACTGAAAAACAACCAGAGTGCACCCACAAACCCTACCAAGGCCACTTTGTTCCCCAACATAACCTGTGTACCCAGTGCCCAGTAAGTAAAGCCTACATAGCTTGGATGTCTTGTCCAGGCATATACCCCACTCGTCACCAGCTCGTGATCTTGCCTCTTTTTATCCGCCAAGACGTGGGAGAAGTTGTTGTGCGCATGGATCATTGCCATACTTCTCAAAATCTGACCTGCTATCACCAGCACGAGACCGAGATAGGTCAAGATAGAAGGAGTTTTTGATGAAGGGTAGTAATATGCTGTCAGGCAGAATTCGAAAAGGGCCAAGGTATGGGCGATGTGATAGTGTATACCGTTATTAAGGAGGAAAGAATCGGAAAAGAGACGGGTTGGGTTGTATGAGGCGGTGACGGTGAATTCGAGTATGTGGAAAACGACCCAGGATGCGAGGTAGAGGGATAGTTGAGCATGTGTGTAGAACGGTTGAGAGGCGCTGTGAGCGGGTGAGGATGGGTTGGTTAGTGTGGAGAGGAGCAAGGTTAGGATTTGGGGGAGAACGAGACCGAAGAGTATGCCGAGGGGGAAAGTGGTGATGCAGATTTGGAGTGCTGCAGGAGCGTATGCTGGTGGGATCGAGTATTGGATTGTGTATTTGTCGACGATCCAGCTTAGCCAGCTTTGGTGCTTTGGTGAGGCGGCCTTGCCATCTTTGTTGGTTTGAGTAGCAAGCGACGAGGAGCGAGAGGAGCGAGAGGAGCGAGAGGAGCGAGAGGAGCGAGCGTGGTTCTCGTCGATGCTGGAAGCACCACTACTGGACATCTTGTCGTCGAACACGGTTGAGCGAGGACTCGAATCTACCGATGAAGAGACTGACATGGTGACGACGGATGATGACGATAAAGAGAGGTGGCAAGATAGAAAGTAGGCTTAGTCGGGGTATAAGTACTCTTTCCAGCCTACAGCGACCGATGCACTTACGCTTTTTGCGTCCCTCGGATTGCAAGTACCCGACGAGTATCAAAGGGCTTTTCGAGAAGCTTTCATGGGAATAGGGTGGCAAGTAATCATGTTCCCTTTGTGTTGGATGTAATGCGTGAGAAAGATGTCTCGAGTTTGATAGCATCCCTTTGTTCGCTGAAGAGAAAGGCAAGTGAGCGTGGGAGAAGAACTCAGGGTTTCAAGGCATCGCAACCCTGCTCAATCGGCATTGTTTGCTCCTTTCTCCTTTCCCACCTTGCCACCTCGCCACCATCATCTTCTCGTTTCGGCAAGTGTCGCTTCAATCGTCTTTACTGTCTCGCGAATGCTATTTAGCAGAGCCATAAGTTGCCGAAGGAAGCGATCCAATATGATGATGAAAGCTGACATAAGCCTAATCGGAGATCTGGTAGAGCCGATCTGTCCATAGATCGGGTACAACACAGTCCCGCTCCTTGTCAAGCATTGAGTACGAAAATAGATTAAAGGAGAGTGGAAAAGTAAACAGATGCCCATCCTATGTCCGCTCTCCCTCAAAGCGTGGGCGGGAGAAAATCACCATTCGATCCGTGTGAAGCTCAATCTGTTAGATTTGCAAAGCTATGTAGAAAGATTTGACTCTTATCAACGTTTATCGGGCGATGTCAATCTAAGCACAGTGTTCAAGCTATTGAGCAGAAACACTATACTATATTGACCTAGAGAAAGAATGTGGTGGGAGCCTCGAGCTCTCCGCTTGATATATATACAAACTATTGGCACATGCCAAATGTGGGAGCATCCCCCTTAATGACCAAGTATGACAACGAGCGGGACTAAGCGGTACCCGATCTTCTAACTGTATCGGCTCCGCCCGATCTCCAATCAAATCGGATCTATGTCATCCTTTAGCATCTCACTGGATCGTAATCATCAGCAGGCTAGACCTGAAATCAGTGAAATCACATGACCGCATACTCATGCTCTAACATATCCACAAACTTCGCTCAGTGTTGCCACCCATCAGCCTCCACCAACACTTGTCATCGCCCACCAATGACCCCTATCTCATTTGACAACGACATGCAGTCATACATGTCACCTCATCTACACATGCACACACTGGCTGACAGTAGAGGCATATATACTCTTGATATCGCTTTGTACTTAGTTCTCTCTCAAGCTAACAATTACCATCTGCATTATTGCCCCCTAACTGTGCATTCCTCAACAGATTAAGAGTCTGAAAGCTCTACTGTAGGAATACTGCATTGCTTTGCCACACTGCCAGACCTGTATCCTTGTCCGCCTCTGCCACCCAAAGAAAGGGCTCGCATTTGCCAAATTCACTGATCCAGCATGCCTCCATGTATCCACGATTCTGATGCTGAAAGCAGCAAACTATCTGACAGCCTGCATGAAGAAAGGACTCCCACCGCACCATGTTGGCAAATGCTGGTCAGTACAGAAACTCCCTTGTGCTATGGCTCTGACAACAACAATGACAAGGGAGATGAAATGCATTACATTATTGACACCATCTCCAACCTCAACCCTGAGGTACTTAAAGGCATGGTTATTGAACTCACCAAACGCAACAAAGCAAGGGACTCTGACGCATACAAGAAACCCTTGCATTGCTCTGACTTCCACCAAAGACTCTCACGCACCCACAATGCCCTCAAGGAGGCACCCAAGCTCATGACTAAAAACTGGTACACTTGGAACCCCCACTTCAGAGGCATCCTGTCCAATTGGCCAGTGGCCATAAAGCACCTTGATGGCACCATGGCCCCCAGGGACAAGAAGTATGATTGTGCCCTCAATGGCAAACTATGCACCATCCTCCAGAGTAGTGCCCTACTTGCCAAAAACAACAACATCAACTACCTGTTCATACAACCTGCCAACTCAGAGCCCTGGAAACTGCACAACCTCTACTGCAGATTAAAGAAGGACCTCACAAAGATGGAGAAGATTGCTGAGTCAAACCTGCTCAATGAAGTTGGGAAGATTCATATGTTTCAAGCCAATGTTTGCAAACTCATCACCAACATCAACAAGCACTGGGCTAAAGCCAAGTCCATGGGCCATGCTCTTCCCAAGACCCTTAAAGTTAAAACACTCATTGACCAGGCTAGGTACATCACCTCCTATCACCATTGCATTATCACTCTCAAAGACACTGGAATGGCATCAAATAATGAAGTGCTTTGTGCTGCACTGTGCAAGCGCCAGGACAGCATGACCGCCGGGATGGACTACAGGGCCAGCAATGTCAGGATTGCCCAGGCAAATCTAGCCGATGGGCAGGTCAGGAATGAGGACGTGTACTGTTGCGGTAAGTCTGGACCTGATGGAGTTCAATGTTGCTATCACTGCAATCCAGAAAACCACATATCCAGGTACTGTCTGAAGAAGACCCACAAGGAAACACCCGCAAAGACTCCTGCCTCCAACCAGACATCTGCCTAGGATACTTGGTGCACTATTGCCTCTGCCTACCGTGCTTCCCTGGACCAGCAGTCCACTAACTGGATTATAGATTCAGGAGCAACCAACCATGTCACAAATGATGAATCAAATCTCATTTCTTCCACTCCCTGTACCGGTTTTGTGAAGACTGCTAGTGGGATGAGAATTCACATCATGGCAGTGGGTCAGGCCATGCTCAATGTGAACGGCCATGAAGTACCACTGAATAACATACTTTATGTCCCTGACTCAAATGCAAACCTGATCTTGGTGAAGGCATTAGCAAATGATGGTGCACATGTGACTTTTGACTCTGAACATGTAACATTGGAACTGCCAGATGGTATAACCATTACCAGTGACCTCAACCCCTGCACAAGACATTATGAGATCCCTCAACCTCAGCACAAAGTGATGGTAGCATATCCAGACAACAGACTATCTGAATTACCCAAAATGTTCAACAATGAGACAAAGGCCAAAAAGCGTGAGTTCACCTCAGCTTTCATGCATGAACAATGCAGCCACCCGGGGCGGAACAAGTCAAAACTCATCAAGAAGCTATACAAGGTTAATTTCCCACACTGTGAATGCCACGACTGTATTGTCAGAAAGTTGACCAAAGCCCAAATGGGTAGAGGTAGCGGCATATGTGCTAAAGAGCCATTAGAGTTAGTACATGTCGATCTGGCTACGCATTGGTTGACAAAGACTGAAGTCACATGCCTGCTAGTTGCCATTGACGACACCTCGAGCTTCACATATGTAAAGGCACTCCGGGCAAAGTTGGATGCACTGCAAGTTTTAAAGGAATGGATACATTATGCCAAGGTACAGATAGGCCACAAACTCAAAACTCTTCGCTTGGACAATGGGGGTGAATGGATCTCAGCAGCAGCCATTAGCTGGCAGAACAAAGCAGGTTTTTGCTGGCAAAAGACATCGGCCTATACCAGCAAACAGAATGGCAGAGCTGAATGCACAATCAGGACGATCAGGGAGATGATGATCACCATGATGCATATGCATCGTCTGCCACAGACATTCTGGCCCTTCGCTGCCACAGCTGTGGCATTTACAAAGAATCTTTTACCAAACATCAAGAACTGGATACCGTACCATATCTTCTACAACAAGGACCCATGGAAACCATTCAGCATGCTTCGGACCTTTGGCTGCCTTGCGTGGGTCAACATTCCCAAAGCAAAGCACAAGAAGCTCAACAAACTGGCTATCCCCGCAATATTTGTTGGATATGACAAAGAGCACAAAGGATGGAGGTTCTTGGCACCAAGTCACAACCCACCAATCTTCTGGTCAAACTCTGCATGTTTTCTGCAGGAAAAATCATGGAATGATCATACAGACACCATACCAATTCAAAATACGGACGCCCTACACTACAAAGATTTGGCTGATGTTGAAGACCTTGTGTCATGGGACCGGATGGATGCGCAGGAAGAACTGGAGTCATATGAAGGGACCAGGCGCAGCAATCATGGATTGGGTGAAGGGAGAGTTCCAACAGAGCTCAGTGAGATTGGTAGGATTGAGGCTCTATGACAGAACTTGTTGGGATTGGCAGGAACAAGGGCTTACTACAGAGTTTGGCGAGATCAGTAGAACTACGCTTGTACAACAGATCTCATGGAAACTGGCTCAAAGACACTTTCTATAACCAATCTCACGTTAGGAGGACAACAGACAAGGGAGGGGTTGCCACTGGATGAAGTAGGGGCCCTATGCAACAATGAACTTGGTGTAAGAAGTAGGGTGTCATCATCAGGAGCAAGATGAAAGGGGGTGCACACTGCCACTGGGATGAGGTGGGGGCGACCCCTGTCAAATGATGAAGTGACACTGAGACAGTCTCCTCATCCACAAGGAGCTGGAGAAGCAGCGTCCAAAGAAGAGGTTACACCTCTTGACATAGCAGGAGCAGCATCGCAGGCGACGCTGCAAGAGGTGTTGATATAAGACATGCATTCTACTCATGGTAGTCGAGTGGATCTCCATCTACTCTACTTTACTCATTACTAGCTATAACTTCACATAAGTATATTTAGTAGTTCCATCAACAGTTGCAATTGCAGAGCATTGCTTCTATCATAGTGTGTGTGTTGTATCACCGCTTCTTGACGCCATCCAAAGGCAGTACTTTCTGCAGTCCGGATATCAATTGACACCGAAGGCGGTTTCATACTGCAGTCCAGCTCTCTTGATCTTATACCAAAGGCAGTTGTCCACTGCGGTCCGGGGATCAACCTATTCAATCAACCATTGACACACTGGACACTTGTGTCGAGACAAACACATTAATATCACTCTTCAGCATTGTAAGGAGTCCACCTGGACATTGATCATGCCAAGCTACCTCTGGATGGAGTGTCCACAGCGGCTAGTCAAAATCTGTGATAACTCTCAGTTACAAGCTATTTGAGCAAAAAAAGATTATAGAAGGCTTCTACAGCAGATTCAAGCAAGAATAATAATAGAAGGCTTCTATGGCAGATTTCGCCAAGGTTGATTTTAATCAATCTCTATGATAGATTTTGGGTTTCAGGCACACAACTGCTGACACCTTGGATACGACGCCATCGACAAACACAACGAGGAGCGGCAACAACCCCTTGACAACATCTACCGCCCGCCCCTGGAACCGGATATGCCTTTTGAGGGGGACTCTTCACCCCTTGAACCTACAGGTGCCACTTTCGAATACCAAGACAATACGACAAACAATAGATCCAGATCAACATTGCCAACTGCACGGTCAGACAAAGCATTGGACGGCTCAATGGAAAACAAACACTGAGCAACAACGCCACCAACCTCACCTTTGCCACTGAGAGAACTTGCCGCTCACACTCAAGACTCCACTTTCTCCAAACTTTCATCGATGCAAAGAGCTCAGTATTACCACAATAAGTTTGCAGCAATGCACAAAATGTTCCCATGGCTTCACCCAATGACACTTGCCAAACTACTCTGAATCTATCCAAGGATGTTTCCACCGGCAGCAGAGATGCATTGCTTCCAGGAGAAACTCTGGCACTGTGGCAAACTGGCAGATATAGGACCAATCCCAGAATACAATGCCAGCGCCTATACACTCTTGGTCACCAATCTTAAACCATCGGTGAGAGAGGCACTAACCGGACCCAACCAGATTCATTGGTGGGAGGCAATCAAAGCAGAGATGGATGGACTCGAGAGCATGCACATCTCAGAGACCATGGATAAGCCTAATGATACAAACCTTGTCAATTCCAAGCTTGTACTACAGGTCAAGACCGATGCAAACAATGTTCCATACAAGTTCAAAGCCAGGTTTTGTGCACGCAGCTTCTCACAGAAGGAGGGCATAGATTTTGATGAGATATTCACTCCGGTGGTACTCAGAGACACCATCCAAACCATCTTAACAATCACGGCAAGATCTGACTGGGAAATTGACTCCATCGATGTAACTCAGGCATACCTCAACACCAATCTGCACCATGATATCTATCTCAAACCGCTGGAAGGTGCAGAAGTCCCGGATGGAAAGGTGTACAAGCTGATCAAGAGCCTCTATGGGCTGAAGCAAGCTGGCAGGGAATGGCACAAGGAATTGGATGCACACCTGCGAAGGCTGGGTTTCTTCCCATTACCCTATGTACCATGCATGTACCTTAAAGGTGCAGTTGAGTCACAAGTGATCATTGCCATATATGTGGATGACATGCTCATTGTCTCACTGCAAAGGGACCAGATCAATCAGACAAAGAGAGTGATCATCAACAAGTGGAAAATCACCAACAATGGACCTGCAAAAGAGTTCCTCAAGATCAAGATCACACAGGATTGGGAAAAGAGGGTCATTGACTTGGATCAATGAGCATACATTAAGGAGATCATAAAAGAATAGATCCAACCGCACAAAAGAACATGGACCCCATGACCCACACCCCTTCGAAACCGCCAACTGACCTGGAGATGGATGGAGAGCTGAAAGCCAGGTATCCAGTGTCAAAGGGTCTGCGCAGAAGGTCCTGCGCAGAAAAGATCTGAAAGCAAGCATCGGGTGTCGACAATCTGATCGGGCTAGGTGTGCGTGTAATTTGCGAGATCAACCGCAACCTAGGGTTTTGATTAATCTCACTGAGATTGACCAGAACAAGCCTAGCCAGTATGCTTTACCAAAATGTGCTGAACAAAGTCTATTGGTACAGAACAGGTCAATCGTCACAAGGAAGCAACAGGAGGATTGGGAAAGGGGGTTCCCAGCACTGGAAGGTGAGGGAGGCATACAGGAAACAATCGCATGCAAGGAAGAGGATTGAGCTCAGTGTCATGCAGATGGTTACCACTCAGGGAGACATGCTCACAGCCACATAGAGCCAGCCACAGGGGCAAGTGCATGGTCAGGGAGCATGACAATAAGGTCCACCATGCAATCAAGGGATTCACATGATAAGGAATCAGAGGATGGTTTCTGGTTAGGAGGAGGGAGAGCTTTGTTAAGGAGACTGGGGATTAACCATGAGGAGGAGGAGCAGTGTCAAAGAGGTTGACATGTATCACCAGGAGAAGAGGAGCAAGGAGGCAAGGGGGCAGTGTTGAACAAACCAACACACTGTCCGGGCAGTAGAAGAGCAGCATTGAAGGGGTCAGCACACAGCTCAAGGAGAAGAGGAGTAGTGACAGAAGGAGTCGATAACCCTCTTCATGAGGAGCAGGAGGGGTGTTGCAGGCAACACCAAACAAACACATAAATACTCTCATTTCACCATAGCATACGAGTGGATCCTCATCCACTCCACTCTATACTTTCTTACTTGTTACTTAGTTATGCGTCATTGCAATAGCAGGGCTCTTGCAACAACATCTTGAGCATGTGTGTTGCATCACCATTGGACATCAACTGTAGGCAGTGTTCTCTAACACTTGTGGTCCAGTCAATCACTGAAGGCAGTGTATAACACCTGCAGTCCAGTACCTTCTATCATCTGTAGGCAATAATCTTATTGTGGTCCAGATAACAATGAAGAACATCAAGCAGCAGCACTACAAACACTCGTGCTGTAACAGGGAGTTGTATCTTATATCAACTCCAATCAAAGTGTTACGGATGTGCTGCATAGCCTCTGAATGGAGTGTTCATGGCAGTCAGCCAAAACCTACCAGAACTCAGCAGTCTGGTTACTCTCACCAAAATATACCAAACCGAGCTTACTGGGTTGATCTCACCGATATCAACTGGAGACACTAAACCTGGTTTCAGGCACGTGACCGCTTACACAGTCTTCCTCACTTTTTATCAGAACATTGTGCTTAGACCGTCGTCGACCACTGAGTGTCAACACCTGTAGGCTTCAGCTTCAATTATAAAGATCTCCACATCCCTCAGGTTGAACTTTGGGAAGGGAGTAGCAGGCGGCTTATGTTGACTGGACTGAGCTTCCCCCATAGTTTTGGTATCGTCCCCCTCTGTATCCCTGGGCATCCCCATATGGGGTTGGTTGTACCTAGGGCTGGTAGGTGATGCATACTTCTCATAATTAGAATAAGATTGTTTGCTCTGATCTAGGAACAACATGGACCTTCGTGGTCTTGGTGCCAGAGTTGCTGTGAGCAGCTCCTCAGTCATCGATTTGTCAGCTTGGCCCTCGTACTGGGCCTCCAGAGCTTCCAGCCTGTGGCTGTAGTACTCGATGAACTCTCGATTCTTTGCCTGGAGTCACTCTATTGTTTCCTCTGTTCTTTCCAGGGCTCTCATCACTGCATCGAGCCTTTCTTGGTTTGTGGGCTCCATCATCGTGGTATGGGGCACAGCTTGAACAATCCACTCTAATGTAAGCGGTTGCGTGCCTGAAACCTGAGTTTGATGACCCTAATTGATCTCAGTGAGATTAATCGAGTAATCTCTATCCTGGTTGATCTCGGGGAGAATGATCGAGGAAACTCGAGATTGATTGAGGAAGCTCTACCCTGGTTGGTCTTGGTGAGGTTGATTGAAGAAGCTCTTTTCGATCGGTTTTGGCGAAAGGAACCAGTGGGCTTGTTCCTGATAGGTTTTGACTGACCACCTTGAACACTCCGTTCAGAGGCTATGCGGCATGTCTGTAGAACTAGATTTGGAATGCTACAAGATACAGCCTTCCATTACAGCATGAGTGTTTGTAGTGCTGTTGCTTGCTTGATGGTATTCAAAGGGATCTGGACCGCAATGAGGTTATTGCCTGCAGATGAGAGGGGTACTGGACCGCAGGTGTTATACACTGCCTTGAGTGAGTGACTGGACCACAAGTGTTGAGAACACCGCTGTCAGCGGTTGCGCGAGGCATGGTGCTCTCTCACACCAAATTGGCAGAAACCCTCAGATCTGTCAGCGGTTGTGCGCCTGAAACCCGAAATCTATTGTAAAGGTCGATTAAGATCAACCTTGGTGAAATCTACTGTAGAAGCCTTCTATTATCTTTCTTGCTGGAATCTGTTGTAGAAGCTCTTTAGGATCTTTCTCACTCGGATAGATTGTAACTAAGGGTTATCACAGATTTCGACTAACCACTGTGGACGCTCCGTCCAGAGGTAGCGCAGCACGATCAATGTCCAGATGGACTCCTTGGACAATACCAAAGTATGGTGTGAATACATTGGTCTTGACACAAGCATCCAGAGTGTCGACAGTTGGTTGAGTTGAGTGATACCTGGACTGCAGTGGAGTACTGCCTTTGGTATGAGATCGAGAGAGCCGGACCACAGTATGTAACTGCCTTTGGTGTCGATCAATATCCAAACTGCGGTAAAGTACTGCCTTTGGGTGGCGTCAAGTAAAAGTGATACAACACACACATTAGTTAGAAGCAATGCCCTGCAATTGCAACTGTTGACGGAACTACTAAGTATACGTTATGATAAGATATAGCTAGTAAGGTGTAGAGTGGATGAGGATCCACTTGACTACTTATGACAAAGAGAATGTATGGTTATATAGACGCCCTTGCAGTTTTGCCTGTGACACCACTCCTACTCTACTCAGGAGGCATAGGGTCTCCTTTAGTGCCACCCCTCCTCCTCCCATCTCTCCTATGGCCCTTGTTGCTTTTAAGGTGTATACTCTTTGTTGACACTGCTTCTCCTACTCCTTGTGGTCGAGGAGACCCAGTGCTGCTTCATCGTTTGATAGGGGTTGCTCCCACCTCCTCCAAGTGGTGGGACATACCCTCTTTCATCTGCTCCTGCTGCCGGCGTCCATCTCTTATGCCAAGCTCATTGTTGTGTAGGGCCCCTTCTTCATCTGGGTGGCAAACTGTCCTTTGCTTGTCCCCTTGTGAGGTCCGTGGGAGTGGTGCCCTCTGACCAGTTTCATCGAGATCTGTCATAATGTCCTGGTCCTACTGATCCCAATGAATCCTGTCATAAGGTCTCGTTACTGCTAATCCCAATGAATTCTGTTGTAGGATGTAGATCCTACTGATCTCGCCAAGCTTTGTTGGAACTCCTCAGTCACCCAATCTTGTGATTCTTGTGCATGATCTCTCCTCCTTCAGATCCAGTTCTTCTGCGCAGGTGGTCCTATGACAACTGCCTAAAGTTGACGTCCGACAGTGATACTACACACATGTTTGAGATGTCGTTGCAAAGCCCTGCTATTGCAATGATATGTAACTAAGTAAAGAGTGAGTAAAGTATAGAGTAGAGTGGATGGGGATCCACTTGTATGCTATGATGAAGTGAGAGTATTTATATGTTTGTATGGTGTCACCTGTGACACTGCTTCTGCTCCTCCTGAGGAGTTTTTCCTACCTCTTCGTCACTGCTCCTCTTCTCCTGGAACAGTGTGCCAGTTCCTTTGGCACTGCCCCCCATCTTCTTGCTCTGCTTCTCCTGGAGATGCATGTCAACCTCTTCAACACTGCTCCTCCTCCTCGTGGCCAATATGCCAGTCTCCTTGACACAGCTCTTTTTCTTCCTAACCGGTGACCGTTTGATCCCTATCTTGTGAATCCCCTGACCGTGTGATCAACCTTATTGTCCTGCTCCCTGTCCCTGCGGTCTCCCTTGTGGCTAGCTCCATGTGATTGTGAACACGTCCCCCTGTGTGGTAACCAACTGTGTGCTTCTGAGCTTGGTCTTCTTCTTTGCTGAGCTTGGTCCCATTCCTCACAAGTGAACCCCTTCTGGCTGTCTTATCCTCCCCCTCAACAATGGAGACCTTCTCTTCCAACTCTCCCATCCCTTCCTTGTGAATGTTTGACCTGTTACACATTGTAGGAATCTTCTTGCAGTGCATTTGGTGAAATCAACCAGATGGGTGTATTCTGATTGATTTCAGCAAAATCATTCAGAAACCTGCAATGTGGTTGTTTTCAGCAAAATCAACCGGAAACCCGTGATGCGGTTGATTTCGCATTTTGTGCGCACAAGGTGCCCCATGTCTCATTTCGGGTCTTCTGCGCAGACCCTATGACACTCCCCCCCATTTGGTCTGTCACCTGACGGTTGCCTGACTGATTCTGTACTCTGACTCTTGACCCCCACTGACATGACCTCTCCTTCGCTGCCCTCTACGGTGTCCAGGATGGCCCACTCATCCCCCCCAGCATCTCTTGGCGCAATGTCGGTTCTTCCTGAGTCGGTCATGTTGGCCCCATCCCTGTCAAGACCACTCTCTGCTGTGTAGGCAGCTCAACACTCGGCTGGCGGGCTGGGAACCTTTGAGCCAGCGAGCCACCTTGCTGACTAGCAATCTAACATTGTTTCTGTATGGTCCGACTGATCCTCACTTGTGCGGCCATGCGAGTCAAGCTGGGGTTATTATTATTTGATGTTGGCGTGTGCGTGTGAGAGCTGTGCAGATTTCGGATTTCGGATTTCGGATTTCGCAACTCGACACTTTATGCTTGCTCTTGGACACTTGCTTCTCTCTTTCGACAAGTTCACCTTTGTTCACCATCAACCAGCTCCATCACCTCGACAAGAAACACGCAACCTCACGAACGGCTTGAAACCCCTATCTAAGGCTTCAGGCAGCCCTCCACGCTTGCTTTTTATCGTATTCGAACTCACGAATCTGCTCCACTTAGTCGTCGAGCCTCTCCCGAACACAAAACGGTCTTAACCCCCATCCTCATCCTTTCTAACCTTTCTACCTTGACGAAGAGCCAAAAATCACACCTGGTCGCTCTGGTTGCCGGCCAGAGCGAGATTGTTTGGTGAAAATGGATCTCCTGACGCAGCTGGACACTTCTCTCGACCTTCTTCTCCGAATAATGTCGTCTTCTATCGCATACATCTCTCGCAAAGCTTCGCACACCCCACTGCCCTCATCTACCGTCCCTCTTACCGTGCTCGGAAAGACAGAAGCTATTGACCCCGTAGAAATGGACGATGCTATCGCCGAACTTGTCTCGGACCTCGTCGATAAAGCGCAGAGTATACGGGAAATTATACAGCATCTTCCAACGAAACAGTCGCTGGGGGGAGATCAAGAGTTGGAGACACATTTGAAGCGGTTGCAAGAGGAGATGAGGGATGCGAATGAAGAGTATAGCAAAGTGAGGCTTGAGGTTGACCACTTGAGAGCCGAGGTGGAGGCGCTGTGTAGGGTGTTGGCTGAGGAACGGAGGGTGGGGAGAGGTGCGTTTGTGAGAGAATTGGAGGGGAGAGCGGGCGAGGAGTCAGGGGGCGATAGAGATGCAATAGGTTTCGGGGGTTTGTAGTGTATCAACTTTGACTGTATTTGTATCGTTTTACAGCATCATACTCGGTCAATTGAGAGAATCTCTCTTGCATTGCTATACCATAGTAAAGAGAGGGAGGCCTATCGTCGTTCACCGTCACCAATCAACCATCCAATACCTCGACTTAAACTAAAACCACCCATCCCCCCTCCTCTCCCTCCTCCCCCAGCTTCGTCTTCGGGATGCTTCTCACTCTTCCATCCCAGAAAATCTCTCGCAGCCCTTGCAGCTCTAACTGCTCTTTCGGTTGGATCCACATACCCACCCGCACTCGCACTCGCACTCCCGGCCTCTCCTCCGCCTTCACCTCTCCTCGATCGATCTCCGTAGCTGTGTTGGGTAGAGGCAGCAGAAACAGGAACAAAATCAAACGATTTTGCCGTTCTTTCATCCACTTCTCCCATCCCTACTCCTCCACCTTGTGATGGGGTGTTGTCGTTGAAGTAGCTCAACGGACTGAAAGATAGCGGGAGAAGGTTTGCCGCACTTCCAACCAATCCTCCTGCACCGAGCAGGTCTGCGACTCCTCCCATTGATCTTGTTCCACTCGATCCAGCTCCAGTTGCAAGCCCAGCAGTTGCCTTTCGAGTCGAGCCGAATTCTTTCCCCCCTTCCACCTCTCTTGTGAGTTGTGAATCTAGGTCTCGCCACATCCTCAGCATTCCCCCCAACTGCTCTGGGGGAGCGAGGGAAAGTGCGTGGCCTAGCATTGTGAGTCGTTGCGGTGTATCTTCCCATCCAGGATGTTTGGATAGTTGGAAACAACTCTTCCAGGTCAACTCCACCACGGCCGGGTTGCAGCGAGATTTGGTGGCGGATTGAATAAGACGCAGGCAGAGGGTGGAGGATTGATCAAAGTCTTCAGAGGCTGTTGCTGCGTCGGAGAGCATTGCTAGTACTCTCGCCTCTATAAGACTCTTATCCGACTTCCCGGAAGAAGTGTTCGAGGGAGGATCCAGGGAGGATAATCGATGAGCCAAATCAAGCACCAGCTCCGGAGACCGATGCGCATCCCCTTGACTACCCAACAATCTAGCCACCAATTCCACCTTATCTTTCGTCTCTCTAATCTCTTTCGGAGTGATACTCTCCCCCGGGTGAGCGATCGATTTGACCTTGAAACCGGACAATCGACACGCAGCTTCAATAAACTCCCTCTGCGATTTTGCACGTGTCGAGGTTGAGGAAAGAGCGGAGAGAACTTCCAGAGACAACCTAATATCTTTGGTTCTTGTTGATGCGGCGTTTGCTCGGTCGAATAGTTGGGTTGATATTTCCAGAACCAATTCCTCAACCTCCTCCGCGGGTAGGGTCGGGGTTGAGGAGGTGGAGAGAGTGGAGAAGAGAGTCACGTCTCCAGTGCGAAGGATAGTGGAGAGAAGGAGATGGGTAGCGTCGTGCTGCGGGATAAGCGCGAATGCTGAGGAAGGAGAGCACAAGTCGAGGAGTTGGTGAAAGAAAGCATCCCAACTTGCTCGGAACTTGAGCAAGTCTCGATCCACCGCTGCACCTTCACCTGGTCTTCCGCCGAGAGAAGAAGGCGGTGTGTGAGCGGAGTTGAACTTTTCCACTAGCTCTGATAGTTTCGACCTTTGTTTGGGTTCTACTTCTGCACCTGATGCGCCTGCGTAAGCAGCCAACCAGCACATATCTAGCTCCGGCTTGGTATGTAAGCCTCCAACCAAAGCAGAAATCGATCGTAGCCGACTGAGGTGCATATCCATCTGCCCAAGCAGCGAGGCAGAGGGATTGCTGCGAAGCAGGCTGAGCAGTTGGCACGCAGGAACGATGCACTTCTCGTTCACATCGAGTGCTCCGCGCAGGGCTAGTTGCAATTGTGAGTTCGCATCGTTGGTCTTTGTGTTACCGACCTGTCCCAGCACTTCCTTAGCCTGTTTCAGCAGCGCAGCCGGGATATTAAGATCCAGCTTGAAAGCGCCGACTGCAGGTCTAGCATACAACACAGCAGCAACAAGACTTGCCAGTTGGCCAGTCGATCCGCTTTGAGCAGCTTCAGATATGGTAGTGAGAGCGAATGCACGAACGTTTGCACTGTCGTTCGTATCGATCACTTGAACAAGTCTGTTGCCGATCGAATCGGCATCGTTTGCGGTGGAGAGGATTTGCTTTGCGAGCTGTTTTTGAGCTTCTCTGTTCGAGCCGGCGGTGGAGATTTGCGATGCAAGAGACTGCACTGAGTCCAGGTCGAAGCGTTGAGAGCTCGTAGTGGTGGTCTTGATGGCCTGCCCGTCGTATTGATTGGTGGTGGCGGCTGCAGTTCGGAGCTCAGAGATGGATTGCTCTGCATCTGCTCCCTTCCACCCCTTCGCAAGCACGTCCAGCAGGGCATCCCTGTCGGTATCTAGCTTGGCTTGATCTCGCATCGTCATAAACACTCCTCTGTAGAGCTCTGACAGCTCGCTCAACGGCAGTGGCTTACACCCTTTCACCGAGCTCCACGCACTTGCCTCTTTCCCATTCTTCCATCCGATCAGTAGCCCCGAGCCAACAAGCGAATCATACCCACCACTTGCACCAGCGGTCAACAACTGCCCCAAAATCGCCAACCTCGACCCTTCCGATTCCTCCACCAACCACGGCAAGCTCCCCAACAACGGCCCAACCAACTCCGCACCCTGCGGCAGCGATGCTAGACACAACAACACCGTACTCGCCTCCTCCTCCAGCACAAGTCGCAACGGCAGTGTTGGCAATCCCATCATCCCAGTCAACCCTCGCAAACGCTCGAACATCGACAATCGCTTCGACAATCGCTCGAAGTTCTCCAACGCTTCTTGCATCATCTTCTTGGGCAAACCCTGTGCATTCTGCTCCTTGGAGAATTGGAGAAGGGGTGTAGCAATTGAGTGTATTGCCAGCTGCAAGAGTTGTTGTCCGAGCTGCTCTACTCGCGACATTTCTTCCACATCGCCCTCAGAATCCGGGGTTTCGGGGAAGAGAACAGCCTGAATCGCAAATCGAAAAGCGTTGAGCAGCCATTGTCGATTCTTGATGGTTCGACAGAGTGTTTGTGCGTGTTGAGAGATTTCTTCCACCAGCTCATCGCGTGAGGTTGTGCCGAAACTTTGCTGCTGAACAGAGGAGGAGTGCCATGCATCGATGAGTTGGATCCATCGACGTTGGAGTTGGCGGTCGGTCGAGCTAGGTTTTGACTTTCGAGTGGGTTGGGGTGTGGTTGTGCTCGGAGCGGCTGTTGGAGGTGGGGCAGGTGCGGGCATCGCTGATATATCCTCTGTCAGAGGCAATTGCTCGGGCTTTCAGAGGTGAAGATCGAGGACGATTATGTTCATGCGAGCACGAGGTCGATAGCAAAAGGAAGGCTCCAAGTCGAGGCTTAGGATTCGCGTTGGCTGCGAGGAGTTGTCAAGCAGATAGCAAGTGATCTCGGCCTCGTGATAGCCACCACAATTAGCCTGAAGAGGTAGCCTGAAGAGCGAAAAGTGAGAATCGTACTATCGAATGTTGATGTGAAGTAGATGAACAAGAAGAACAAGAAGACCTACGAGTTGGTCCGTGTGGAGTTATTTTACCTCCCGTCTGGGACTCAATCGCACGAAATAAAACCATGAAGTATAACCTAACACAGCAAAACCAAGTGGATTGCAGGCAAAGACCCTTGAGGTCCTCGAAGCTCGACAAGCAGCGGTCGAGCGCAGAAATGAGCGGCAAGGGAGGGTAGTACAGGGAGGGCAATTAATCGGCGAACCAGGCTGCTAATGGTACGCCTGGCTTGGTGGAGATGATGGTAGTGAAGAGAGGAGCGGAGAAACGGAACAATTCGATGCTCAAGATAACAATCCAATATGAAGATGTTGGTTGACGTAAGCGGATACGAAAGAGATCGGGTACAACCTAGTCCCCCTCGTTGTCAGACTTCGTCATTAAGGAGGATACACCCACATTCGGCATGTGCCACCCAGTTGTATATATATCGCGCTGATGGTTCAAGGCTCTCACCACGTTCGATCAGTCAATTGAGTATATGTGTTTCTCTCCTAAACAGCAGGGATCACCATCGACACTCATCAGCTCATCACCCACCAACACTCCTCGCCCCTACTGCGATTGCTTATGATTACATGTGTCACACTTCATTCCACATACGCACATACAGACCATCAGTAGAAGCATATATACCTGGCATTGCTTTGGAACTAGTCTTCTCCTAGAATAACGATCTTGCTATCTACTTTGCCACCCTCGCTTGTGCATTCCTCAGCATTGTCAATCCAGATCCATACGCTGTTTTTTGCGTTTAGATGCGCCATTATCATCATCCGTTGCTACTGCTGCTGCTGCTGGTGGATTGGACGCTCCAGTCGCCGAGATCGAGGGCAGTGCAGGCTGGACGCGATGGTTCCAAATCGGATTGGACACCACATTGAACTGCTCGAACATGGGTATCTCGGCAAGAGCGGTCAAGATTTGCTCAAAGATGGCTTGGATCTTCAAAACGTCGAGGCAAGGATAGGCATGCTCGTTGGTCACACCTCGGATGCAGAGTCGAGGGCATTCAGTGCCATTGATTGTCTGCACTCGCGGGCGGAATCCTTGAGGTTTGCTGGCAAATGGCGTCGAGGTGCCCAGGTCAAGCAGAACGCAGAGCAGAGCCCTTTCGGTGAGTGGCTCTTCACCTGGCAGTGCATGCGAGGCGTGCATGATCGATGGTCCAGTGAGCTTGAGCATCACATCTGGCTTACCCGATCTGGCTCCTGGCTGCAGTTCATCGCGATTCTTGGCCTCCCATGCAACGTAGGTCATGTAGCATGTGGCGTGCATCTCAATGCTGGTGGCGGCATCATCCTGCGTGCCAGTGGGAGTAACAAAGGGCCGATCGAGGTTGCCCATAAAGACGGGGAGGATGCCATCGATGCCATGCTGCGAGTGTGCCATTTGCAGTCCAACTCCACGCTTCCAACAGTACCACAGGTATTCAGGAGAGATCTCGGTGATATGTTCGGGCAGCACATCAAAATGCGTAAAGTTGGTCCACGCCATTGTTGATGATGATGCCGATGTTCCAGCCCACGGTCGTTGCAGCGCCAAACGGGTGGGCGAGCCATCCTGCTGCACTCTTTCAACGCGTTGGCGCAATTGGTCAGCGTTGGCCTCGTCGAGGTCAGCAAGCTCTGAAAGGATGGTTTCGAGAGGCACCGTGTGGGTCAGCACCTTGACATGATTCAATGTTGTCTGTTGCTTGAGCGCGTCCAGCTCTTTGCGCTTTGCTGTGTCCCAGGCAACAATCAAGGCCATGCGCGAGGCTAGCTCTCCATGCATCCCCTTGAATCCGGCAATTGCCGAGTCCACAAGGCATCGGCCTTGGAAGTTTCCCATGATGGAGCCGTACATGTCGACTGCCTTTGGCTCGAGTTTTTTTGTGGCAGTGCACAACATGATGAGCAAGGCAGCGATCGCCAGCACGGGTTCCGATGGAGAATTGACGTACATGGTGGCATCGTTGGATATGCGGCTCACCATACGCATGTGCCGGTCCACAGCCTTGTCCATGAAGAGCTTTTGCTCGCCAAAGAGGGCGCCACCGCCTTCATGCACCAGGACAAGGCCAAGGGCAAGCCGCGAGGCCATGACACTGAAGCACTGCACCGTGTTGTCTGCGGAGAAAGCCTCGGAGCCTTGAAGCTTGACAAGGACATTGTCCCAGAAGTTGCCCTTCTCGAATGAGGGCCAGAGTGGCCGTCCGTATCAGATGAGGTGGTCATGCAAGGACGCCTGCGAGGCGCAGGAGAGGGCACGTTGCTCCTCGGCGAGCACATCGACACCAACGCCAACAAATGTATGCAAAGGCGCCGAGTTCCTTCAACGGAGCGAGCTCTGAGCGTCAACGTGTTCGACGAGATAAGCGGCGCTGCTGCTGGTGCTCATGAGCACCAACCAGAAACTCAAAGTCTCGTATTTAGCCTGGAGCGTGCCAATGTAGTTCCAAGCACAGCAGAGGCTGTTGAGCTGGTTGTTGGCTGTGGTGACAATCATCTCGATGCATTTGTCAAAGACTACCAGCACTGGAGGCACTGGCACTCCGGTTTGACCCGAGTGCAGATGACGCGACACGGCGGTTAGCTGCTTGTTGAGATCGAGAAGAGGCTGCCGGAGAGCCATGTCAAAGATCGTTTTGTAACTGGGTGTTTCCATGGATTCTGAAGGAAGGAAGCAGGCCACCTGAAGGTCGCAAAAGTTGGGATAATCGCCCTGTTCCTTGGTAAAGTAGCTTTGGACACCTTGGTCTGGGAGTGGATAGCCAGCCATGGTGTTGCCGTTGGCGTTGCTCTTGCGAAAGCAGACGTAGAGGAGAGGGGTTCGTTGCTGACACTCGTACACCATGCGTGTCTTGCCTGTACCACTCAACTGAACGATGGGGGTGCGACGAAAGTAAGGCTTGGGTTCGTTTACGCCGAGTTTGTCATAGACATCGTTGAGGTGAGAGACAGGTGAGGAAGCGATTGGGTGTGTCACCATGGTAGGGTCGATGAAACCCTGTGGCGAGATGATTGTTGGTACCGTTCACCCCTGGATCTTGGGAGAGCTTGACATGCAATTGTGCGAGGTGAACAATGACCACGGCAAGGGCCTGGTCGGTGCTATTGAAAGTGGGGAATCGCGAGGTGAGGTTGTTGTAGATGGTGGCAAGCGGGCCAACGAGGTCGATTTTTGTGCTGAATACATTGTTGAGCTCTGGTATGACTGCGCAAAACTGAGACTTGTGTTCAATGAGGAGATCGACCATTGAACTGAGCAAGCCAGGATTCCAAGATTTATACTTACTATACAAGTTGCAAGCCATTTTGTGAATGTCAATGAGAAAATCCCAACCCTCAATGCCTCTGAGCATAGCTAGAAGATTTGTTGCCTTGACGGTGCGAGGGGTATTCTTGAGAGCTTGTTGGGGTAGCGCTGAAGTGGGCTTGACAGGTGTGGTAGGATCTGCAACCTGCTTCAACTGAGGGGGGCAATGATGCAAATAAGGGTGGGATTTGAAAAAAGAATCGAGAAACTCGTGGATGCAATCCAGAGGCCATTTGGTACGTCCGAAACCGCAGAGTCGATCATGCAATAGTGCAGAGACTTCGAGAGCAAGAGGTAATGATGTTGAGACGATCCGGTTGTCATCAAGAGATAGTGGAAGTAATTTGTCGAGCTGAGACCATTGTTCTTTGAGGCCTGACAACTGTGCTTTGCTGCTGCTGGAGCTTGGCGGATTTGAGGGTGGTGAAGACGACATGATGGAAAGGTGAAGCCCAAGCATGCTAAATGCTAGCCAATATTGAGTAGACGTAAGATTGCGGCAAGAGAAAGCATGTTGTGGTGGTGGTGGTGGTTATGGTGATGTTGATGAATCCAAACTGAGCTTTGACGACATGTGCGCGCACATTCAGTTCAGCTCGGCTCCGATTTCCGAGTTTCGGTTGGGGTCATGTTAGACTCTAACAGTTTCAAGGTTATGAATATATTGGTGCAACTGTTACATGCGCAGGCTATATGCACGTTGTAACGGTGTACCGTATGCATGCCGCACGAGAATGTACATTCAACTTCTTCTTGCGCATTACACGTCACACACAAAGTTTGATAGCTATCTTTGCTCCGTACGGAAGCTAGTTACTTAAACTAGCCTCTTCTTATCCGCACGAGATAGTACTCAGGCGTGACATTTGGCCCCCGCCAAAGAAGACACTACAAAGCGAGTATCTAACATGTTCGCCAGCCTCGCTACTGTGCTCCGACTATCACCGATTGTTAATCATCGGGACCTGCTCACGTTTTATCATTCGATTGTTGAGTCTAGCCCAGACGCGCACACCTTCATTATTGATCACGTGATGCAATTCCAGTGTATCTTCTCTGCTCCGAATCCGAATTCCGAAATTTCAATCCAGCATACCGCACTGACATGCGTTCCTCTTGCATTCTCCAACATATCCCCCAGACTCAGAAGCAAAGGACAGACTGATGAAGGGATGAGAAAGCAAATCCGTGTGCATTGAAGCGAGACCGAAGAACTGTGGTATAGATGATGCACTCTTACACCCTTACAAAACACCCACAAACGGAAGGAGACAGAAGTACATGAAAAGGTGCTGGAGCAAAACGCTTTGCTCTCGCAAAAGGGCGATGATAGCAGTGCGGGCTTGGTTTAACCAGAAGCACTACCAATAGACTGCAGAAAAGTAATGATACTGTTATCATCATACGTATCCCAATTCATCGGATATGCAGGTGGAACGAGACTCTCTGACAAATACTGCACTGTTGAACCTGGCATTGTTCCAGCGGTGTGATGACCCATTTGCCCGTGACCGTTGTGGATCAAAACCGACGGATCCCCAGCACCACTGCCGTAGTGGCCATGTGGATTCTGCGGACTTGACGTGGAGAGCAAGCTTGGTGAACCGGAAGCTTGACTATTCGCACTGCCACCTGCTTTGTTGTGGTAAAGAGCATGTTGTGAGCCGCTGCCACTATGGTGGTTGGAGTATCTGGGCATTTGCATTCCTCCACCATTGCGTGGAGATGCCGAAGGAACGTAGGGAGAACGGAAGGAAGGACCCGAAGGGGAGGATGCACCACCGACAGCATTCGAAAGCTGCGTGAAAGGGTTGAGCCCCATAGCCCACTTTGCGTCTTCTGAAATGATAAGATCCTCAGCATTGACGGGTGAGTTCTCGTTGATCGAAACGGTCGAAGGCAGCTTCTTGCAGCAGAATCGCAAGAAACGAGCAAGATACGATCCTTGTTCCAAGTGGTTCTCCAACGAAGGCGAAGTGGCATCAGCTGCTTGACGGATGGCCGAACAAGCAGAGATTGCCAGATCTTGTGACATGGCACGCCAGTTGTCACAGATCCAGACTGCCGCAACAGCCAAGTTGAGGATGACAATGTCATGAACGTATCGGTAGTACCCAGCTTGACCGTAAGGACCATTGAGCAGCTCGAAAAGCTGCACAGACAGCTCAGAGCACTTCTGGAACGCCGTTTGTCGATCATGCGCAAATGCAGGCCCAGACAAGAATGGCGAGCTATAGATCGAGTACAAAGCACGATGGTAGTTGAAGAGGGTATTGGTATCGTGGAAGAGCAAGCAAGGTCGACCCGAGTGCTGGCATGGGATCTCGCTCGCTGGTGGGTTCATCCAGACCGAGCTGGAGCAAGTTTGTGCTGTAATGCCCATCTTGACGAGCCTCGCGTTACGAAGACACGTTGCACGGCTGATCTGAGATGGGTTCAGACTCCTTGCATTGGACCGCTTGAGCTGTGTGATCAAGTCGCGCTTGATGTTGGCATTCTCTCGTGAAGCTGCTAGACGCACATCGATGTCCTGCACCATATCTCCCAAAGAGTCAATCCACTCTCTTGGGTCTGGAAGCAGGCTCGGGTCGATGGCCGGTGGCAAGTGACGCTGGTCACGGTAGCCATCTTCGAAACAAGAAAGCTGCATGAGTGTACGTTGCGACTGGATGAAGGATCGAGACGGTCCGTGCTTGGATCGCTTCTGTGGGCCGAAAAGCTCGTGCAAGCCTAGCTCAAAGGCTTGTGTGATGGCAAGCCTCACTTTTCGCCAACTGCTGCCATCCTTGGGATGCTTCCACATGGCCAAGATGGAGAGCGACTGAATGATCTCGAGCTGCGGTGGAATGTCATCGGCTGCAATGCGTGACAGAGCGGGTTTGAGGAACTCGAGGGAATCGAGGTAGCGGTCGACTTTGACAAACTTGGACGAGACGGTGCAGATGGCAGCAAGCAGGATGCGATAGTCCGGATTAGTCTTGAGCGCCTTGAGTATGTAAATCTGACTATCGAGCAGAGCAATGATGGGGTTGAGACGCTGGTAGTAGAAGTGCACGAGTTCATCAACCTCATCTTCGTCAAAGAGACCGGCGGTGATGACCGACTCGATGAGGGGACAGCCTGTAGAAGTCGACACTTTGACGGAAGGTTCCTCCTGAAGATGAGAGTGCAAGGTGGAAGAGAGCAACGCCTTGGAAGCAGTGCGTTCAGACGAGGTGGTGTCGAGCAAGCTTTGCACTGAGAAAGGGTTGACAGCAGCCGAAGCGGAACCGTCGGACTGTTCGTTAGGACTAGGACTTGCCGACTCTTGCGCTAGACTCTTGGATCGCTGTTTGGAAGGTGTCACAGAGCTTTGCTTGTTCTTTTGACCTTCCAGTTTGACACCTCGATGATGTGAGGGCACCACGCACTCGATGCTTAGACGAAGGCAGCGTGTGCAGCTATTGGAGTCGTCGGGAAAGATGCAACGGGACTGTAGTAGCGAGCAGTGAGACGAGGATGAAGCCGAGAAGTGATGTGCGAAAGAGAGATGACGAGGAGGTTAGTATATGACATCCGTTGCGATGAGACAGCCTGAATGAGCTCAGTGACACTTACCTTGATCTTACGACATCCCGAACAAGCACGCCTCTCGGCAAAGGGCGTGAACTGCTCTTTCGGGATCACGTCGCACTTTGCAGGAGGCATGGTGTGCAGCCAAAATAAGGCAGCCTTGTCAGAAAGCTGGTGGCAGTGATGATGATGTTGTTGTTGTGGTTGCGTAGTAAAGGACAAAGGTGATCGGGCCGGTGATGAGCAAGTCGCAGTTGCAGGGACAAGGAGAGATAGGCTGAAGCTTATCCTGGGTTTTGCATCAGCTCAAGGACTAGCGTCGTGCAGAATCGGGCGTTCGGGGGTATCGATCGAGATGCGCGAGCAGTTGGGTTAGCATGAGAAGCAAACAGAACGAGACGATGCGGGGGTCGAACTTGAGAGAATCGCAAAAGGGAGGGGTTATAGGTTACCGGTTGAGAAGGAAGGTGGTGGAAAAGATGTGGCGCTTATGAAGTCGAAGGTTGATGCTAAACCGAGAGATAGTCAGTGATTGGATCAGGCTTGCAAAAGGCTGCAAGATGGTGGCGTTTCGATGTTCTGAACCCGTGAGTGAGGTAGTGGAGTAAGCGGCGAAGATGGTTAGTTAGCATCCAAGCTGTACGACATGCCTGAGAGGCCGGGTTTCCCTTTTGAGCTGCGTTGCGTAGCTGCTATTGCTATTGCTATCGGTGTGGCTGCAATGGTCTCCTGTGCAGATCAGGCTATCCGGTAAACGATCAAGGCTTGAACCGGAAGTGTGTCAACGTCAAATGCCGAAGCGGAAAGAACCAGACGATGCTGCGGATTGTGATCCAAGTGCAGCGGACAGACGATGGAAGGCTAGGCGAGACGAAGCGAATCAATGGGGAATGATCAGGGAGCGATCAAGCTGAGAGCGATCAAGCTGAGAGCGATCAAGCTGAGAGCGATCAAGCTGAGAGCGATCAAGCTGAGAGCGATCAAGCTGAGAGCGATCAAGCTGAGAGATGCTCCGGCAATCGATTCGGTATTGCCAATCCGGGATGGTGCAGAAGTGAAGGAAACAGAGAGACGGAGAGTCGAGGACAAAGGCCTTGCAAAGAAGCAGAAGGAGAAGATAACCGAGACCACGGATGCGATGCAATGCTAAGCTAGCGGAAATGCTAGGATTGAGTGGGAGTTGGGTCGGGATGGGATGGGATCGTTTGCTTCGTTAGCTTGCTTTGGTTTGCGGCGTCGATTGGCATCCGTTGAACTCGTTGAAGCGAGTGAGCGAAGAGCAGAGAGCGCGAACAAGGTGCGAGGTGTAGATGAGGTTAGGATAGGAAAGCGCAGCAGAGCGATGGTGAAAAGAGACGAGGTCAAGAGTGTCGTAATGGCAACGGCAAAGGTAAAGGTAACGGTAAAAAGGTAAGCAACCGTTCAGGTTTTCAGCATCGCCCTTAACAACGCGTGGAAATTGTTCGAGGAAAAGGAGGCTGAGAAATTGAGGGGAAAAAAGGAATGTTAAATTGCCTAACTCGAATGAGTCGCTTGCGAGCTCCCAGCCATGGCCACCTAGAGTGTGAGCAGCATACCACATGGTGAGACGGTTGCGAGCTGAGGCTGGAGAGCAGCGAGAGGCAATCCGACACGAGAGGGGCAAGTCAGAAGATCAGAAATTGTGCCAGGCAGGGGTGGAGAGGTTTGTCAGAATTTGTGTAGAGAGCGGCCGCAGTGGTTGTTGCCCAATCAGCTGCCAGCTCATCAACATAGTGTCGCAAACAGTCGCTGTGCCAGCGTCCAAGACCTTGGATCATCGCATTGCCAGTGCCATTGGCAGCTACCCAAGTAGCTGCTCCCTGTCTGAATGAATGGCTGGAGTACCCTTTTGGCAAGATTCTGCAGGCTTTGAGACAACCATACAAGGTGTCAAGGAAAGAAGACCTGGCAAAAGGGAGGCCGTTGTCAGCGGTCATGCACCTGGAACCCGAAATCTATTGTAAAGGCTGACTAGGAGCAGTCTTGGCGAAATCTATTGTATAAGCCTTTTATGATCTTTCTTGCTGGAATAGATTGTAACACAGTTTTAGGATGGATTCTGACTAATCACTGTGGACACTCCATCCAGTGGTAGCATGGCACAATCAAGGTCCTAGTGAACCTACTTGAGACTACACCAGGGTGTGGTGCAACAGTGTCTGTCTTGACACAAGCATCCATAATGTTGACAGTTGCATGATTGAGTTGATTCATTGATAACCAGACTGCGGTGGACAACTGCCTTCAGTATGAGATCAAGAGAGTCGGGCCACAGAGACTGCCTTTGGTATCAATCAGTATCTGGACTGCAGTAAGTACTGCCTATGGATGTCGTCAAGTAGCAATGATACAACCCACACGCTATGATAGAAGCAATGGCCTGCAATTGCAACTGTCGACAGAATAACTAAGTATATGATAAGATAAGATATAGCTAGTTTAAGTGTAGAGTGGATGAGGATCCACTCTTCTATGATGATTAAGTGAGTGTATATATAGACGCTTGTTGTGCCACCTGCAACACTGCTCTTGTCTCTCCTCAAGGGTGTAGGACCCTCTGGCCACTGCTCTTACAGCTTCTTTCTCTTGGTCCCCTTTGTGTCCTGCCTCATCCTCACTCCTCCTGCTTTTGTTGCTGCAACCAAGTGTGACTTCATTGCCAACAGGGGTCACTCCCACCTCCTTGAGTGGCGAGGTGCATCCTCTTTCATCTTGCACCTGTCAGCTCCCAGTCTACAGTGTCTGTCCTCCTACACTGAGTTCATCACCATATAGGGGTCTCCCCCACCTCATCTGAGTGGTGAGCCCCTTCCTTCGTGTATCCTCTTGTGTGGTTGGTGGGAGCGACACCTTCTACCCAGTGTCAGGGGTCAGGAAATCGGGTAACCAAACCGAAACATAGTGAGCAGTAAAACCACTACACCAGCTAGTCCCTTAGCTGGTGTACCCGATTCACACAACACTGAAGTATAAGCATTTTCACTCCCAAATGCTCCGGACTTGGAGAAAGGACATCTATTCTAGTGACACCCGGTTTCCTTGAGATCTTTTGTATGGTTGTGATTCTACTGATGCCAATGAACTCTGTTGTAAGATCTCGATCCTACCAATCCTGACAACTTCTGTAGTAAGACCTTGATCCTACCAAACTTGACAAATTCTGTCGGAACCTGCCAATTGCCTGATCCCATGATTCTTGTGCATGGTCTCTTCTCATACAGATCCAGTTCTTCTGCGCATCTGGTCCTATGACAGCTGTCTTCAAGAGCAAAGAGTAGTGCAGAGGACAAGTGCCTGTCAGAGGTTGCGCACATGAAATCCGAAATCTGCTGGATGAGCTTGTTTGGACAAATATTGGTGAGATGTGTCGAGCGAGCTCGTTCCAACCAATCTCAGTGAATTGTGTCAATTGATGGTTTTCCCAATGGGTTTCAGCTGACCACTGTGAACACTCTGTTCAGAGGTAGTGCGGCATGTTCAGAGTGCTTGAGTTGGTGTAAGACTATGCCTATCTTTGCACGAGTGCTTGTAATGCTCGGACAGTCGTATAAAGGCACTGGTTGAGGTTCCAGGGCCGCAGTGGAGGTGCTGCCTATAGTTGAGATGCCATAGTGTCAATTGAGGTGTTGACAACATCTAGAAGCGGTGATACAACACACACATGAAGTAGTTGCAATGCCTGTGATTGCAACTGGAGATGATACTGAGGAAGGACTGTGATACTACATGTGTTTGTCAAAAGGTTCCAGATTTCTGGCTAAATTCAGTAGCGTTCTGTTCATTTTCGACTTTGTGCTCTAGACCCGCTTTAACATCGAAGTGAGAGCCAGAGCTGTTGCAGCTGCGAAGGAAAAGGCGGGGTAATGTGAATTCCGTCAGAAATTGCGCCTTTTTTTTTTTTTTCTTTTTTCTTTTTTTCTTTTTTCTTTTTTCTTTTTTCTTTTTTTCTTTTCTTTTCCTTTTTATCGGAGAGACGCCGGTTTGTCGATCCAAGGACGCCGGTCTGTCCTTGCCTGATATCTCTTTTTGCTCTTACACTTTCTCTGGTTAGAACAGACTCGCTTGTGCTCGCGTGCTTTCCCCAGCGCAGAGCAGCTTGAGTGCAGGATGCATTGTCAGATTCTGTCGCTTCCAAGCGAGGGTTTCCGATTTTAATTTGTTTTTGTGAGCCAGTTTTTCTGCGCAACTCTTTTTGCATCGCCAAACGTAGATAAAGTCAGTGTGCCTGCTTACTCACCCGATTCGATAGTCGACTATCATAGCTTTGCCCATCAGAAGCGTAACTAGCTGTCACAGCTCAAGGGGTGTGATGTTCTGCAGGGCAGTACAGTCGATTATTGGCTCACAGTGCAAGTGTCGGGCTCTGCTGTAGAGCGAATATGCTGCTTATGCCTTGTTTGGGAAATCTACAAAGCAATTTACGGCAAGTCATCTCGACATGCAACTGTCATACTAGCTGGAATCTCAGCTTCGGGGAGTGAGGAGAGCTGGTTCGCTATACAAGATGAACCTGTCCCGAGCGGGCAAGCTGAGTTGATAGCGACATGCATACTTTCTGTAGCACATCGTCTGGCGCTCCAGTTCGGGTGAAGCTTCCGAGCCTCCGACATGGCAGCGGATCATCTCGCTTCGGCCTTTGATGCAAGCATGTTGAGATCCGATTACATGTCCTGCCCTGACCCCGACAAAGACCCACTACCTTGTTCGGACGATCGCCCTGTGTATCATCCAACGTCTCATTTTGTAGATCTCACTAGCAAGATTAGTCCAGTCCGATTGTGAAAGAAAGCGGATATGAGTTACATGTGGTGGAGAACGGGTCAACTCATATAGCAGCCGCTCGTTCATGCAAAGCATCTCATCCATGTATACTCGTAGAAATCTGTCATCTGATCCTAAGCATAGCCAACACAACGCATTACCCCCTCTCATCAAGCCACACATACAGTATGAGCATTCTAGAATTCGACCTTCGAACATGCACGCTACATCATGTCCTCTGCCTCGCTGTCTCCCACCCTGCCCCGTCTCTCTATCACTGTGCGGAGCCAAGAGTCGCTCGACTTGGCCGTTTACTAGCCACCGGACTCGGCATGACAGATTCAGCTCTTGCCTCGAAATGTCTTTCAAAGTCCTGCACACTTCCACCCCAAACTCCAAAGTTTTCCTGTGTCAACCTTCCCAACCCGTCCAATTGGTCAATTACATCCTTCATCGCCAGTGCGTACGAGTAGAACAACAAGTATGCACTCGACCCTCGAACCGCTCTTCGTTTCACCACCGGAAGTTCTCTGATTCGCTCCAACAGGCGAGTTCTGCATTGTCCGGCAGGTGGGAAGTAAGGTGGGACAGGCGATTTGAGATGAAAAGCCGAGCCGAGAGTGTAGAAGTAGAGCAAGACGTTGCCTACCATCTCGCGTCTTTCTGCGTTGACAGGAATCACAAAGTCTCGTCGGACGTGACGATACCAGTCTTGTCGAGTGGTGACACATCGCATGCTATGCAGCTTGTCAAGGATGTTTTGACAACAGGAGAGCATAGAGCGATAGGTGGCGACGGGGAAGGGTCCTTTCAGACGGAACTCGTGTTTGGTTTGTGCCAGGAGTCCTTCCAGTTTGATGAGTGAGACTTGGAGGTGCAATTCAATGGCTTGGAACTCGTCACCGTGTCGAGAGGCAAAGATGCCGAGGAGCGATGCTTCTTCGTCGTCTGCTTCTTCGTCGTCTGCTTCTTCGTTGTGTTGGTCGCCGTCACTGCCCTCGTAGCTATCATCTTCGCCGTCTGCTCCGGTATGACGTCGACCAGCTCGCGCTTGCGAAGGGTCCCTGGAGTAAGACAAGACTAGACGTTGGTAAAGCCACGCGAGCTTGAATAGCACATCTGATACGCCCAATGCTAGCTGTCTCCTTGCTTCGAAAGGCCAGATCAGCTGATTCAGCACCGTCGCCCACAGCACACCAACAACCACCGACACCGTGCGCTGATAGGCAATCTGCTCGACCTCAACATTCGTCTTGCGCAGATTGTAGCTGTACAGAGCTGTCAAGTTGTACGTCAGCAGCACGAAGCGGCCACTCGACGCCAATTGAGGCTTGCCCACGATGTATCTGAAACAAGGGATCGAGAACAGCACCCCGAACAACGGCAGCACGATGTTGTTATCTGGGAAGAGCTTGTAGACGCCCACTGCGGCCAAAGCTCCAGTGATCGTACCCAAAATACGATGCAGACTCATATGGTTCGACTGTCCCACCGTTGGTGAAAGGACAACCATGAAGCTGACTAGAGCCCATTGGCCCTGAAACTTCTTGAAGATCGGCCGAGTTGACGGGAAGAACGCAGGACTTGCTAGGAGCGCGCTTCCAACGCCAGCCTTGATCGCGAATTTTGTGTCAGGCTGACGGAAGAACTCGCCGATGTTCCAAAACAAACGTTGCAGCTTTCCCTTCCATGTCTGGACTTTCGGTGTTTGATGCGTGTTGACAGCATGACGGCGGTTGGAGGGGAAGTCGAGCGGCGTGGTCATCTTTTTTGCTGCGGCGGCTGTCTTTGCCGACTTGCCATGCTTGAAACGTTGCTTCCTGTTGCCTCCTGAACCCCATCGCCAGCCGAGCATGCTGCTGTACTCCGAAAGCATGGTGCCAAGGGTGCTGAGGAAAAGACGCATGCGCATCCATCGCGAAGTCTCTCTTGCCAAAGCGATGCGCTCTTCTGCTTGTCGGATCTCTTCCAGCGCTTCAACAAGCACTTCGAGCTCTTTGGCGAACTCTTCCAAGTTGAAGACGAAGAAGAATATGAGAAAGACATCTTCGTCTCCGTTGCTCTTCTGTAGAAGGGAGCCGACAGCACTTTCGCCCTTATGCGATTCACCGACGTCCATCTCTGCCATCTTCTTTGGCTCCATAGTGTAAATGCGCTTGATCGCAACGGTCTGCTCGTGCTGAAAGCGTTTCAGTGCGTTGGAGATGTCGGTTTGAAGTCCGTCAAAGCTCGTGCCAGGAATGTAGGCGTCTGTAGTTGTGCCAAAGTCATGCCAAGTGCTTGTTCCGCCGTTCGCTGCGGCGAATGCCGAAGCTTCTTGTGCCAGCGTCTTGAAGTCAGAGCTGATGGGGTCGCGCGCGACGAAGGTGGACCTGAGACCCTTCAAAGTTCGACAACACGAGAAGACGAGGCTGCACATGTGTGGTCCGATGCTGGCAATGAAGTCTTCGAAGGCTGTTGCGGTACTTGCGTTCTCGGTGGCAGCGGAGGCAGATGCATGTGCTGAGTCGCTGCTGAGATCTTCAGCATCAGCATCCGTCTCAAACAGATCAGCCAACCTGGTCGAAGCAGGACGGGATCTGGCACGCGACGAAGACCGGCTGTTCTGTGGATGCGCTGCGGATGACGCTCCTTGTTGCTCTTTTGCGGCGCGTTGAGCCTCTCTGCGTGCCGCCATGATTTGGTGCTGAAGACCACAACTACTTCTGAGACCCGTCAGATGCTGCGCCAGCCTGTTGAGCGAGTCTGTGGCCTGGATATACTTTGCACTCTGACCACGCATTCTGAGATCAAAGAGTGACTCGAGCTTCGCCTCCTCTAGATTCTTCTTGAGCGAAATGAAACTGTCGTGGTGATCATCGATGGCGCGCTTGATGCGATCGCTCTTGAAGTTGAAGTTGGAAGGATCTTCGAGCAGGAACGTCTTTGTGAGGACTCGAAGTAGCGTAGAGAATCCTCGCAAGTTGCGCACTATGTCGCTCTGCAGGTTGGACGTGGCGCTCTGCGGCCAAATGTAGAAGCAAACCAGGTTACTGATGAGCGAGCCGGCCAGCACGACCAGTGAGACCTGAAACGTCTTCTCAGTTGAAAAGTGACCAAGGTGTAGAGAGCCTTCCTTAACAACGACAGTGAAGACGATGATCGAGATGAGCGAACATGCTGTGTTGAACTGCGGCTTGGCCACCTTGATCTTTGCATATCCGACGAGCGCCATGCCAATACCAAGGAAGAAGAGGACACTAATGATGTCGGAAACAAGGATCCTGTCCACCTCGTGCAGGAAGACTGCAACGGCCATAGAGCAAAAGCCAAGAGTGACCGCGTAGATGAAGGCGCCGAGCGCGAATAGGTCAGCTTCGACCATAGCACCGAGGGTCTTGGCAGGATGGAAGTAGACAGCTACCGTTGCGATCATGTGCAGATTGGAGAAGGGCACATCGTCCTCTGGGTCGTTGTTGGGTAAGAAGCTGGCGAGCCAACGACTCAGAGCGGGCGTGTAGGTGAAGAGAGAAGCGACAAAGTAGGCGATTGCACACTTGATGATGCTCCGATGGAGCAGAGTGATGTTGAGGCCAGAGACCAGACCGGCAAGAGACTGCAACATGGTGCCGAGGCGCGAACCACTCTGTTCTGCAAGCTTGGGCCTCGTTGTTGTGCCGCTTTGGTGGGGTCGACCGATACCTTGGTTACGTCCGCCTTGCACAGGGACCTGAATATCTACCTCTAGTTCTGTGTCTGAGTCAGTGTCGGTGTCCGAGTTCGAGTCCGAATCTGTCTCAAGCAGATGGTCCTCGGTCGAATAGAGCAGAGGATCCTCACCGAGCGGAGTTTGGTCGGGATCGTTGGTCAGCATGCTTGTCGGCTCGTCGCTGAGTGAGACCCTATGGGCTAGCACGTCTTCCTCCTGAGCCTGTCCGATCATCTGAGGTAATGTAGCCGATGCCTCGGATGTCGAAGCTGTCGTGCCTCGATACCGACTGCCGTGAGATGGGTGCTGCGGGCCAGCATCTGTCTTGGAAGGCCGTGAGCGAAGCTTAAAGCTAGAGCCACCTTTGAAGGAAAAAGGAGCGGTGAAGCTTGCTAGGGAGCCATCTGGATCTGGCTCTTCAGAGTGTGGATAGGATAGACGTTTGCTCTTTCGATTACGTAAATGCTTTGCTTGATTCTGCTCAGCAGCGTCGAAGAGATGAGCGAGAGACTGCCATTGCTCTGTATATTGGCCAGGCGCAAGGAGATGAGTGATGTCGGAGCGAAGAGTGTCGGAGGTGATGCCTTCATCGTCAAATCTGCGCTCGTCCTCGAATGCGCAAGACCGGCGCTTGCTGTCTGAGGGCGCCTTCTTGAGGGCTGATGTGACGCGGACACGCTGACGTACAGCATCGCAGAGGTTCAGAGTGACGGTGCTGTGGGGGGGAAGTGACTGTGTGCTATGCGGGTGATCGCGATCCAAAACCACACGGCGTGTAATGGGTCGAGAAGGTGGTCGAAGCAGCACTGAGCCTCCCGTAGCCCGCGGCTCAGCCTCTGAAGGCTGCTGATGATTCAGGTCTGCCGACATGTCTATGCTATACTGAGTCTGAGACGAGAAAAAGTGATCTAGAGTCGATTGCAAGGCATGGTGTCGTTGTCTGGTCCTGCGTGACGTGCAGTTCGGACCTCTTCCAAGTGATAATAATGTGGTTATGGACAAAACTGCGACTCGGCTTCTTTGGACAAGCGGGCAATACAGTGATGTGATGATGTGACAGCGCCAAGAGCAAGCTAAACCGATGCTTCAAGCCAGCAGCAACGCATTTGACCCCTCTTTCTTGAAGATGACTATCAGAGAGGTTTCGGTTATTTACTTACGACCAACGACCAACTCGTAAGCGAGTACGTCGGAGAAGTGGAGATGGTGGTGGTTCGGAAGCAACGGCAGTGTCAACGACCAACTCGGTTTTGGGACTGTGCAATTTGAATATAAAAAAATTATCCACGTGATGCGTCTGTGCGATTAATAAGCATGAGCTCACCAACCAGTGGCCTGAGGATGGGTAACTCATCATTAGTAAGCAATATAAGCCCAGTGTGGACGTTGCTATCAAAAAGAAAACGAAGCTCGAAAAAAGGCAAAGAGAAAAAGACGAGAAAAAAAGAAGGCCACGAAATTCACCGTTAAAAGAAGGACCGTTTACGCACGTCCCAACGCATCAAAACCGTTGCGCTTCTCATCGTGCGTACCAAGCCGCCTTCATCTCAGAGGATCCTTCTCCCACAGATCACTTGACCGCCCTCGGAAGCTGGGATGATGAAAACTCATCACAGGTGTTTTGGAAGGCTTGTTCATTGATCATGGGCCTCTTCACCGGAACCTCGTCAAGTGCCACTCGAAGAGCCAATTCAGCTGCGCCTCTCAAGCGCCGTTCACTTGGGCGAGTGAACATAGACAGCTCTGGCTCACTTCCCGGTCCGTCATCGCGCGGTACGACAACAATCAAGCCGGCATTTCCAGCCGAAGAAGGAAGGCCGAAGTCTTCAGAACGCGTTCACGACGATCAAGTGCAGACACCTGCCGCGCTATCATCCGCGGCTGCGCTGAAAGCCTCGTCACAGAGCGGAGCGGACGAGACTTCGGACGAAGAGCTAGACCTTGACCTGTCAGACCTCCAATCGGACAACACTTTCCTCTACGAACGGCATCTGCCGCTCGGCTCAGCGCTCGGATTGAAGCCGCTTCATCCTCCCAAGGTCTCAATACTCGAGCGCATCGACGCCTACATTGCTGAACACTACCTCGATTGCTTTGGCATCACGCATCAAGACGAGGAGGTTCAGCATCACAACCAACTCGTGCCCTTCTTTGCCAAAGCGCCACGCTTCCTCTCCATCCGCTCGCTCAAACGAAAAGAGCTCGAACGAGACTACACGAAGGAGCGAGACACTACCGAGACCTGTGCACGCAAACAGCTTTGCTTAGGTCGATGTCTGCTTGGATTCACTTGCCCGAGTCAGGACCTCACAAGCAAACAAGATAGCTGCGTGAGCTGAAGAAGCATCCCTTGCTCTTGGACATCGAAATGAGCTCACCGGTTCCGTCAGAGCGCAGCCTTGAAAGCGGCGAATGGAACGATGAAGACCAGTCCTTCTACTTTGACACTCAGCCGACGCCGTACGAGTCCTTCGACCCAGATCAGTCATTTGAAGGCTACAGGCACATCTTCTCTAGACCGAGACCGGATGACACTTGGGGAGTGCCATCTGCTGAACCACTAGGCAGCTCGACGGCCACCGAAACTCTATCCGAAGCAGAAGCCAAGCAGAAGACTGCAGAAAAGGTGCCCTTGGAACGCCGTTGCTTCAACTGTGGGGAAAGCGGTCATGCAGTGGCACAATGTCCGCTGCCGAGAAACCGCCAACGCATCCGTCAGAGTCGCCTGGAGTTCGAGGAAAGCAAAGCTGAACGGGGCCAAGATACAAGCATGGGTGAAATCAATGGGCATGCCAGGCTTCACCAACAACTGGCTTCTGCAGAACAGCGGCTACGATGGCTCGACGAGTTCGTGCCCGGCAAGCCTAGCAGAGCTCTAATTGAGGCGCTTGCTTGGGAGGCGGGAGAGACAGGAGGTGACCGCGACGCTGCCGAGACGAAAGACGAAGAGGTATTTGATCTACCTTGTTTGCGCAACATGCTTATCTGGGGCTATCCCCCCGGCTGGATATCGGACCGAGATCCCGTCGAGCAGATCAGGCAGCGGATCCAGCAGGACTCTGAATGGGAAACAGTGACAGTCTTGGACGGATTTGATCTTGTAGCGCTGGCTCAGCCTCAGCACCCGGAATCTGACACTGTCAAAGACGACGACAACAGTCGGAAATATGCAGATCATGGTAAAATGGCAGGGCAAGTGCGACGATGGGTCGACTACCAAACGCATCTTTTTGACAGCAACCGGCTTCAGAGCTTCGACAGGGTCTTTCGCGCCCCATTGCCTCAGATGCGAGAAGAGCTGGTGCAAAACTACCCTTGTTCGTGCGATTCCTCGTTTCAGAGCCGATCGAGATCAACAGAAGATGCGCAAGATTGGTGGTGGTGGTCTGATAGGCCAGCGAAGAGGCGCAGATGATGCGCCAAGATGCAGTTCCTACAGTATTGAAGCTTAGCTGCATTGCCGGTCGGAGTTGCTGTGTACCATGCCCATTGCATCGCATACACTGACGATGCTTTCTGTGTTTTCGACATCAAAGTGGAGATGAGTCAGCGGGAAAAGAGCTCGCTCGAACCATGCCATGTTTCTCATCCTCGGCTATCAACAGCAGACTTGTTCTTGGCAACGAGTACAGAAAGAGCTTGCATCGAACCTTGGTCTCACCCATCTTGCACCTTTCCCCTTCCCCTTTCCCCTTCCCCTTTCTCGTCTCGGCCAGCTCTTTTCAAATCTAGCAAACCAATACTCAACATGGCGGGCAAATTTGCTCCCAAGCAAGGAGAGAAGCTCTCTCTCTCCTCTTGTATCAAAATGATAGACGGCTACACCATGCCTCGCTTCGGCATTGGTGCTTGGGACATGCGAGGCTCTGAATGCCGCACCGCCCTTCTCAACGCCTTGGACAAGGCAGGCTATCGCCACGTTGACACAGCTCGCTACTACCGCAACGAAGAAGCATGTGGACAAGCCGTTCGAGAATGCTCCGTCCCCCGATCCGAGATCTTCTACACAACCAAGGTCTATTTGAACGAGATGGGCGGTGGCTCTATCACCCGGAATGCTGTTGAAGACAGTCTCTCCAAATCCGGCTTGGGCTACTTGGATCTCGTCCTACTTCACGCTCCTGATGGTGGGATCAAGTTCCGACTCGATTCTTGGGCCACACTTACTGAGCTAGTGCAAGAGGGTAAGATACGAAGTCTTGGAGTCTCTAACTTTGGACCACAGCATATCAGGGAGCTCTTGGATAGCAAGCCAGAGGTGCTACCGGTGGTGAACCAGGTCGAACTGCACCCCTTCTTTGCTCAAAAGGAGTTGAGGAAGGCTTGTGAAAAGGAGGGGATCATTGTTCAGGCTTATTGCCCCTTGGCGAGGGGCAGGTACTATGGCAATGAGACCTTGGTGAAGGTGGCCAAGGAGACAGGCAAGACTGAGGCTCAGGTGATGCTCAGATGGCTGGTTCAGAGTGGGATTGTGGCGCTGCCGAAGAGTGCTAATCCGCAAAGACAGGTCGAGAATGCCGAGTGCTTGTCGTTTGAGCTGTCGTCTGAACAGATGCAGGGTAAGTACACCAACACAAAGGCCCCTTTGTTTGCAATGCTTTACGGCCGACGGTTACTGACTCAAGACGACTCTTGCATTCTGGGGCCTTCCGATATCAACATCGAACAGAACTCGACGCCCTGGATCGAGGAGACAAAGGGTGGATTGAGATTCAGTCTCAGAGTCAGCACTGCGATTGAGCAAGCTCCTCTGCAACCTCAACGAATGAACCATGTCTTCTTGAAGCGGGATGAGATCGCTGTGATAAGCTGCTTGAAATGCAAATATGAAGCTGATTCCGGTGTTAGATTGGCCAGGTGTTGGGATTGGCCAAGTGTGAGTGTTAGGTCTCTCGCTACATGGCCTTGGGCTGAGTTCTTCTCCACACGGCCAAATCTGAAAATGCGCCCGAGCGGAGGTGGCGAAAGGCGCAGTCAGGAAAGTAACACTTTTGATCCAAAGCGTCTCTTGCACCTCATCCTTCTTACCACCATCGACCTTCTCACCAGCTCGAGCCCGACATCATCGCTGACATTGTTTAGCTGAAAGCGAATCTGACATCCAGTCGAAATGCCCTTCACGGGAGGCGATCCAACCTTGCAGCCCATGTCGGCACCTTGGAATACCGACCCCGTCAACTTCACCTCCTCGGACTCGATCACAATTGCTACGCCTGGTGCTGCTACTTGGCCTCCTTCGGCGGCTTCATCATCCGTCACTTCCCTGATGGACAGCTCAGCAGCAGCTCCCATCGCTGAGATCACCTTGGTCTCTTCGCCGCCAACGAGTCATGCTGCTTCCCCTTCACGGACGATATCTTCGCCCTTGCGGCCTTCATCCGCAGCAAACATGCCTGGCAGCCCGCTGATGGTGCGCGAGATGGCCAAAGCTGCTGCTTCAACACATGCTGCCGTCGCATCGGTCGTGCACGTGGACCAAGTCGTAGCCAACAGCGATACAGAGGATGGAGCCAACACTCCGCAACGCTCGCCCTCTCAAGCTCGACAGTCAGGTTCGATCGATCTCTCCGAACAACATACACCGGCTGACGGATCTTCAGTCTACGTCCACATTCCGATCACATCTCTGTCTTCCACCACGCTCCCTCAGGAAAGCAGCAGCACAAAGAAGAAGACCAAGAAGCAGGGCGAATCACCACGTCGTCGCAGCTCAGCAGGTTCCGACTCGGCTCATGCATCACCAGCGACACTAGCAGCTGATGCAGCATACGCAGCTGCCCTCGCAGCGCAAGAAGAGACACTTGCTCGGCGCCGACCCACACGTAATGTCCGAAAGGAGGTCAGCTATAGTCCGATGTGCGATTCGGAAGGGAAGCCGCTGCCAGGGAAGAAGGATGTGACCGCGTCTGCATCTTACTCAAAGTCAAAAGCTGCAGCAAAGGAGGGCGCGGCTAACAAGACAAAGGGCAAGCGTCGGTCAAGGGCATTCTCTGATGATCAAGATGAGGAGAACGATGTTGGGAACTCGAAATCGACAGCAAACCAAGTCATCGACGTGGATGCCGACGTTACAGACGATGATGTCGGATTCGCCTCACGGAGAGAACGGAAGAAGGCCAAGATGGACAGCGAGGGGGAAGGCGAGAAGCAGACGAAATCGACCAAGCTGCCCAACAAGCGCCAACGGGCCGCTGTTGACGATGACGCGGAGGAAGATGCTCTCTCAGAGCACGATCACAAGAATGATGATGACCAGGACGCGATTCTGACTCCTCCTGCACCCACCTCGCCGCGGCGATCATCTCGCAGAAGCCTACCTTCGCCAAAGAAGCAGACAGCAAATGACAAAGCAACGAAGAAGGGCAAAGGAAAACAGCAGAAGACTTTTGATCTCGAGCAGGAAGCGGCGGCAGAGGATGACGACCAGGATGAGCAGCCGTACGCAACCACCACTCGGAAAGCTGCTAAGCGCAACAAGTCGCCTTCTCCAGAACCTGAAGAAGAGTCAGACGAAGAAGCGGCAGAAGAGGAAGCCGAGGACGCAGAGAAGCCATCACCGGCAACCGACGCACCAAAGCCAGCATCCGCCGAATCGAGACCCTCTTCCTGGTCCAGTACTTGCACATCCACCACCACCAATCCTTCAGCTGCAGCCTCAGTAGCCATGAAACGCATCAACACCTCTTCTCCAGCCCCACCGTCACCCTCGACTTGTTCGCCCAACGCACGTTCATTCTTTGGCAAACCGCTTACCAAGCTACTCAACTCTGGTGCAGTCCGACGACCCGGTCTGACACGCAAAACCAAAATCCCATCCCTTCTCAACCATCGTGGAGCACCGAAGGCACCTGCACCACAGCTAACCGCATCAAAGAGAAGGATGCAGGATGACGATTACGAGTACGATCCTGACTACGAAGCTCTCGTTGCGAAGAATAAGCCTGAAGGTAGTGATGAGGAGAGCGATGGCGAACGCGGTGTGGAGCATGATGATGGCGCGGAGGGTGAGGGGAAGATCGTTGAAGAGTACGATTGATCACATATTTGTGCTGGTTCGATAATGTCATGATATTCTGTGCGAATCTATCGTACATGTGTGATCTAGTGTTACTTGCGTCCCTTGACATTTTTCTTGCCTGTTGACGAGCGGATCGCTTCGGTAACCAGCTTTATACTCGTCACCAACAGCGGCACGAGCAAGGGAGCAAAAAGGGGCGTGTAAACAGCATACTTGTGTTGATCTGGGAAATACAACAAACCCAGCATATCAGGATTGAAAAATGCGCGATTACTCAACTCGTATGCGCCTTTTACGCTTTCCAGTAGCTCCTGCAACCCTTCTTTCTTAGCGGAGGTGGCGAGAGATCGGAGAAGTGAGAGCGCTGATTGTGTATCCTCTTTTACTGCTGGACCAACACCGAGGTTTTTGATTTGGTTGACTAGACGGGTGATGGCGAGCAGGGTCGAGTGCGATTCTCGTGTCAATTCGAGCATTCGTTTTTGCGTGAGCGTGGTTAATGCGATTCTTCTTTGCAGATTGCTGTGAGCACTGGAGGAAGGAGTGCGAGGTAGGCCAAGGAGAATCTCTAGCTGACGGGAGAATAGAGTAATTGCTTCAGCAACGGCTTCTGCTGGAAGCTCTCCTACCTGATCCTTTGTTGCTGTATTGGCCAAGTTCAGGCCAGTATGAGAAGCATTTCCATGAGGAGTGTTCAGGATGACGACTCCGCCCCACTGCGGGATCAACCAAGCTCCTCTTTCTTCTCCTCGAACTCCACCGGTTGTAGGGTCCCTGATCAGCAATGGAGAGTGGGATTTGCTGGGTACGTAGAGCAAGAAGTGAAGATCGTGGGTCTGAGAAAGAACATCAAACGGCCTACCCAGGGCAGTCTCGTTGGAGTACATAGGTGGCGCCGTGGAGGTGAGAGACCATTCTTCGGAGTTGACGAATACTTTGAGATCATCCCATTCGACAAGGTGCCGCGGAGGCAAAGGTGTTCTGGTTTGTTTCATGACTCGTTGCGTGCGGGGGATTTGGATCGTTCGTGGTTGCTTGACGAGTTTTGTTCGACGCTTGGGTGCTGTTCTAAGTTGTGCTTCTACTTGATCCTCCTCTTCTGCCTGCTCCCCTCCTGGACCACCTTGAGAGGCGTCAGAGGAAATCTCTGCCTCCTCTTGATCAATCTCAACTTCAACATCCTCCTCAACGATCTCATCAACCATCACCGTCTCCTCCACTTGCCTCTCCACCACCGCCTCCAGAACCTCCTGCGTAGGCGCAAACGCCAACGGAGCGAACCACTGAACCTGGGTCTCAACATGAAAGTCGTGCAGCCCTTTCAACTCTTCCATCACTCTTCCTATCGGATTCTGCTTCCCTCCACTTCGAGCAAGTGCATGGATGAGGCTGCTGTCATAACCACACACATCGGTGCTGTCTTGATTCATGATGCTGAAGACGAGACGGATGTGTTTGCTGTATTGGATTACGCGCGGGTCTTGCTGCCTGTCTGCTGGTGTAGAGTGCATGGAAGAGCAAGTGACAGCGGTTGGATCCTCGCCGCGGAGATGAAGAAGTTCGGAAATGACTGCAGCGCTGATGGTGTCTGGTACAAGAGGGAGTGCAGATGGGTCTTCGGGCAAAGGGACATAGACTGTCGGCAAAGCTGTCTCCTCGCTCGAGCCTGCGGACGAGGTTAAAGAGGACTCGCTGAGCACTCGAACCACGTACCGGCCCTGCTCTGGCTCCAGTAAGTTCTGTTGCTGCTGTGGTGAAGAAAGGCGTTGAGAGGTGACGCTCCACCGCATGCATTCCAAGCTGGTAGCTGTGGGCAGCTCAGCCTTGAAATCAAGACTCTGCTGAACGAGCTGTTCCACTTGCTGCAGGAACTCTGTGCCATCTTGCGCATCAGGCGTTGGTAGCAGTGCAGGATCGACAAGGATGCCAAGGCTGGCCGGAAAGGTGATCGGACATGTTGCGTTGTGTTGCAGCGCTTCGACTTGCCGTGTTGGTAATGGCAAGCGCTGGTTTGTGGTCAAGCGAAGCCAAGATGGAATGCTGGCGAGCAGCGTGATCCAGAAGCAAGCCAGGATGGCGAGCCGTGTGGCTAGGCTTTGGAACATGAGCGGTGCTGCCATCTTGACGCTGCCTTCCGCCGAAGCCCTGGTCGATCAAGCACGTTCGAGTGCTCTTGCGTCGGTGACAGTGCTGTAGGAAGAAGCAAGGCAAAGAGTGTTGAGAAGGCAAGCTGAGCTCAAGAACAACACTTTCCATACGGTTGGCCAGTGCGCGTCTTGGGTTATGTGAGCAATAGCGCGGCCTAACACACTCACGATAAATAAATCAAACCCAATAATACCTCTTGAAGGACGTGCGCGCCTAGTACGGAATGGAGTGAGCGAAGCTGGCGCCTATGTGAGATCGGACTGGAAGTCACATATATTTCTCCACGCCTCTCCTCCGCTTTCACGCTCAGAATCGGCTGGATTGCCAACGTCAGTCACCTTGGTGCGCCGCAACTGTGTTCGAGTACCGATCGGACCTCTCAAGCTCCTCATCACTCCACCCCTCCTTCCGTCCCTCATCCACCATCAGATCGCTCACCCACACTCTCTCTCTACCCACACTCTCTCTCTACCCACACTCTCTCTACCCACACTCTCTCTACCCACCATCTCTGAATCGCCCGACCCAGGGCGCGGCGCAACCATTCGAAGATGTCGACCTCAACCACGACCACTCCGGTTAACAAGGAGTCAACTAACTCCTCTCCACCCTCCACATCTCTCTCCTCGACCTTCGAACCCTTATCCTCCACCGAGATTCTCGAACGAGTGCCTAGCCCAGTCGTCCGGCTTGCAGCTGCATTGGCTCCTTTCATTCACGCTCTCAACCGTCTTCTAAGGTTGGCGACATGGACAGGCGGCAAGAACTCCAATTCCGGATCGATGCTCTTGCTTGTTTCGTTCTGGCTCGCCTGCGCTTTTGGGTATGAGCTGCTGCGATATGCTCCTCAGGCGGTCATCTTGGCTCGGATAGGGTATGCCGGGGTTAGAAGGCAGTTGGCGTTTGCTAAACCTCGTCAGCATTCGTCTGTAATGCTTTTGCACAAACAAGATGTGGTGTCGGCTGCAACTCTCAATGCAACGCTGCTCGAGCTGTCCCAGTTGGCAGACTTCTTTTCGAGTCTCAGGCGGAACCTGCTGGTCCCAGCAGTACAGTTGCTTTCGTGGGACCCTAGTCCGATGAGCACCAAAGCTGTTGCTGCGTTCTTGATCTTCACTTGGCCAATCTGGTTGCTCGCTTTCCTGCCGTTGAGGGAGAGCGGATTTCCTAGCTTGGTGCTGCCAGTATCAGGTGCTGACATCCTGGCTTCTGTTTCGAGCTGGGCTGCATTCTTCTGGCACCTTTTCTTGCGACTTGTAGGTGAACGGAATGTTGCGACATTCCACTCCAGAGCAGCTCCCATCTACATCCAGTACGATCGCTTCTCTCACCTTCTAGCCAAAACACCACTTCCGATCATCTACGCCCACCTTGCAGCCCTAGCCTCCCGAGTCCGATGGGAGCAATGGACAGACTTCAACCTCACCTTGCTCCCGCCTTACCCGATCGGAGCGCTCACCGTTCGCAGTCTCGTTTGCTTCGTGGGCACGCTTGCGCTCACGTGGTGCTCTCCCTGGTGTGCGCTTTTCAGGCAAGCTGTGTGGAAGAGTGCAACGATTCGTCGTGTTGTTAGGGGCACTGGCCGCCTGTTGAGTGGTCAGAGCACACCGAGGGATGCATACGGAAAGGGTAATTTGGACGATGAATGGGCTCATGGCCTCTATCACGAAGATGGATCGCCTTTGCCTGCCACTGCTTCTCTCAATCCCGCTGCTGCTGGTAAGAACGTCGATGCTAAAGGCAAAGGTGCCAAGGAGAACGAGGAGAAAGTGGTTCGACACCAAGACGTTATCTATCAATTCTCCATCTTCGAGAATCAGCGATGGTGGGTCGGCCTTGATTGGACAGCTGCCCTCTTGCCACAAGAACGTCCTTCTTGGTCTGACGAGAGCAATAACCCCGTTTCTCCCCCCTCATCCTTCAGTTTGCCCGCAACAAAAATCATGCTCACCCCCTCACCCACCCCTCAAGACCCCAAAGCATTCACCAGAAGAACAATCAAATGGCAGTGGGTGGATCCAGAGTGGTCCATTGCCGGCGTTTCATCCCGTGGTTACTACCCAAGCTCAACCGTGTATAGGGGAAGTGCGAAAGAGGCAGCTATCAAACCAGCCAATGCTGTTGGGGATAAAGATGCGCTTACTGCCGCCAAACAAGGTTACCTAGGCGATGCGCTTAATCGTATCAGGGCTCGTACGTCGGGTGGTGCTGGGCCCGAGAAGTCTGCCGAGGAGGATAGCGTGGTGGGTGATGTTGGAACTACCGCGCATAGGTGCGGTAAGGAAGAAGGAGAGGAAGAATGGGATGTTGATCGCGACGGATGGCAGTATGGTGATAATGCCTGGGAGAAGATGAGTAAAAAGAGTCGGATGGGAAGGTATACTAGAAGGAGGAAATGGGTTAGGAGAGCAGTCCTCGTCGAAGTTGTCGAGTATGGCATTTATGGTCCGACTCCGGCGAGCCCCTTGCCTTTTCCTTCGGGTAATGCAGTGGAAGGAGAGCAGAAGGAGGCAAAGTTGCAGCTAGGCAATGTGGGAAGTGATGAGAGTAAGGTGGACCTGGTGCATTCCGCTGTGATTCCGGAGGTGGATGCTGATCTTGTCGTTGCTGCGGTGGGTGGTGAAGGAGAGGAGGGAGAGCCCGCTTCATCAAGTCAAGCTTCTTTGCGACAGAAACGACCGAGTATCTCTGATCGGCTAGCAAAGGCTGCTTCGTGAGCCGCAGCCTCGTCTTGAGCGCTCACTTTTTTTTTATCTGGCTTAAGAAGCTTCACAAGCAATTCTTCATTCGCCTTCCTCGGACTGTGACGGACACGACGGTGAATGATTACAAAATGTGTTGTTTGCATTCCTTCTTCCTATCGAACTCGATGGATGATCAGTTGCGCACAGTAGCAATCGCAACACTACCCAAAGTCCTTCTGATCTCAGCCTGATCAACATCATGACTATCCTCCACAGCTCCCCATCTGTTGATTTGGCTTTGAACCTCTACCTCTGCTGCCTGAGCAGCCTGTTCTACATTCAAATGTCCCGAGACTAGTGCCAGAGAGATGAGGAAGCTTTTTGATAGCATAACGCTTCGTTCGAAAGCAGCTAGGTCGAATGGGTCGAGTTTAGCAAGATGTGAGGAGAAAGTCTCGAGCGTTCCCGGAGGATGTGCGCCTCCCAGAAGACCCGTGAAGGGTGTGATGGAGGTGTTGTAGGTCGAGTTGATGTAGGAAAGCAGTGGTGTCCAGTGTTGTTTTTGCAGTTCGACGAGGGGCTTCGGTTGGGATTCTTGGAAGCTGCGAGCACATCGAAGCAAACAACAAAAGGGCAAAGTCAGTGACACCAATCATTTCGGCAACACAAAAGCACCGCTTGATCGCAACTACATACCAAACAGTCTCATTCTTCAAATACCGAATCAAACCACCTTCAATCCCTTTCCTCTCGCCAGCATCCCTACATCCTTCCAATGCTCTAGCCGCCAAACTCGTCAACGGCAAAGTGTGAGGCTTCAGCACCTGTTTTTGTTCACTCCACTCTTGTGCGATGCACGTTGCCAACAATTCCCTCTCCTTGGGGATGACGATCGGTTGGCCTGAAGGTGTGCGGATGGAACGGTTATCGAGAAGGATTTGAAATCCATCCGAGGAAGAGGTCGGTGGTTGAAGACTGACGCTTTTCCAGAAACGAGATTTGAGTCTTTCTGCTCGATTCAACGCTGCCTCTTCAAGCGTACAAGAGGAAGAGCTGAATGCACGGAAGGTGCGAGAGGTCCGAAGCAGGGTTTGACAGACAGCGAACATCCTTACTACGGTTCTATGGGGGAGGAAGGGGAGGTGTAAAGATGGTGTCAAGGAGGGGGAACAAGATGATGACGCAGGAAGAAATCGGTTTTGTCAAAGAGCGCCCAAAGCGTCCGCTTCTTCTCAAGGCCGATTCCCGAACTCGGCGCCAAAGTCGATTGAATCTAACATAATTGCCTTTTCCCCCATGCCTTCGCTCATGATCCTCTCACCGCTGCGATACTTGCCAACACTCATATGCATGCAGAGAAACACAGACCAACCACATGCCATGTATGATGGTCGGGTATATTTGCTTAGATGACACAGAGCTCCGCAAGGCAAGAGTCTAGATGAACGCAACAGCATCAATCCCCCAACTCCTCCTAACCTGTACTATTGCCAACAACTCCTTCACCGATTCCTCCAACAGTATCGTGTTGTCTAGCACACTCGACAACGTCGCCCTCCCCTCCACCATCTTACTCTGTGCTGACGAGGCTGTCGGCGGAGGTCGCCAAGCTTCGGCACCTGTTGCAGGTTGAGTCTTGAGCACAACTGCTGCTGTTTCTCTAAAATGCTCTGTATACGGATTGATGGTGGAGGCTGAGACCTTGCGGTCCCCCACACCGGGTCGGGCCAGTGTCGCATCTGCCGAGCCAGCTGGAATGACAGGGGTAACAGTGGAGGCTTTGCCAAACGAATAGGAAGTTCGGGTGGGTCGACCGCCAAAGAGTCGCGCAAGAGTACTGCTTCGAGTGGCTCCTGGTTCCTCACTCTCTGCCGCACCTGAAGTTGTTGGTGGAAGGGTCGAAGAGGGAGAAGCAGGGGGTGATAAAGCAGCGAGAGAAGCACGTTTGTCTTCTAGGATGCCAAATCCTCTCTCCGCAGCACGGGCCCGCTCGTTCGTCTGAAGCCTACCACTGCTCTGCGAGGTGATGCGGGGCAGCGTCAGACATGCATCCAGCGACTTTGAACTCTCGTTGCCTTCCTCCTCGCCACTGAGCTCAGCTACATTCAGCGCCGCCGACAAATCCTCAGTCAACACCAAACTCCTCCTCCTCTCTGCCAAAAACCTGTCAAATTCCGATAGTGAATCTCTATACGCTGCCACTTGCTGCACTAACGCTGCCAACAACTCTAACAACGGCGGCTCTTCCTCCTGCTCTGACGATGACGAATGCGTAAGCCACCCTTCAAGGCTTCTAATTGGAGAAGAGGCCAGCGCAGAAATGACACCGGTTGCAGCCAAATTCACCTCGACTGGTTGAGAGAAGAACGTCGATAGGCCGGCAAACAATTGCTGCACGAAGGGATCGTTGCGGATCAGTGGCAGCTGACCACCACCAAGATCAAGCGCGACAGAGAAGGTGCTGTCATGGCGCAGGGCTTGTTCGGCATCGAGCAGATAGTTGCTGAGCGATGCTTGGAGCGTTTCTGTGTTCTGAGCGGAGCCGAAAGAAGTGAGCAGCGAAGAAAGCGCGTCGATCTCGCGGAAGTGCATCTGCACAGTGCTCAATGCTGGTGGGTCCCCCGTCTTCTCTTTGGTCGCTTCTGGCAACCCATCCTCGGCGGGCGGAGGGATGCTTTTGCGCAGTGCAAGCTGCAACAGGCCGTCACAAGCGCGGAAGCCATGACATACGACTAGACTTCGAGCAAGTCGAAGCGCGGCAACGCGAGTCGCGGGTCGTTTTGTCTCTTCAAGACTGTCCAGGATGAGATCTTTGACTGTGTATCGATCTGTTTCATCCACTGGTACGTCGATGTCACGGACATAGCCAGCTTCACCGACAACGGAAAGGTCTGCTGGAAGCAAGAAGTCCAATGCCACCTCCGTGAGAATGTGTCCACTGCGAAGGACAATGACTATGACATCGAGGTAGTTGAGTACCGCTGCTGAACTGCCGTCAAAGTCGCTGCTTTCCATGAGCGAAGGGTAGACGACGTTGCGGATGAAGGTATCGCGAATGGCGATGGCGATCGCTCTCGCTAGCTTGCGGATCATTGGATCTAGATCGGGCGTAATTGTGGGCGTTGAGGGGGTTCGTTCCGCGACTTTCTCATCCATGTCGTCCGAGTAGCCATTCGCTGAATCCGTGAGATGCTTAGAAGCGAGCCATAGCGAGTCTAGTACATCCTGGCAGAATTCGATTAGATCCACCAACAAGCGGAGTTGATCTTGCAACTCGGCATCGTCGCTCTGCGTAGCCGATGCTAGAGCTTCGGACTGATGGCCGTCTTTTGATGGCTCGGAAGCAGAGCTACTCGCCAACGTGATGGCAGCACGGCTGGCCTTGGATGAAGGCTCGCTATCGACAGCTGTGGGATCATATTTCGGCACTGGTCGAATGCGTGTGGGAAGAAGACCGTACGCTGCGCCGAGACCGGCACCGAGAACATCGGCAAAGTCGGAATGGGCGATGAAGACAGCTAGAGAGCGTCGGGTGTCGTCTGTGCCAAAAGAGACCCGCTTTGCCGGTCTTTTGGGTGGAAGACCATGTACTACCTTGTTCGAGGACTGAACACCTTCCAGCGAAATGAGAAACAATAGACCCGCTCTTGCAAGCTCTCCGATGCGACCTTCACGATGAAGGAACTTGAGCAAATATGAGAACAGAGGGAAGCGGAGTCTACGCTTTGACGGCTTGCGTGACGAGTATGCGGTGGAAGGCTGAATGGTGGTAATCGAGTCGACAGACCCGGCTGGAGAGGGAGGACGCGGGTCAGTGGTGAAGTCTGTGTCCGGCTCTATGTTGGTGGCGTCATTGCTCGCAGGCATGGAGTCGTTGAACAGATCGCGGCTGACGATGATAGAACCATCCCTCAGGCTTCTTACATCCGACGGGTCGTGTGCATCATCGACGGGCTCGTCGGTAAAAAAGATCTGCAATAGATCCGGAGTATTACGAATGCGACTGGCAATCTGGCACATGAGCTCGACAAGATCTTCTTGATAGTCCAGCTCTACGCCGGCAGCAGGGGCTGGTGCACTGGAGCCACTGGCCTCGAAGAGATCATCATCGAGTTGGAAGCGGGCGGCATCTTGGTCGAGACAAAGCTGAATGAGCTGCGAGATGGGTTTGTTGACAGCTTGGCGAGACAGAAAGCTCTCATCGAGCAGGATGATAAGGTTGGTGAGTGTGCGGATGGTTTCTGCGCGGATGCCTTTGGGTCGGTCGTCAACCGAGAGGTGGACTAGCTCGGTCAAGATATTGTATCTGAGGAGATACTCGATGCAAGGGCCGAGATGACCATCGCTGCTGCGGTTGCTTTCGAAGACCAAGGCATCGACAATGCGTTGCAGACGGCGTGGAAGGCCGGAACGTGCTATACCGAAGAAGAGGGCGCGCTCATCGGGCTTTTTGAGTTCAGCTTGGACGGCTTGCCAGTCGGAATGAAAGATATCGACACTACCTACAGGGTGTAGCGATGGCTTCTTACCTAGTCGAGGCGAGCCAGCGATGCCTGCAGCCGCTTTGGCAGGAGCGCTAACCAGTCCTGAAAGCCGGCTCAGATACTCCATCTTGAGGAAGCGGCTATGAGCAGCAGGGCAGAAGGGCAGCAGGGCTCGTCCAGTGGTGAAGATTGTATCGCAAGTCAAAGCCTCCTGACGGCTGAGTTGCTGCAGCGCTATTGAGTTGAGATGGTTGATGAGAAGGTGACACAAGTTGCTTGGCCCCTGCGCTGTTACGAGGTTTGTGCTCCACTTTGGTGAAAGCTGAGCTTTCTTCCTGAAAGATGCACAGACCAGGTGTTGGTCTCGAGCAATTTGAGCCTCGGATCAAAGTGTTAGATCCCAGAGCTTGTGAAGCTTGATTACTAATAATGACAAATACACTAAATCTCAAGCTGGGGAAGATGCCGACCATCAAGGCATGCAATCTGGAGCATGGACCTGCAATTTAGATATCCTGCCCTTGGTCCTCATCTAGCATCCAACAGCTCAACTCCATATTCAGCATGTCGAACGCATTGACTAAAGCTCTCCCAAAGGCGCTCAAGGAAGTCCGTCTCCACCTCTGCCAGACCGGCCAGGCTTCCTCAGGAGCAAGGTAAGTTGCACCACACAACGCAGCGCAACAGAAACCACTGGCTAACACCTCATGTCGCCATCGACTCTGGACACCGCCATACGCGCACGAACGCATTCTGCAGGAAGTTCCTCGAGACCAACTACAAGCCCATTAAGCAGTCCAACCCCGACCTTGCATTCCTTGTCCGAGAGGCTAGCGGCACTCCCGCCCGTGCCTTTGCTCGTTTCGGTAAGTTCCTACTTGCCTAGCGGAGCCTCACACGAGGTATCGTCAGATCGAAATGTATGCTGATAGTAACACCTCTTCCACATCACTGTATCTTGTTTCCAAAACATTACAGAGCGCGGCGTTGAGAAGCACGTGGAGCTTGACGGTCTCAGCTCGGCTGACGTCGAGAAGAAGTTCGGCGAGCTCCTTTCCTCATCGGCATAGACACATTTGTTACAGCAATCAATACGCCTCAGAACACATCCGGACCATCTGGAAAGTGATGCATTTGTTTGAGATTGCAGTTGGCCTTAGTTTGCAAAATTCACTCACCCATTGCACTCGTCTCGCACAGAGTCTTTTGAGCTTCATGTACGAGAGCAGATGTCCATTGTGTCTTTCTCCAGCCAATGATTGGCTTCGTTGCGGTGAGCAAAACGCTGAGCACAGCGATATCGTTGCAAGGCAAGACATGAGATTGAGGATATCGAGTCTGTTGGCCAGATGCTCAAGCCTTGGATTTCTTTTCGGGCGAGAGCGAGGTCAGGTGGAGGCGAAACACAAAATCCACTCTGGCTCATCATACATTTCTAAGCTGGTGTCGACTCAGCCTGTAGCCTGTCACCACCATAGATCTCTCACCACCACACAGCACCATCGCCAGTACACTTTGTCATCAGGATGAAGATCACATCACGGCATATCGAAAAGGATGGGTCAGGTAGGATCACCATCGTCCCAGAGGAAGAGTAAGTAGCTGCCGTTTCTTTCATTCAGCAAAGCCTCCCAGCAGCCTTGACACTGACCTTGAGTCGTTTCCACCTGGTTTGCTACAACAGCGAGGACATGTACCATCTATACAACCTGATAGAGACAGGCGATCGCGTGCGAGCAGCTGCCGTGCGGCGTGTTCAATCCGAATCATCCACTGGCTCAATAGAATCGCATCGGGTGCGACTCAATCTCACCATCGAGGTTGTCAAGACAACATTCGACGCGACAGGCTCAAGCGCACCACCAGATCCATCAGCAGCAGCAGCAGCAGCAGCAGCAGCAGCGGCGGCGGCGAATGCTGCATCGTCGTCCACAGTAAACGAAGAGGAAGTGAACCGGACAGCAGCCGTTGGTGGCTCAGGCGGAGATGGTGCAACATTGCAAGTGGCGGGTCGAGTAGTGGAGGAGAACGCGCATGTTAAGATGGGCGCTTACCATACGCTGGATCTGGAAGTGAATCGAGCATTGACCATCACCAAGGAGAGCTGGGATGCTGTTCATCTGGAACGATTAGGCGAGAGCACCGACGTAAACCAACGTGCCGAAGTAGGTGCGGTAGTGCTCGGCGACGGTACTGCGGCAGTATGCTTGCTGACAGGACACATGACAGTAGTGCGACAACGGATCGATGTTGCAATCCCACGGAAGCGCAAAGGTCTGCCAGCAACAGCAGCCGACAAAGCAACAGCCCGCTTCTACGTCCAGGTCTACAACGCTGTGGTCAAGCTGCTCGAATTGCCAGCATTGCGACTCGTGATCCTTGCATCCCCTGGCTTCACACGAGACTCGGTCTACGACTTCTTGTTCGAAGAAGCAACGCGGCGAGGTGACAAGATCCTGATCGGCTCTGAAGCGCGTCGCAAGTTTCTCAAGGTCCACTGTAGCTCGCCGCACGTTCACTCGTTGATGGAGGTGCTTCGCAGCCCTGAAGTCAACGCACAGCTCAAAGACACCAAGTTTGCACGGGAAGGGCAGCTGCTGGAACGCTTTACGAAGCAGCTAGCAAGCGACGAGTTGCGGGCATGGTACGGAGAGAAGCACGTTCTCCTGGCTGCATCGAGAGGCGCCATTGGTGTGTTGCTCATCTCGGATGGCCTCTTCCGTGCGGCTGACCCATCAAGGAGGAAGAAGTTTGTCGAGTTGGTAGAAGACGTTAGGGCTCAGGGTGGTGAGGTGGCCATCTTCAGCTCAATGCACGAGAGCGGTCGACAGCTCAATGCGCTGACAGGTATTGCTGCCATCTTGACATACCCATTAGACATTGAAGTGGTGGAAGAGGAAGAAGCGGGAGAGGCAAACAAGGCTCAGGCTCTAGACTAATGCGACATTTTCTGATGCCAGGAAGTGTGCATCGACACGCGACCTGACATTGTGGAGCAGACATCCGAAAGCACGTGACCTCAAATAGCTGACCGTGGACCGCGTTCAATGAGCCAGAAGAAAAACAAGGCAGCACAGCGGCAAAAGTGAAAGTGTTGCTCTCTCTGAGATCCATTTCTACCCCAGCACAAACCAAGTTGAACAAGATAGATCGGGACACAAGATAGATCGGGACACAAGATAGATCGGGACAAGATAGAGTAGTGTTGGACTCTGTGTATGCGAAATGAAGTTGTTACTCTTTTGGGCAAAAGTGTGTGTGTGTATGTGTGTATGTGTGTATGTGTGTGTGTGAGTTGCATCTGACTCTCGTGTTTCCGCACTTTCCTCATATCCTTCCAGTGCAACTTCTCACAGACACACTTCCTTTATCGCCACCATCACATCGCTCACGCCTTATCGCTATCTGGCTTATCGCTATCTGGCTTTGTCATCAAGATTGGGTCGGTCATTCACATTGCGTCTCCGACTCAGCCGTTGCTTTGTGGCCAGCCCTTACTGCCCGTCATCATCAGTAGAATAGAAGGAGCACTTGCAGCCAAGTATCGCAACACGACCTGAGCAGATGCTTTTGACATCCCTGTCAACGAAGCACTGAAACGGACCGGACCGGCTCAGGAGCTGGCCTCCCGTCAACACAGCATACATACTGGCAGCTATGACTGAATCTTCCATCAATGTCTGCGTGCGAATCCGTCCTTTCAGCGAGAAGGAGGCCTCGCAGCTCGCACCCAACCAAGATCACACGCCTTTCCTCGGCGATGGCGGCCTAGCAGGTGGCATCTCGCCCAACAAGTTGCTTCCTCCAGCAACAGGCGCTGTATCGGCGCTCAAGACTAGATTCATTCGACCTATCGTCAAACCTATGGATCAGAAGGTGCTTGTCTTTGATCCACCTGACACCAATCCACTCACACGACTCTACAACAACAACCCGCTCGCTCACGGATCTAGACGCAACAAGGACGTAAGATACGCCTTTGACCGCGTCTTCGACTCGACTGCATCCCAGAGCCATGTCTTTGCAGAGACATGCAAGCCGCTTCTCGATGGTATTCTGAACGGCTACAATGCTAGTGTTTTCGCCTACGGTGCCACTGGCTGTGGTAAGACACACACCATTAGCGGTACACCGCAGGATCCTGGTCTCATCTTCCTTACCATGAAGGAACTCTACGACCGCATTCAGGATGCTCGAGATGATTCGGATGTGCAAATTCGGCTTTCCTATCTCGAGATCTACAACGAGACCATCCGTGACTTGCTCAGTTCAGAGCCAACTCCGCCTGGCGCCGGTCTTGCTCTGCGCGAAGACGCCCACAACCGCATCTCCGTTGTCGGCATCACGGAACTCGTCCCCGAAAGCCCAGAAAGCGTACTCGAGTACATCCAGGAAGGCAACCTCCGTCGAACCATGAGTCCCACCGAAGCCAACGCCGTCAGTTCTCGTTCGCATGCAGTCCTTCAGATCAACGTCACCCAAAAGCCACGCACAGCCAGCATGACAGAGCAAACCACCTCTGCTTCACTCAACATCATCGACTTGGCAGGCTCAGAACGCGCCTCTGCCACCCGCAACAACGGCGCACGCATGAAGGAAGGCGCCAATATTAACAAGTCTCTCCTCGCACTCGGCAACTGCATCAACGCCCTCTGTCAATCTGGCGGTGCTCGCAAGCATGTACCCTACCGCAACTCAAAACTCACTCGATTGCTCAAGTTCTCACTCGGGGGCAACTGCAAAACCGTCATGGTAGTTTGCATCAGCCCTTCCAGCATACACTACGAAGAGACGCACAACGCGCTCAAGTACGCTAACCAGGCCAAGAACATCCGCACCAAGGTCAGCCGTAACATGATCAACGTCGATCGTCACGTCGCACAGTACGTCCAGGCGATCCACGAGCTCAAGGAGGAGAACGGCCGTTTGCGTGCCAGGCTCGAACAACGTGGCTCGCTCGAATCCGCTGCAGAGACGCGCAAACGCACAGAGATGGCTAGAGAGATGGAGGAGGCCAAGAAACGGATGCGAGAAAGCACTGACAATGTTACACGCCTCGTATCGAGTAAAGCTGCATTCGAAGCGACTACCGCAGCTGCTGAGACTAGGCTGGCAGAGCTACGAAATCGTCTAGCGGCTGTCCAAGCCCACCTCGAACGATTCAGTAGCAGAGGCGAGGTGCTGCCATCCGACTTGGAGGGAGAGCGCGATGTGCTGAGCAAGATGGCCGCCGTGGAAGAAAAGGCTTTGCAAGATGAAACAACCGCAGCTGGCGTACGTAGCTTGCTCAACAGCCTTCAGATGCAAAGAGGCATTGTTGTCGCTGCGTCACACAATCAGAAGTTTGATGCAGAGGCATCCGAGACGATCCAGACGTTGGGTAACGCTTTGTTGGCTCAAGTGGAAGCGGAGAAGGCAAAAGCCAAGTTTGCTGGAATGCTGGATGTGTTGCGACGAAGCACGATGGAAGCGACACAGCTGGTGGCCGTGGCGACACGCAGCACGATTGCTTTGCGAGAGGTGGCGGGTGAACTCGAGTACCGGGCTACACACACAGCAGAGCCTGCAAACAAGGAGAACCAGGAAGAGCTTTCGTCGACATTGGCTTTGCTGGCATCGCAATTGCGCAGCATTGCCGGAGAGAATGACAAGGTCTTTGAAACCATGTGCGGAGCAAGCTTGCCTGCTGTCGCTGCCCCCGTACCAGCAGCTGCTGCTTCACGAACCATCAAGCCCGCTGTTAGCTCAGCCCTTCGACGATCACACACTTCTTTAGCAATCAACCAAGCAGCTCCAATGGCCAGCACTTTGCAATCAGTCCGCTCTGCCTCTTGCTCCGCCTCCTTCAGCCGCGCAGCCGCATCCAGCTCACGCAGAGTCTCGATCGCCCCAACCCCCCTGCCTCGCTCAGCAAGCATGCATGTCATTAGTTCACCTTCCAGTGCCACTGCTACTGCTTCAACATCACGGCCTAGCTTTGCCGCCCCGACATCGTCTTCTTCCGCCCGTGCTCAAGTCGCCACTTCTAGCCCCGTAGCACGCAAGGCAGGCTCAATCCGCCGAGTCAGCTCCGCTGCCACCTCCACCGTAGCGGGGAGCTCACGGAGGCCTCCCTTCGCCAAGAACGTTCGATTACCGTCTCTCCCCGCAGTAGAAGAGAAAAAGAAGTTCAGATGGGCAGACGAAGCAGGCGAAGGATCCATCGACGACAAGGGTCTTGGTCACGAAGGTGCAGGTGCTATGGACAGTGCGGGCAATAGCTCAGGTACAGAATGGGAAGACCTAAGTGATGGGCGAAGCACACCGGCTAAACTTCAGCAGCAGAGTATTGCATCAAAGCCTTTCCCCCGATCTACCTCTATGGGCACCGGTACTGGCAAAACTCTAGTGGAGAGTCTGAAGCAGAGAAGTGCGTCTAGCGCAGCATCGACCCTTTGCCCTCTACGCGAGGAAGAGCAGAAAACAACCTCGGGTGACGATGGAGATATTTCCAACACTTCCCCTTGTGTTCCTATCAAACCTGTTGCGCCAACTGAAAGTCGACCGCCACTGAGGACAACAAGCAACACCAACACCAACGCTACTGCTGCTCCTGCGACAGGGCTGCTCAACAGCTCCGCTTTCCCCCTCTTCAGCACTACCGAGGGGAACAGCATTAATTCGGCTTCATTTAATGCTGTTCCGATAAAGAAAGCTTTCCCGCGCCCGAGTGCTGGTGGGCCAGGACCGATGAGGAGAAGAGCGACAAGGACTAGTGTCGCTGTTACGGGAACAACCAACCCTTTGCTAAGTGCGGAAGAGGGTGTAGCGGGAGGATTGATCGTGCCAGGACAGAGTGGAGTGGGGAATAGGGTCAAAGCTAGTCGAGTTTCCGTTGTTCCTGGAATGCGTTCTGCCAGCATGACTTGATCACTTTCCAGCTGATCTCCCTGTCTTTCATTCGACAGCCTCTGCAATGCATATCACATCTACCATTTCAACTCTATAAGCGGCGAATGTACCTGTACACAAGCGAGTTTAGTTGTGTCCAGGCAAACAACGTTGAATCCACCACCTCAACTCTTCCTCCAAACTATCCTTCACATTCTCTGCCTTCCTAAACCCATGACCCTCACCGTGATACACCTTGTACCTCCAATCCTTCCCTTCCTCCCCACCCGCCTTTATCAAGTGCCTGACAAATTCATCGGCTTGACTTTTCGGTACGACCTTATCCTCGCTTCCCTGCAGTAGCAAAACGGGAGCTTTGATCTTGCTCGCAGCGTAAATCGGACTCCTATCATGGTACACCTTCGGAAGGGACTTGGGAGTTCCACCAATGAGTTGGAACGGATATTGACTTTCGAACTTGTGACTTTCTTCCGCTAGGAGTTGGAGAGAGCAAACGCCGTATCGAGAACAGCCACCTGCAAAGATGGTAGGGTGGAAGCAGAGACACGCGAGCACCGTGTAGCCTCCTGCTGATCCGCCGCTGATGAGGAGTGCGTTTGGGTCTGCGAGGGATCCAGCTTCCCTTTCGGAGGAGGAGGAATCGGTCGGGGAGTTGGAGGGGAGATGCGGGGAGAGGAAGCGGTAGATGCGTTGGACTGTGGGAAGACGGGGTAGAAGGTTGGGGAACAGACGTTCGATCGTAGCTCCTTCGCCTGAGGTGGTGCGTGTGGTGAGGGTGAGATAGTCGACGATGGAGAAGTGTCGGTATCCTTCTCCGATGTAGATGTCTAGCATTCGGTCTTCTGGGACTAGGCGGGAGGAGGAACGTTGGAGGTAGTTGCGGGAGAGTAGGGACAAGGCACGCGTGGTTGAAAGTTGAACACCCATCCCTGGGAGGATTGAGACCGACTCGGAGACAACTCTGCCCATCTTGGAAGAGATATACGGCAACAGCGAAACAATCGCAGCTCCTGCTTGCACCGCATATCTACCAAACAAACTCTTCGGCCTGACCAGCGGCGGAATGCAATGGGAGTAATTCTCCATCACATTCCCCACGAACCCAACTGCCATCACCGCTGCCCCCACGGAAACTCCAGCTAGCACCAAATCCAACGATCCCCAAGCCGAACTTGTGTTCTTCACCACCACCTTCACACCTCCCCCTCCCAACTTGTTTTGTTCGACGACGACGACCTCCTCCTCCTCCTCTCCCTTCCCCCACGCTTTCAACTCCTTGCAAACCTCGTCCTTTTCCTTCTCACTCAATTCCCCAAACGGAGTATCACCGAGACTGGCTTTGGAACCCAAAAATTTTGCCGCAGCCACACAATCCAAAACATCCGTCACGCCCCACTCACTGTTCAACCTCTGCAAATACTGCCTACCATAGCCCGTGCTACCTCCATAATTGACACTACAAACCATAAACCCCCTACTCGTCCAAAACTGAGTCTGCAAATTGAATCCCATACCAGCACTGCTACTCGGTCCTCCATGAACGTTGAACACGCATGGCGGCGCTTTCCCTTTCGGTCCCACAAAGTTTTTGTTCTCCGGTGCGAAGATGATCGCATGGGCAATTGCTTTTATCCCATTCGGCAGAGTCGTAGGAAAATCAATTTCGCGCGCGATGCTGAGATCGGCTTTATCGAGTGTACCATCCGAGACAAGCGAGGAGCTGCGTTTGATGATGGTTATGTTTGAATCTTTGAGAGTGTAGTTGTTGGAGGCCAGACCGGAGAGAGAGATAGCGAGGAGAGCGCTAGGTTCGTCTGCACGCGCGGCGATAAGGGCGAAAGAGGTGGAGGAAAGACGACGGAGTTGAGTGGTTGAAACGAAAGGTGTGTCAAGGCGGATTAAGCGTGGACGACGAAGGTTGATAAGTCCTAAGTTTTGTTTTGCTCCGGAGAAAAAGGTTACGATGAGAAGGTCGGGTGAGAGAGGGATGTAGTCGGAATTGTTCAGGGTCCAGTTTGGGGCGATGAAGTCATTCTCTACCGGCTCAGGTAGAATGGGGGTTGGAGTGGACACCGAAACACCATCTTGAGTGAGGGAGGAGGAAATGGAGGTAGAGTAAAGATTGAGGTATCCGGTTGCATCGCAAGCGAAAAAAAGTTTTGCTGTGTCTTGGTTGGGATGGGAAGGGATGGCCCAGACTGGTTCTTGATACACCTGCTGCTTTCCAGCTTCCGTCGAGGGGAGTTTGATCAGGCTTGCATCAGCCAGTTGAGGCTCGTCGGGGTTGGAGTTGTCGAAGCGAGCGACCCAAAGCTGAGTATCCCACCAAGGCATGCTGGGATGATTCCAAGTGATCCAGCTGACAAACTTGCCATTGGGTGAGAATCTTGCGTATGTATAAAAATCCCTCTTCTGTGGCCCATCTTCTGTCTGCTCCTCTGCCTTTCTTCCTTTCAACAAAGTATGCGCTTTCGCCGGCCTCTGCTTCAGATCCAACAAGACGATCGAATTGACCACCGTACTCGGCATGTCCTCGCTATGATCCTCTTCCACCGCCAAGCACAAGTTTGTGTCGGTGGGATGAGCACCAAAATCAGCATACCTAATCGCACTGTTCTCCTCCGTCACCACCTCCGCGCCTTGCTTCCCCTCTGCCGGTGCGTGAAACACATCAAACCGCTTAGGATTGTAGTCAGTAAAAATAAAGCTACCGTCCGCAAGTGACGCTGCTGAACCACCACCGTATTCGTGTACGCCAGAACGAGCGTTCTGGCCAGCAGAGACTTCGGTCGCATCGTCTGAGGAGAGAGAGGAGGAATGCATGAGAGCAGAACGTCCCGATTCGGACATTCGAAGTTCGACCCAAGCTACATCGGCAGCAGAAGTTGAGTTGGCGGGGATGAGAACCTCGGATAGAGCTGTGGCTTTTTGAAGGACGAGATCGGTCGAGATGGGGGACTGCCAGTGGCCGTAGGAGGCTACCGTTTTGGTGTGTTTTTCTGTCATTTTTGGTATGAGCGCTGAATGTTATGGTGAGGGGAACGAGGCAAGGGAGATGATGAGGGAGGGAGGAAGAAAGGAAAAGAAAAGGGTCTGTGCTCTGTGCTGCTTTTGTATCTCGCAAATCGGGATCCTGATCGGCTGCCCGATCGGGGCGGCTGAGTGTGGAGGTTTTTGTCCACTCTTAGACCCTTGGTGCATGCTTGTCATGCTCCGCTTCGTCATTTCTTTTTGTCCTTGCTTCTGCTCTCCATCATTCCACCCTGCCACCATCCGGGCTCTCTATCCGCCCTTGCTTCGAGTAGGATGAGCGCAGCCAACCGCAAAAGATTCACCCAACGAAACGTGTTCTACCTCCGCGCCTCCCCCTACGCCGTTCTCCAAACGATCCTCTACCTCGACTATCGTCACATAGAATGGATGAATCTCAACCCACACATCCTCACCCAGGTCCTCTCCATCCTCCGCACACGCATTATGCCCAAACTGCGGAAAGAGTCGGATTCATCAGGAAAGCTTTCAGCAATGAGCAAGAAGGAGCGAGTCGATGTGTATTCAGATCGAGACTTTCAGGTTGCCTACTTTTTCAGAAGGATGGACGATAGACATAGTGTGCTGTTGAAGGAAAAGAGCTTGGTTTTCCCTAGCGATCCAACGTTGGATGAGGTGAAGATTGAAGTGGATCAAGATGATGGTGGGGGGAGATTGCATTCTCCTATTCCGAGGTCGACGGCTACGCCTGCGCCTAGTGCGGGTGCGGGGGCAAGGAGGACAGAGGGGAGAGAAAGGATGGGAAGAAAAGGGGAGAGTAGTGAGGTGCCGGTGAGGATAAAGGATTCGTCGGAGGCGGAAGGGAGGATGGGAGAGAATGCGAGTATGGCTACGTTGTCGGGTGGTGGGAACGGTGATGACGGTGATAGTGCGCTGTTCAGAGGTGGCACGGTGGGAGTTGGAGGCGAAGATGTGGACTCGTTGGCGATGCCTCCTCCCACAACCACACGGCGTACGCGCAGTAGTATAAACGAAGGCACTCGACGTTCAAAAAGGGTTCGCATCCAGGAAGATGCCGACATGAAACCAGACCCTTCAACCATCGACGTCGACCCAGCAGCCTCCTCCTCCACCACCACCAATACAGACGCACAGCCATCCGGCGACGAAGACTCGGCAATCAACGTCGACGACGACAACGCAGCAATCGTAATCACAGAGGAAGACGAAGAGAAGATGAAACCCAAGTTGCATGTCAAATACGCTGGGTTCCGAATGTAAGTCCGCTCGCCTTTCCCCCCTCCCTTTCTCCTCGCACCCAGCAGCTTGACTAACTTCTGAAGCCTTTCGTTGGGGGTGCTTCAGCTTTGGAAAGCTCCTAGTGCTAGTCGTCGAGCCATCCAAACGCACCCTTGCAGCACACCCAGAACTCTTTGGCGAAAAGAAAACCACCGAAATCCGCCAACTCTCGGTTGCACCACGCTCCATGACTCCCGGTCTTGCCAACAACCGATCCGGGTCCGTACAAGGCCGATTCACTTGGCTTGAGCTTGCAGAACGGTCTAGCCGAAACGCAAGTGTTGGTCGAAGCGTAACGCCCTTGTTCCGTGGTGAGACACCGGCAGAGAGCGAGGCTGGGAGAAGGCCTACTCCGGGATTGATGCGGAGGTCTGTTACGCCTGCACCGAGAGATGAGAGTGAGGCGCCGAGTGGACATTTAGGCATGGTAGAAGACGATGGTGAGGGCGGGGGTGGGGAGGGAGATGATGATGGGCCGACGATTGGTGAGCTAGAAGGGATAGAGTTGGCAACGCAGATGCTGGAGAGAGAGGAACAGACGATGGGCGGGAATGATATTGAGGAGGGAGACTAATCCACTCATGCTTGCTGAATCAAGCATTCCACATCATCTTGGGTTGAATATAGCATGTGTGAAAGTGAGATCAAGTTGCACTATAGATGATCGCATACAACAGGCCACCATTTCTCTTGCAACTGCTTATCCGCTGTTCTGGCATCCAACGTTGCAAAACGCTGCTTCTTCTGGTGCACCTCAAGCAATGCTGATGGCACGACACTCTTGGTATCATGAAATCCATCCTGTTGCTCTTCCGACTGATGCACAGGAAGCTCAACGGTGCAAGCATTGGCAATATACCTCCCAGCGTCGTCCAAACTGGTCGCAAATGGCGCCCACGGCAGCAGGTACGACATTGCAAAGCGTTCCAACGGCCCAGATTCCCTACAGAGTGCCGTCTGTGGAACGAAGCCTGGTTGTGCCACGACGACCTCTACGCTCGCTGAAGCTACACCTGCTTTTGTGAGCGCTTCTTGGATGCGACGACGGAGAGCACGAACGCCAAGCATCTGGAGGAATTTCGAGGCTGCGTATGTTTCTCGCAGTGTCCATGGCTTTTCGCTCGAGCTGGAGTGAGAGGATGAGGAGAAGGTGTCGAGGAGTGAGAGATCTTTGAGGGAGCGATGGAGTGCGCTGCCTGTGAATACTATGCGAGTTTTACGACCGTCCTTGGCGTTTGGAGTGATTGCGGGGAGGAGGCAAGAGAGGAAGAGAAGGTGACCAACGTGGTTGACACATGCTGTTGTTTCGATGCAGCTGTTCTCCGAGACGAGATGGTCGGAGGGATAGGTGAGGGAGCCGGAAGCTCGATCTTGGTCGGTGACCGTCTCTCGGTTGGATTTGGCGACTGCTGCGTTGAGGAGGAAGATGTCGAGACCTTGAGTTGTTGAGGTTGCCTTGAGCTGATGCTTGAGCGAAGATGCAGCTTTCCGGACAGATGCTAACGAAGAAAGATCTATAGGTCGAGTCTCGACTGTGAATTGAGATCGACTCTTTGCTCTATCCTGTTGCCTCAGTGTCTGGCAGGCACGAGCGACATGGCCAGCCTGCTGATCACGAACCATCAGGGTGAGACTGCATCCTGAAGCCAGAGCAGGTGAAGCAAGGAGAGCCTTGAGAGCTTCGAAGCCCAACCCAGAGTGTCCGCCTGTAGCGATGATTCGGATCGACATTGCTGCGGCGCTGAGGTGAGACAATGATCGTTGGAAGGAATGGTGAGAAGCCAACAGTGGAGAGGGCAGGGCAATAGTTGCTTCGTAGTGTTGCAAACCTGGATCCTGCAGCGGTTACAAAGGGCTGAGCTGCTGTCGTATGGAGAGAAGGAAAGCAAGGCTTTCGGCTATAGCGGCAAAGAGCAAGCGACACTTGTGTAAGGTCGTACACTCGAGCTTCCCTGGATCTGACAAGTGCGAGTGCTGAGGACGTTGGTTGTACGGTGGCCAAATGTAAGCCTTTGTTGGCTCTTGAGCATGACTCTAGAAGCTGTCTCGCATCCTACTCCATCCTCCTCCTCTCCCTTTAACATCCTGCATGCTTGACTTGCTAGTCATATCCGCCCTCCCCACCATTGGCTTACCTGCATCTGTCACCTGATCCCACAGTGTCGCCAATGAATGTCCCCACCGAACTTACTTGTCGTTCATATCACGCACTCATCCTCCTTCCCGCTCGGCAACGGCCGAATATTCAGTAGACTCTTATCACCGCAGAGTCTCCAAAGGCGCACTCAGCATCAGAGAGGAACATGGAGGAAGCCGAGGCCACGGATCTATGTTGTCAAGGCAGCGCTGCGTCTGATCTTCCGGCACTGCCTCCTGATCCAACGTTCAGCTTGCACTCGGCTGCGGTGCAACACTAGCTCTTTTCAGCACCGCATCCGCTACTCAGCTACACATCTCCCACAGAGAAGGCGCAAGCCAGCTCTTGCGACTCCAGCTGCAATGTCATACGAGAGCCAAGACGAGGCTTACGCCGCCTTCGAGCTCGTCTCGATGCGAAACGGACATCGATCCAGCGTCTCGTTCGATAATTCGCCTGCGCCTACATCACTACCCAACGCCAACGTCATCGCAGCATCTCCACAGACAGCAGCTCGCTCTCCATCCGCATCAGCATCGTCTTCAAAGAAGCGTGCCAAATCCGCATCAGACTCCAAGTCATCCGCGACCCCCGCTTCCAAAGCCAAGACCAACGACAACGATGCTGCTGACTCGAAAGGAAAGAAACGTAGAAGGGTCGTCGTAGCGTGCGACACTTGCAGACGTAAGAAGATCAAGTGCCAAGGCTTGCCGAACCCGAGCAATGCTTGCAACAACTGTACGGCCTACAACTACCGCTGCACTTTCAGCAGTGATGCGGGTCGGTCGAGAGGCAAGTACGAGATCCTAGAAAGCAAGGTCGAGACGCTTCTCAGTGCTCTTCGGTCCGTAGCACCGCATGTGGCTCAGCAGTTCGAGCGTGGACAACTCAACGTGACAGGACCGAGCGGAGCAAGTGCTCCACCCCAGAATGCAAATCCATGGCAGTCGTTCGAGGCACAGAGCAAGCACGCTAGCGATCCCGGCAATGGTGCAAATCCTGGCTCGCCAGGATCGCGGCACGATCAAGACTTGCCATCACGCTCAGCACCTCGTCTTGCTTGTGATGGAAGCGACCCGGATGGTACTGATGCTCAAGGGAACGCAAGTGGCAATGCAGGTAGATCCGCAGATGCTACAAAGGGCGAAGAGAGAGATGCTCTCTTGCCGGACGTGGAAGACGGTCGACCACGCTACTTTGGTCGCTCTTCTGCCATGACCTTGTTTCATAGTATTGCCGATGAGAGTCGTCCACCAAGTCCAGGTGCGGGTGCACAGCGATCCTCATACGACCCGCTCGACCATGCCGGGATGAGCTACGAAACTCATCGATACAGCAGCAGCAGCAGCAGCAGCAGCAGTAGAAATGCCAAGTCAACTTCAGGCACTGCTCACCCAGGTGGCAACGCAGCTGGCCTTTCCGGCAGTAACAGCAGCGGCGGCGGCGGCGGCAAGTCTACCAGAACAGCACCTCGCCCTCTATACCCAACCAACTCAAAAGAGTGGATCCAACTGCTTAGACGCAAAAACACGGTTGCAGTGGGTCGAGACGATGCCATGACGGAAGAATGGTTCGAGCGATACAAGCTACCTGATCGCGACCTCGTCGATGCCCTGTTTGATGTGTTTTTCGAGCACCTGCATCCGCTGATGCCGATTGTTCATCGTCCATCTCTGCAACGAGATCTGAACGCAGGCCGTGCTGACAAAGATTCTGCATTCCGAGGCTTTGTGTTTACCATCCTCGCCATCGCCTCTCGCTTCTCCAACGATCCACGTGTCTTGGCTCGCTCGGGCGACGCTGACACTGCTGGAGATCACTTTGCCGCCGCAAGTCGTCTCTACCATCAAGTCTACGCTGCCAGTCTCATCAACGTGCAGGTCATGATTCTCACCGCCACTTTTATGCACGGAGCGATTGGACCGGGTGCAAGTTGGACAGTGCTCGGTGTGGCGATTCGTGCTTTGCAGGATATTGGTCTGCATCAGGAGAAAGCCTATCGAGGCTTTTCGCCCTACGAGCAGGAGCTGCGAAGGAGAGTCTTCTGGGGCGCCTTCATCCTGGATTGCATCTTTTCCATCAATATGGGCAGACCACTTGCGCTCAAGCTTTCGGACTGCGACGTTAGACTGCCACTCGAGATGGATGACGAAACTCTCTTCCAGTACGAGGCAGGTGGACGCATCCCGACACCGCCTGTACGCACAGCTTCAGACAAGCCGATCGTGATGAGTGGCTTTGTTCATATGATCAAGCTCAACGTGATTGTGCAAGACGTTGTTCATGTGCTCTATTCGCCACGATGGCGTCAGGATGGTGGTGGACGCGGCAAACCCCCCGTCAACCCGAAGCAGAGAGCCATGCCCGAGTACAAGGATATGGTCATCCTCTCGAAGCGTTTGGAGGAATGGGTAGCCGAAACACCCAGGCACCTCGGCTCCATCGAGAGCCCTTTCCGCCTGCAAGCCGGGTTGGTGCAATGTGGCACGCACGATATCCGCCTCTACATCCTCAAGCCGTTCCTGGAACACAGTGCGCTGCGCAAGATGCTTCATCCACAATGCGTCTTGCATGCTCGAGAATGTCTTCGTGTTGTGATTGCGTTGCACGAGGGCGACCACATGAGCGACCTCGTCTTCATCTTCCAACAGGCCTTTATGAGCACGGCGACTTTCATGATCACGGTCTGGCACGAATGCCGCGAGGTGGACAAGCTGGCCGAGGACAACGATCTGGTGGAATCGACACTAAGGATCTTTGCCGCTTTTGACGATCGATACTTTTCTCGTCTCTTCCGTCGAGCGCACCGTATCTTGCGCGACATAGCATTGAGGTCGATGCACACCATGACTTCGGATCAGCGCGAGCGGGTGAGTAGGATGTTGGTGAGGGCAGATCAGCGCATGTCTGGTGTCGTGCCATCGACTATGATGGGCATGAGAGCGGTGTCTGGGATGATGGAGCCACGTGCAGACGCTTCTCTGGCTCCATCGGCGAGACTAGCTGCGAGGAACGAGAGACTAGAACAGCGTGCAAGTGGACAGATTGGTGATGCTGGAGGTGGGCCATTTGCGGCGAATGATGCCATTTCGGCAGCATCGTACATACACAGCTGGTCGCCGATCCCAAGCGCGCCCATGTCGCCCAACCGCACTTCAGTGAATGATGCAAGTTTCGGTAGCGACACGCCGATCACTTGTCCTGCCTTTGCTCAGTTCATGATGAGCGGCGGAGGCAACACGATGCCTGGCGGGGCGCCGAACGGTGGTGCAAATGGAATGCCTAGAGCCACTGGCAGTGGGAGCGATGGTGGAGTCGTCGCAAGTGTTGCCATGTCCGGTGCGACTGTCGCATCATCGCGATCCCATATGAGCAGCGATACGGACGCATGGATGCATAGCAAGATGGGCGGCATTCATCCTGCTTCCTTCGGGGACGCGCGTGGCATCATGCCTCTGTATACAGATGATCCTGGCTCGACACAACATCAACTCGAGGATCTTTCGTGGACTGACTACTTTTCCAAGGTAAGTTGCGCTCTTGCTCACATTGCATTCGTGTAGCACACATGCTGACCTTGTTGTTTCTGTTCTTGGGTCTATTTGCAGTTCTTGGACGACATTGGAGGAGTAGGTACGCCAATGACGGCATCAGCAAGTACAGGCGCTAGTACCGCCTCGGCTCACGCTCACCCACACTACGCCTACACACCGATGACAGGCGGTGTGGGCATGTCGAATCCACAAGGTCCGCCCTGGACCGGCTATGGTGAGATGCACCTAGCAATGGGATGCCCGAACACATCTTTGCCGCCGCCACAGGCTTCGCAATCGCCTCGTCGGCCAACTCCACATCACTAGTTGCGCTCAGCCTCGTTAAGATAGCATTGCTGCCAAGATAGCATTGCTGACTGCGGGTGTGGCAGCAGGACACAGGAGGCAGAAGCGAGGATCTTGGAAAGAAAGCAAAATGACATGGAGTGTGCTTGGAAAGGTTGTTGGACAAAAGCTTGATTCCGCAAGCTCATCGTTACACAGACTACAGCGAGATGGGTGGCTGCATCGAATCTAATGTACCATCTGAGCGACATATTGGGCTCGAGCGACAAACCTTTGGCAGTCGAAATGGAGCTGTGTCGATGAACAATGGTGCTAGAATGCATTTGTGTGCTCGTGTCGCTCCGTCAATTTGCATCTCAGCCAAGAGGAGCTTTGTTCGCAACATCGGCTAGCTTTGAAAGAGTCGGACGAGAGCAAGTGAGATGAGAGCGAGTGAGAGAAAGGAAAAGAAAGGGAGAGAAAGGGAGAGAAAGGGGGAGAAAGGGAGGCTGTCTGCCCCTTGACCCTGTCCCTTTCTTGCTCATCCTCCTCCTCCATCATCCCCTTTTCAACTTGACTCTGGACGACAGCATTCAGGACAGCAGGATGCAGATCACGGCCGCCGCATTGACGCTTCTTGTGTCGCTCGTTGGCCTTTCGCAGGCTTTCGAGATGACGTTCCCTAACAACAATGGCGGATACTGGGTGACCAACTATACCAACACTTTGGTAGGTATGCGCTTGGCACGAGGCAGAAAGTGTTGTGTGGGAATAGTTGGTGAAAGCACAAGGCTGACCTTCTTGCATTTGCATGGGATATGATCCGGCTACATGAATGACAATGACCACAGAACTGGAAAGGTACGACTTGCGCTGGTTGGATATCGATCTGATCGCAAACAAGTGCATCGACTGACTGACTTTGGCATGCTGATCCATTTGATTTGCCCCTCGCATCGACAGCCAACTCGAGCGACCCGGCCTTGTTTTCGGTGCAGCTTCTCAACTTGAACGAGAGCCAGCTCAACGGCAACTTCCAGATTGGCAATGCTCTCAACACTGCTGTACGTTGCAATGCACACTCTGTAGACTTGCTATGCACAATGTAGACTTGCTATGGAGTAAGCTCCGACATGCTGAGCCTCTTTCATCTACTTTCTCCCTCCATCCCGCATACTACAGAACGGCAGCGCGCAAATCTTTATCGACCGCATTCCTAGCGGCACCTACACGGTGCTGTTTGTCAACAGCAGCAACTACGAGCTTGACCGTGAGTGGTGCACAAGACTGTCCAAGTTGCTTTTAAGAGGCAACAGAAGCTGATCCAAACCTGTCGTCATGATCTTTGATGCTCGCATTCGACGACAACAGACGCCCAGGTGTACTACAGTAAGTGCTGAAACACAATCTTGCCTTGGGTCGGGATGTATGCTGACCAATCCTTGCTGTTCATCTCGCTCTGTGCTTGGCGATGAACAGCGTCGAGCTCGTTTGAGGTGCGACCCAACGGCACTCAGCCTGCTCAAGTTACGGCCAACACCAACGCTGACCCAAACAGCTCGGCGACTCAGGCTGCCACTGGCTCGGCAAATGCTACTACCCTCTCGAGTGCCACTGGCCGCCCTAGCCGCCCTGGCAGCAACGGTGCGATGGGCATGGTCCAGGGCAGTACCGCCGCCATCGTTGGAAGTGTTGCTTCCGTTGTCCTTGGCTTGGGCATCGCTCTGCTTGCCTAAGCGTTCCCAATGCTTGGCTCACTCAGAGTCTGCTTCCTTGTTGTCCTTCTGCCCGCTCCCCATCCCGTCCGTTTTGTTGTTCTGCGTCACCTTGTCCAATGCACAAACACACTCGTTTCCTCCTCGCCCACCCGCCCTCAGCATGCTTTGTGACACCCACCGGGTATTGTATTAAGGAGAGAGAGAGGAGAGGGATGAGCTTTTTGAGCGGATCGTGCGTGGCAAGCCAAAGGGTGCAGTATTGTGTTGGAAGATGTAACTCTGATCGACACTTATCGGGGAGATATCAGTCCAAGTACGGTGTTCAAGCTTTTGAACTAAGACACTATACTATATTGACATAAGGGAAGAACATAGCGGCAGCCTTAAGCTCTCCGCTCATTATCTATATACATTTGTGGTACATGGCTGACTGTGGGAGCATCCCACCTAATGAGCAAGTATGACAACAGACGGGACCCAATGGTCCTCGATCTCCATCGTATCGTATTGGCCCGCCCGATCTCCGATCAGATCGACTCTCCCCGATCCGTCGTCAGATCGTGCTCTGCTGGATCGTTATCTCCAGCATATTGCATATCAGATCCTGGAAAGAAAGCGCGTGAAGCGGTTCTGTAGAGCGAGTTCTTAGTCTAGTTTGGTAACTTAGGACCCCTTTTCCAGTCTTTGAGCCCACACGACAAAGCAGTGGGGACAGAACCATCTCGAACGACAAGCAGCTCCCTAACCATCCTTCACGCCTCAGCTAGCAGTTCTCAACTGCACAAATGACGTCCTGGAACACACTCGCAAAGCAACTTGGACATCTTGGTCCCGCAGACAGGCTCAACTCTTCCACACCGCACACATCCCTTTCTTCTCCTCGACTCGCTCTAAGAGTAGTGGTGGAAGATGGCGGCAGCAACACTACCTTATTCCCGCACCCTTCCGGCTCCGCTCTCTGATCGACAGAAGGTCAACGAGTTTGGAAGCTCCAACAACCCCTCTTCCTCCAGCGGCAATCGTTACGATGAATGGGGTCCGAATTCCGTTCCGCCTACATCGCAATCCAACATTCCATGGGACGATCAGGTTGTGCCGGCCCTGCGCAAGAAGCTGGAAGCAGACTCGAAAGATATCAGCAAACGCATTTCTCGCATCCAAGAAAGTCACGCCGGCTGGCCACGTTCGCCTGGAAGTCAGCAACGTAGAATGTCGCGCGAGGTCGTTCAGCATCATCAGCGCGAGTCTTCCATCGATCAGTTTCACAACAGATTTGCCTCCCTGAGTGGGCAAACATCAGCGGTCAATGCGGCGAGCAGCCTTTCTTTTCACGCTTCGCCAGCTTCTATTTCGTCCAATGATGCCACCGCGAGAGCAAGGCTGAAGGCGCGGCAGATCGCAGCAGCACGTAAGCAAGGGCAGAAGATGAACGCGTCCAGCGACTCCATCCTTTCATCATCCGGGCGCGATTCCTGTCGTTCAGCAATGGTGAGACAGGGTGGAGGAGCAGGAGGAGGAGCAGGAGGTGGTGGTGGTGGTGATGATGATGATGATGGGTTGGAAAGCAGTGTCGATGTCATTCCTCAAGTGGCGGGTGCCGATGAGTATGCGCCCACTGCTCCGAACGGCGCGGGCCACAGATCTTCTTTCGAGCGGAGGAGGTTGAGAACGCAGTCGACGCCCATGCGACCCAGCTTGGACATTGTCAATCCACCACCAGAATCTATGCCGACATCGCGACGTGCACCGGATCAGTCGTCTCAAGAACCACGCAGGACCGCTAATGGTCATCAACGGACAAGTTCTTTATCGCGCCGCAGAGCCGCAGCGACAGCCACCATGGACCCGAAGCTGATGGAAGAATTCCATCCGTTAGGCAGTACTCCTTCTCCCACAGCAAAGTTGCTTCGTGCGCATCAGGACTTGCATCCCTCAGCCTCACCCAGCGTGCGCGATCGAAACATTCAACCAGACGCTTTCCGCTCCACAGCTCGGCGCTTCCGTGAAACCTCGGCACCTCCCTCTTTTGGCGACGCTAGCAACGACACCAACAGAATCCTGGACGGAGTCCGTGCCTCGCCAGGAAGCAAGAGCGTGAACGACTGGGAGGATCAGATCATTCCCACGGTAGCAAGAAAGCTGCAGCAGGAACAATTCCTCAAAGCTGGCAAAGAGGGCAGATTTAGCAAATACGAAGGCTTGATCGATACTTGGGATCGAAACGGCCTCCCGTTGAGCCATCGCGACCTTATTGCTGCACAAAAGGCGAGCAAGTTGCATGAGGACCAGCAGAGGCAGCAACAACAGCAGCAGCTGCTCGAAGAGCACAAGCCAATAGAGGAGGAGCAACAGATCCTTACTCCAGCTCCAGCTGTGTTTCCGCAGAGGAACAACAGCCTTAGCCCAATCGACGCTGCATTTGGCGCCCGCAGATCCAGATCAAGAGCTAGCAACCACAGCAAAAGCAGTCATCGCTCAGCGTACTCCCATCCACCACAGCAGAAGCAGTCCTACCAGCCGGAGAATTTGCCCATGCGTTCGTATCCCCATCAGCAGCAGCAGCAGCATCAGCAGCAGCAGCAGCATCAGCAGCAGCAGCAGCATCAGCAGCAGCAATACCCACAACCATCAGCAACACAGGCAACATCTGCCGCTTTGTCTCAAACAAAGAACAACAGGCATCAAGACGAGGTCGATAAGGGTGCATGTTGTTGTATCGTCATGTAGACCTCACCTTTTCATTGGGCGGCTGTTCGCACAACTTTTTACACTCGTGCTGTTTTCGATGATATAGCGTTCTTCTTCAGTGTCTTTCTACTTGTTATCGACTTGAAATACGTTTTCTTTCCTTGATCGAATCGTGCTGGAGGGGGTATGCTACGTTTCAGGTGCTGTACCGAGCTAGCGATTGTGGTCTGAATGTGTTGAGCAGCTCGATTCCAAGGTCTACCTGAACAGCTTGCAAACATCAGGCAAAGGCAATTTCCTCAATAATGTCAGATCCTCGCCTCAAACAATCTCAAAAAAATCCCCCCACCCCCGAAGCAGCGCACGTCCCAATTCGAACTTTGTTCCAACTTCAGAAAGCGCGCGCCAGCATTTCCCTCTGCTCTTCCTCTCCCTTCCTCTTGGTCATCACCACCAACGACCCTCTCTTCGCAGCGGCCTTCTCCTCATCGCAACGACACTCCACGATGAGGGTCACAGTTTCAACCCTGCTGCTGCTGCTCACCACCACCTTGACCCTCGCTTCAGTGGCTGATGCAGCAACTTACAACCTCCTCCATCGTATCACCCCTTCTTCGGAGTGGAGTTTGAGAGCAACTATCGAACTAGACCCGCTTTCCCTTGGCACCAACTCTTCTTTGGCGCTCAGTAATAAGCTTTCTTCGAGGCAGGTGGAGGGGTTGAAAGAAGAGGCATACAAGGAGGATGCTGGGCAAAGGTTCTACCAAGTAGCTCTTACCGAAGCACGGGGTAAACTGGCGGATGGGGGAGAAGGGGAAGAGGACAGTTTGATGACTAGTATTAGGTTGTGTCATTTAAGACAATCTCATCCTGACTTACCCACCCTAGACGACGAACTAGTTCTCACCCTCCGCCCTGCTTACTCACCTTCACCCTCCGACACTTGGCCCCTAACCGTGACAGGACTTTCATACAGAGTATTAGACATCTCCCTCTCTCCGCAATCCTGTCCGCTTCGCAACCCAACCAAGCTAAACACCATGCTCAGCAACGCACGAAAACTTCGAGCACGTCGTCGCAATCCTTCTTCCATCCCCACTGAACCCCAGCAAGGATTTAACTTGAACACAAAACTCATCACGAAACACACGCAAAGGGTAAAAGGTGTAACGTTGAAACAAGCAATGCCTACGAATCAGGATGGAACGGTCAAGCCGGCAGAAAAGGAGAAAAGCTTTTTGCAGAAATATTGGTTCTATCTAATTCCTGTTGCGATTCTGTTGGTTATGCCGCCTGGCGAGGAGGAGCCCAAGCAAGGCGGTGCTGGAGATGCTCGTGGTTCGAAGAAGAGCATTTGAACAATGCCGATGCTCAATATCAGCCCTTTTTCTTGTTCTGAAGCTCACACTTGACACTGTTGACCAAGACATTGTTTCCATTCGAGATCCTGTTGCAAAGATAGCATCGAATGCTGCAGTCTTATCTATCGCCCTTGACTCTTTCCTCTTGCTTCCTTCCCACCCGTAGGCCCACTAGCAGTGAACATGGTCCCCCCCTTCCACACCAAATACAGCATGACGACCACCTGTCCAAATCTCACCAACGGATTGGCTACATCCGCTTCATACATCCTCTCCTCTGCACTGCAAGCCTCGCTTCGCGTCTGCCTTGCTCTGTTCCTTGCCTCTCTTGCTCTCTGTTGTGCTGCTAGTGTTTCAAATGCACTTGCTCCATCCCTTGCCTGCGTGAACATGCTCGAGTGCGTTTGTCTTCCCCGACCGCCTGCAACACCGCCGGGTTGAGTTTGATGCTGGTATGATTCTTGCGCTTTGCGTCGTCGTTGATAATCCCACGCATAGGTCGCACGTGCTCGACGGTTGATGTTGTCTTCGGCGTTGTGGGTGTAGCCGAACCCGGTGCGGACATTGTCGCCGTACGCGCTTGGGCGAGTGGAGGGGGATTGGGATTGACGATCGTACGTTTTGCGTTGGGAAGGGTGACCCAGGGTGGCGTATGCTTCGGAGACTTCTTGGAATCGTTTTTTGGCATCGTCCGAGGCGTTGACGTCCGGGTGGAGCTCTTTGGAGAGTTTGTAGAATTGCGATTTGATCTCTGCTTGCGTCGCAGTGCGGGCGACTTGGAGCGTCGAGTAGTGGTCCAGAGCCGCGACTCGCGCATGCGGGCAAGAGGTGGTGTGGAAGCAACACTTTCCGCTCCCATCTCCAGATTGAGGCCCAGCAGTGCTCGCCCTACTAGGTCGTCGAGGAGAACAGGTAGATGAGGAGGAGCATTCTGGCTGTGAGAAAATAGCAGAACCCTTACCCCAGGCTCCAGCTTTCTTACCCCAATCCTCCCTAACTCCCCAGACATGAGCCTCACTTAGCACCGGAGCGCCCTGGTCGCGATTGCGCTTTTTACCAATTGGACCTGGGGAAAAGTCTGGTTGGTACCCTTCCTTACCCCCTTCTTTGCCTTGGCCGTGCTCGCTACGCCCCCTCGCCTGCTTTTTGCGCAGTTCGTTAGCAGCAAAAGCCTCCATATCCCTCGCCAACTTAGTCTGAGCTTCTCTTCTGCCTGGGAAACTCGCCGTTTCGTAGCTAGCTTCCCCGGCAAAGTCTGCACCAGTGTCGGCAGCAGCAGCAGCATCCGCCACCACCGCCTTCCCCACCGCCTCCTTTTCCGCCTGTTTCCAAGTACCCGACCAACTTTCCATCTCATCGCTCAAAAAAGGCCTCCAACCCTTCCTCCGCATCCAATCCGGATGACTCATCTCAAACAGACGCGAGACGGCTCGTTGGTACGAAAACCTTTCATCCTCCCCGCTGAAGATCGCCAAGTGCTTAAAGCCGACGTTGTCGTCTTTCTTCCCCGCTTCTCTCTCTGCGGCAAGTTGGGCGGGGCGAGAAGGTCGATCAGAGGAATAAATAGAGACGTGCGGACGGAATCCTTCTTCTGTATCCTGCATAGCTTCGGATAGGGTTTCAGCCATGATCAGAGAGTCAGTCATGAATTCGTCTGTGCTGTAGTCCACTGGTTGGCCCGCTTTGCGATTGGCCAACTCCTCTTCTTCGGGATAGCTTTGGCCGGGAGGAGGGGTGAGGATGGGCGAGGGAGCGCCTTTGGCGGACATATCTACCACATCTTGCCTGCCGCCTCCACCTACAGCCGAGTATTGCAGTTTGGGTCGAACATCGCCAGGACCAGCAGCAGGTCCTTGTGCTGCGTGTCGAGCTGCTTTTTCTGCGTCAGGGAAAAATAGGTCATCCGGTCCAGCATCAGCTAGGACAATGAGGCGACATCTAGCTTCGTAGACCGCGTCGAGGAGGGTGATCATTCGTCGTGCTTGATTCTTCTGCATCAGCGTCATCTGTGGGACGCCTTCGAGGATGAATGTGTGGTAGGTGGATGCGAGAGTGAGGTAGTCAGCAGGACCGAGGGGTGAATCGCATAACTCTGCAAACGTGAACCAACACACGCTTGGGTGCGTTTCACTAGCGCTTACGGAACGCGGAACGTCGAGTTTTCTACCATAGACAGTGAGTGTCGTACTTTCGAAAGGCCTATTCGCTACCGCTTCCGAGACAAGATGGTTGAACTTGGATGCTTCGCTGCGGAGCAAGTAGGACGTCTGCCCGCCAACTTGCTGTGCTGGTGAGGTCTCACCATCACCTTCATCCTCGCTCGAATTCCTTTCGAGCCACTGCTTACGATAGAAGGGCTCTCTTCTAAAATCCCTCCTCCTCCTCATCTCATGATTGGGACATCTCTCCTGCAAAATCTCCAAAAACTGCGTCAACTGTCCCCTTTGAACATTGCTAGCGTACAAATCTTTGGGAATTCTATTACTCGTCCCCACCACTACCCCGCCAAGCCTCCAATACGCTTCCAATGTTCTCCTCAACAACCCGGCACTAGCGAAATCCACCAACTGAATCTCGTCGAACAGCAATACATGTCCGTGCTTGAGGAAGAGATGCGCAGCGGCGTGGAGCGGGAGAGTTGTTTTCACCGCGTCTCCATCTGGACCGGGGACGTAGGATAGGTTTTCCGACGGATCGTCTGCGAGAGAGTCAGGACGGAAGAATGGCGTTCCGCGTAAAGCCCGCCTCCAGGCTGATGCGGTTTTGCCGGTTGAGCCGGGGGTGCGGGTCCAGATAGCACCAGTGCCGATTTCACGGGTGGCAGTGGAACGAGCGGTAGATGCGGATACGGATATGCGCCGACGTTCAGCTTCTTCCCAGATGATCTTGTAGACGTCGAGAAGGAGGTGGTGGTAATGACGACGGAATTTGGACGAGGTGGGGAGTGAGTCGTAGAATATATCCATCACCATGGATTTACCTGTTCCGGGTGTTCCTGTAACCAGCAAACCTTTCGGTGTTCCGAGCCCTGCTAAGCCTTCAGACTCGGAGAGCCATTTTACTAGTTCCGCAATCTTTCCCTCACCTCTGCCACTAGAAGGGGATGAGGGGGAGTCTTGAAACTCGCGTGCACCAGGACGCAGCCGTGCATCGATCGCAGATGCCAACGCAGACGAAGATTGCGATTGTACATCCTCATTCAAGATCCCGAGAAGGTGTGCGGGAGGCGTATAGTCCCGAAGAACGCGGTTGATACGTCGAAGTTGGACGAGGGCACGAAGTTGTTCTTCGTCCTCTTCTAACTCGCCGCGGGCGACTTTGGCACGGTAGAATAGGAGCGGGTCTGTGACTTGTAGCGCGTTAGGCTCCTGTTCTACGCCAGCGGGGCCGAGGAAAGAGGCGTAGCTGCGGCTGTGAGAGGGTTTGAGTGTGGATGCGGGTGCGGGGGTGATGTGATGCCGTGTCCGAGTGTGAGAAGGTAGGGTGGTGATTCTACGTGAAGCTGATGCTAAGGTCGATGCTGAGCGTGATGTTGAGGATGAGGAGAATGCGGATGATGCGCGGATGGCCCGCGAGGTAGCGACCATCATTGTGACTGCATTGATCTATCTTCCGGGCAAGAATGAAGATGAGCAGCTCGCTGACCGTTGCTGGAGCGAACTGTACGACCAGGGGTGATGGACACCGGAACGAGCTCTGCTGACGGCGTTGCCCTCCGCAGCGAGAAACAGTGGGTTTATAAGATCGTTGGATGGCCTTGATGTCGATAGCAGAGGTGGTGTCGAGACTCGTGTCGTAGCATGTGGTGGTGATGACAGCGAGCTCAGCACGATCTCCCGGCAATGTAAGCGTGCGGTGACGTGCAAATGCCAACTCTGATTCATGCTCTCTCATGCCTCCACAAAAGCCAAATTACTATCGGCCGACATCGCTTGACCGGAACTCGGTCTTTGCTGTTGGAAACTTTTTGAGAAGAACACACGTTACACAAAGACCACATGCCTCTTGCTCCAACCTATACACACATCCGAGTGGCTGTCCTCTTGACAGCACCAACCCCCTTCGCCCATCATGTCTCGACCCGAACACCTAGCACCACCCGAAGTATTCTACAACGACATCGAAGCGTCCAAATACACCGCCAACACGCGCGTTCAAACGATTCAAGCAGAAATGGCCGAACGTGCTCTCGAACTGCTTATGCTTCCTCCGCATCGTCGCCCCGCCCTTCTCCTCGACATCGGTTGCGGATCCGGTCTCTCTGGCGAAATAATCACCGACCAGGGCCACGAATGGATCGGATTCGACATTTCCCCCTCCATGCTTGAAGTCGCTTTAGAAAAAGATACAGAAGGAGACCTTCTCCTAGCTGACGCAGGCCAAGGATGCGGTTTCCGTGCAGGCTCGTTCGACGGAGCCATCTCTATCTCTGTCCTACAGTGGCTGTGTAATGCTGATGCGACATCGCACAACCCAGCACAAAGGTTAAGCTCATTCTTCACCACGTTATACTCAAGTTTGTCGAGAGGTGCGAGGGCGGTGTTTCAGTTCTATCCGGAAAGTGACGATCAGGTCAAGTTTATAATGCAATTCGCTACCCGTGCTGGGTTTGGTGGCGGGTTGGTGGTTGATTATCCGAACTCGAGGAAGGCCAAGAAGTTCTATCTGGTGTTGTGGGTCGGTGGAGAGATGATGGTCGGACCGAACGGGCAGGCGGAGAAACAGATGCTGCCGGAAGGACTGACGCATGACTATGAGGAAGCAGGAGAGGCAAGTGGCAGGAACGGCGTCAAGTACGAGAAGAGAAGGCTGGATAGAGAAGGGAGAAAGGGAGGAAAGAAGGGCAAGAAGAGAGGTGGGGAAACTGCGAAAGAGTATATTGTTAGGAAGAAGGAGTTGAATCGAAAGAGGGGCAAGGAGGATGTGCCGCTGGATAGTAGGTATACTGGTAGGAGGAGGAAAGGTGGGTTCTAAACCAGCATCCTCTTGTTGCGTCGTTCATCTCTTCTGCATTGCAATCATCCAAGCATCTGTTATACCCGTATCCATTATATGCGTGTGTTGAGTATACCTGATCCGGTGTGTCAGGGTATGGGCTTGCCAACGAGACATTTTCAAGCCAACCTGCGTGAGAGATGCTCATCAACAAGGATGCGATTCACATTCGCTCCACGACGCTTTGACGGCTCAGTGCATGCTTACAACATCTCTTCTCAGACTCAAACATTATCACAGGCCAACGTACAGAGCGAAATCACAATCAATTGCATATTTTACACAAGAGAGACGACTTGCTTTATCAATCTGCAACCCTGTTGCTCTGCTTAGATGTCATCATCCATGCCAGCCGGAATCTCGACCTTCTGTCCAGGCTCAAAGGCAGGCAAGCCCAAATAAGGACAACTACTACACCTAAATGCATCGCCCAAGAAGCAACTACCGCACGAGCTTGTCGCGCCCTTTGTATCCACCTGAATCCTCTTGATCGTCTTTGGTTTTCCATCCTTACCGATGATCGTTTCCGCCACTTCCGTTCTCTTTCCACCATTAACCTGTGCGGGTTGAGCGTTGGGCATGTCCATATCCTCTGTATCCAACTGAACTACGTTACTGTTTGCACTCCTCTCTTCCTCCTCTTGAAGCTGGCGGAGACCGCAGGTGCAACCCTTGCAAGCTTTCTTCTTCTTACCCTGACCAGGACCTACGTCGCAATCAGGACGTTTGACAGCGGTTGAGGGGATGAAATCAGCATCGCGAAGGAGAGAGGATTGGTCGATCAGGTCGGTTGATGAGGCTGGTTGAGTTGCCCACAGAGACTTCTTAGCGGAAGAGGAGGTGGAGGAGCCCAACTTGCGACGCAGAGGCAAGGCGGAGGAAGTGGAAGAGGAACCGATAGAAAACGAGTTAGTGGAAGTGGCAGGTTTGCTAGCGGACATGCGACCGGCAGCAGCATCAGTTTGGATGTCGGTAAAGCCAGCGATGGTGAGTTCCGCTTTGACGTTTTGAGCTGTAGTTGCATCCACTAGGTCGCCTGCTTCGACAATGACTTTTGCCGAAGGCTGGAGAGCAGAGTGAAGGGAGGAGAGGAGAACTGCAGATGCGGCATCGGCGTAGGATACGACGAGATGAGCGAGAGGGTAAGTGCTGGGGGGAAGCGAGGTTGCCCCATCGGTGAGCCGATCGACCATGTGCATTTCAACTTGACGGCCAGAGTAGGTCTCGACGGCTTTTTGATATGCGCCGCTTTGGGCAGAGGCCATGGAGCCAATGACGAGGACGGTACCGGTGGGGTCGACAGAGGTCGAAGAAACTACACCGTTGGAGTTGTGCGTGAACGCAGCGTCGGTTGCTACGGGGTGGGACATGGCGGGAGAAGCGTGAGGGATTGACTATTCAGGTGAGATTGAACTTGCGAGAAGAGTTGGGCGTGCGGTGATAGATGTCGGGCAGCCAGCGCGGGATAGCCTCAGAGCGAAGTTGAATGGTGACCAACGAGGTGTGTGAGTTGATGGTGGTCGAAGGAGATGGTGGTCGAAGGAGATGGTGGTCGAAGGAGATGGTGGTCGAAGGAGATGGTGGTCGAAGGAGAGAAGAATGGCAAATACTCGATACAAGGCATACCTGGAGAGAGTGAACAGTTTTCTTGCTGTTTTTGATAATGCCGGAGAAGAGCTTGAATTTGCCTTTTATTTTGGTAATTACCGAGATTTTCTCTCTGGCTCAGCGCCAGCCTCGCCTAGAAATTCACGTCATTTTTTGGGTTCTATCTCCGGCTAGCTCGAGAACATCTTTCTTTGCTTTTATTGTCTCTCTCTCGGGTAGTTTTCTAATGGAGCTATGCAGCTGTCGCTTCGATCCAATACAGCTTACAGAAGGGTGTCGCTGGGAGAAGGATATGAAAGGCTGCGTTGGACCGAAGAAGGGGGAGGAGAGCGGGCAGGAGAGCGGGCAGGAGAGCGGGAATGACTCGCTACAAGCCAAATTGGCAACTTGTCGTTGGTCGAGTGCTAAATTTGATTTTTGAGAGGGGAGCTGCCTTATCTGATACAACATTTTCTGATCTTGTTTCTACCGGCCGAATGAGCCACGCTGCACATCATCGTGATGAACAGCTCACTCTAGCTACGCCTGACGACCATCTTCACTCCATCCAGCTCTCCTCTCAATCCAAAACTGAAGTACAGACCGTACGTTCGCAATCAATGCATTTCACAGCGAGAAGCATCTTCGCCATCTCACCTTCTGGGACGTGAAACCAGCCTGACACCCACTCTTTTTCTTCTGGAGCCGGTATGTGGCATGCAACGTCGTTGCGGTGGAGTTCGGAAGATACGCCTTGGAGGAAGGGTATTCGGTAAAGCATGCTTCGGTACACATAGTCTGAGGTAGGGAGCAGGAGGTTGACTCTGACCAAGATTGTAACTGACATTGCGGATGTAGCGAGAAACGGGGGAGTTATGATGAAGAAGATGGAGGTCAAGGTCAAGGTAAGGTGCGGTATGAGAAGCTAGTGATGTGGTACCTGACGGCTGAAGGCGCGGAGGCTTGTAAGAGTAAGGGTTTATGTAGGTGATGAGAGGATGGATGTGGTTGCGGAGCGGCTAGCAGGCAAAGAATAACGCCTTTGATGTCTTCCGCACTTTCCGCACTTGTGTAAGCTTTCGCATCCGCTTCTCGCCTTGCTTTCATTCCGCCGTGAGACCAAGACTTCTTCCACATTTCATCACCTTCGACGTCCACCCTTGCTTGCTTACATAGTGGGCCACCGCTCTCGTGAAAGCACGAGACATTTGTGACTTTGCGTAGGTTGTTTCGACAAGTCCTACACAGCCTAGTAGGAAGTCTCGCAAGTCACAGGCGTAGTCTGCAGAGCAAACATCATTGTGACAAGCTGATGGGGAAAGTTTGAGGTGCACTCGAAGCTTAGACCTTATATGCTTTGCCAAGGTGAATTGTGTCTCCCGTTAAGCAGCTCAGCATGTTCTTTGGCTCCCGCACCTGCCGCTCCTCAAGGAGACTCTCGGCATCTCAGCTTGCTGTCGGATCAGATTACGGCTTCATGACTGCCTCAACGTCCGCACACCCACGGAAAGAACTGCTTTAGCGACCCGTCACTTGCTGTTTCCGTGTTGCCACGGAGCTCATGTTCTTCTCCCATTTCTTGTGATCTCCGAAACCAGCCCAACCGACCTGTCACAGCTCTGCACACACGCTAACTCAGCGAGCCTGTCATACACATCATCACATCACACACACAATCCATCACATCAGATATGCTCTCTTGGCTCACTGGTATAGCATTAACTTCTGCCCCTCCCCCCAGGCAAATCAACAGTATAATAATTCGGATAAACCAATTCGTCCTCCAACCCTTTCCTGATCACCTCTGCAATAAACTTTTCCACCTTGCCTACATTCTTCAAAACATGTTTCTCATGCTCGCCCACCTCACTTTCAAACGTCAGCTGTGGCAGTATAATCTGTCCTGGAGTCTGCTTCCTTCCTCCCGTCCCTGCTCCTTGTGCTTCTTCGGGATTATCCGTTTCTTCCTCCACCAAACATAAATGCGCTCTATGCTGTTCGCCTTCCAGTGCCACAATTAGTCCTGCACGCATAACAAATCCTGTCGCCGAGAGTTGGAGGGGTAAAGACATAAACGCGGGACTAGGATAGTTGATTAGGAGGCTAGTAGAGATCGTTAGGCGGAACGTTGTTGTTGGCCACAATAGCGAGAGGTGCATTTGTAGTGAAGGTAGGCCCGAAGAGGAGGTGGTGGAGGGGGGTTCTCCGATCTGACTAGCAGAAAGCTGGCCGGAAAGCGATCGAAAGGAAGCAGCAGGAGTTGACCTCTGTGATGGCTGTGAAGGATGAAATTGAGGGGGATGAAGAGAGTTAGAGCTGTGATCTCGTTTCATGCCCATTTGACTAACACTGCTTTGAGGTCCAGGTCCACCACCAAAGAAGAAGGTGAAGGAAGCATCGAAGCTAGGTTGCCGAGAATTGGGGTTGCAGTAGGAGGGAAGTTGTTGCCAGTGTTGAAAGTAGCTTGGTGATGGAGGTATTGAGTCGATGGGGCTGGTTACTTGGGTTTGGGGTAAGGAGCTACTTCCTCCTGCCCCTCCGCTAGCGCGGATACCTCGCGAAGCTAAAGCTGTGGACCATTGTTGGTAGCATCCCATCCCTACACCTGGTGTGCCGGGCACACTACTCCCCACCACACTCCCCGGTCCATAAACCCTATGCGGTGCAACAGCGTCATCGAACTGAGTATACGTTCTTAATGGCATCTCGCCCCCACCCGCACCACCTAGGGGGAGAGTTTCAGTGGGAGGCTGGACGAGAGTGGTTGCATTTGATGCTGGTGTTGCATGCCGTGTCTTGCGACGGAGGGGTGGTTCATCGAGCGAGACGAAATCTGGCCAGATGTCTGTGATAGAGCGGATGGAGATGTCGGGTGGGTCTGAACCGAATTGAAGGTTTGAGAAGTGGATATCGCCGATGAAGGAAGGCCGTTTGGAAGCGGAGGTTTCGAGTGCTCGATTGATGGTTTCAAGGAAGCGGACTGCGAGAGTCTCGTCCAGGAGGGACCAGTCGAGGTCGAGAGACATTGTGGGCGGCTTTGGTGGTCGCTGATGCTTAAGCGAAGAGGATGTGCTATGTCACTGCAGCTGCGCTACGTAGTGGTAGATGCGACATGGCCTGCAATGCTGCAACGGAGAGCGGAGATGACAGCGGATGGTTGATAGGAGTGAGCAATGAGGAAGAAAGTGCATATCCAACAGATGTCGAGTATTCACTGTGTTGAGAGTGTTGCACTAGAGCGAACCCTGACGAATCGGCTCAAGAAAACCCGATCCGATCCGATCTGTCATCTCTTTGACGTGCAGATCCCGCACCATCATCCCTTTAATTTGCCTTCTTATTCCTTCTTGCTGGAGAGAAAGGACTTTAGCTCAATTTGTTCGTAATGGCAGTGTCAGTCACCCAGCAGCACTCAAGGGAGTGCGTCTGCGGAATACGCTAACAATCTGGTGTTTCTACCAAGACAACTGATGCAGGGATACGAAGCAAAGGCTATGGGCTACGAAGCAGCACTCTCCTCCCCAAAACGAGGCAGCAAGTACGATGCCGGTGCAATTCTGTCTGAAAAAAAAAGGGTAGAAACTCGTTCTACAACCTCACATCGTGTCACACTTGGCAGTCTCAATGATGATCGTGAGCATCGATGTCAACCATTGCGTTAGATAGTAGAAAAGCGAAAGCATGAGGTTATAGCATGTATCGGAAAGAACTCTTAGCCATCGCAATCCGCGTCTGCGCTTTCTTCGATTTCGCATCCACTGCCTTGCCCGACTCTTCATCCGCCTTGCCCTCCAATACCTCCTTCTCCAGTCCCCCACTGCCACCCTTCGCCAGCACGTCAGCCTTGATCCTATCCAACTCCTTATTCTCCATACTCAACATTGTCCTATGCAACAGGACCAGTGCGATACATGCTACGAACATGGCCGCGCTGATCGTATTACTCTGCCAGTACTTAGGACCCCATTTCTTTGGCCAAACGTAACTGGCGCTAATATTTCCGAGCTGCGAGAAAGCATTAATCAGCGCCAGGGCTACCGCCTTTTTATATTTGGGAGTGGGGATCGAAGGAGCGATCCAACCGAGAACGCAAGTGTAGCCAGCATAGGAAGAAGCTTGGATGAACAACGCGAAGAAGCGAGGCCCCAACCCGGTGGTAGTCGACGCGATGATAAATCCAACAATGCCGAAAACGAGAGGGATGATGATATGCAGGCTTCGTTCTTGTGTTCGGTCAGAGTGGAGACCGTTTGCGAGACATGCAAGGAAGGCGAAGAACCAGATAGGTGCCGTCAGAAGCAGGGTTACCGTTTTGGAGTAGCCCAGAGAACCGACAATGGTGGGGAAGAACTGGTTAAAGCCAACCCCGACGGTGACGGCGATAAGCATAAAGGCAAGGACCCAAACTTTGATGTCTTTTACTGCCATGATGAATCCTTGTACTGCTGTTCCTTCTTCGTCATTGGGCGAGAGACTTGAACCTGCATCAAGGCAAAGACGGTTGACCGCCATCTGCCTCTCCTCCGGGGTCAAAAACTTGGAGTTGCCGGGCATGTCAGGAAGAATAAACACAGCGCAAACTCCAATCACAACCGTAATGATTCCCTCCAGAATAAACAGCCATTTCCACGCCGGCAGTCCTGCTTTACCCTCCATTTCTTTCAAGATTGCCGCCGAAATCAACCCGCTAAAAGCATTGCTGATGATACTTCCGGAAAACAGCAATGCTGTCCTCGTTGCCATCTCTTCTTTGCGATAGAAGAAAGAAAGTAGCGCCAATGCGGCTGGAAAGAAGGCCGCTTCTACTACACCAAGGCAAACCCTGATAGCAAGCAGCGAGTGATATCCAGTAGCAGCAGCGGTGCATCCAGAAACGATCCCCCATACAACGATGAAGGTTGCAATGTACAGAGACGGTCGGCCCAGTTTTGTCATCATCATGTTCGACGGGATCTGGAAAGTAATGTAACCGACATAGAGGATTGAGAGAGCGATTTGGTATTCTGTGTCGAGAAGTTTCAGGTCTCGAACCAGACCGTTGTCTCGAGCAGCGGTGATGGAGTTGCGATCTGTACAACGTGAAGATTGTGTTCGGACATATTAATTTGGCGGAGATGGGTGAGGCAAAAAGAAAAAATTAAACATTATTGTCAGTCTTCAAACGCTTCTTTCTGCATTCGTCACCATCTTTGATGGCGAACGAACGTTTGTAAACGCTTCCCAACACCTTCCAGATCTACTTCCCAAGGTAGTTAAGAATGTAGAGCAAGATCGTTATCGGCATAAGACGAAGATCGATCTTGCGTACGAGCTTTTTCTCCATGAGTTTGTACTCTTCCGAGGCAGGATCGAGTGGTCTAGCGCCATTCGTGGCGGAGATCCGATCGATGGAGATCGCATCGTGGGTGTCTTGTTGACCTGAGGAACGACCGGGAGAGACTTCTACCGATGTGAGAGGGTCTTTCGTGAGCTTTTCTCCCATCGTTGCTTGAAATTTTGGTGCTGAAGAGGGGGAGGAGGTGGTAGAACGAGGCTGAATTGGAGCGGTGTTAGAAGCGGATGGTGGGTTCTTATACCTGTGTAGGGTAGCGGGGCACAAAGGAGAGTGGGTTCAAGTCGATGGGGATGGGGGATTAGGTTAAGCGAAGGGGTTACCGGTGCGGAAGCAGCGTAGGAAAGCGATGTAAGGCAAGCGAGGTGAAAGTATGCGGATGCGATTTGGTGTTGTTACGATACAGGCGAGGTGTCGAGACGTTTTGCGGATGTCCAAGCCACGGACGCTCGTACGAGCCTCTAGTGGACGTGGGGGGGGTCATGTGGGGTTAATGCGCCAAGCGAGGCCAAAAACTCCTCAAATCTCTCCGTTTCGTACGACCCCCCTTCCTTTCTGAAATCGCATGTCCTCTTTTCCTCGCTCTAACATTTCCGCCAACCTCGCTCACCGTCGTTACGCATCATCACCCACCACGGTTGCTCAGATCCACTTCAACGTCCTCCTATTCCTACGGTGCTGCCACGCAACCCTCTGCACCACTTCGTTCCACGCACGCACACACTGGTCATCGGGAGGGATATATATATGCTCCTCATTGCCTTGTACTTAGCTGCTCTTGATATCATCGCAATTACTATTCGTCTCGCTGCTCTCCGCTTGGGCATTCCTCAACACTTTCTTCTCTAACTCACCGGTCAGAGCGCGACTCGCTGCTTTGCTTGGCAAACCTCTGGCCTCCTTCACCACGTGGTGGATAAGAAGGATCGGCAAAGGGTTGGGCAGGGTTGGGATTTATCGTGGTACGTTTTGCGTCTGAAGGTTGAGGAAGCCGATAGTGATTCAGAATTGCCTGTGAGCCTTTTCGCATTATAGTAAGATGGGCGAGGATGGAGCGAGAAAGTTATTCGCAAACTCGTAGCACGCTTTGACGAGAATCGATGTAATCGAGCAGAAATAAGACTGAGCATTTCAAGTAGCAAGAGACAGAACAAGACAAAGCAGGAAACAAACCCCTTTACGCAGTATCACTAGTAGCCCTCAAAACTCTCCTCTTCTCCCCTCCGTTTTCTGCATAGTAACAACTCCATAAGCACCCGTCACCCTCCTCACCCTTCTCGCCCTCCTTCGGTGGAGTGGGCGCGCCACCTAATTCTTCACTCAAAACCAAATTCTCTTCAACAATCCTGGGCGTCATCCTCATTCCCCTACCATAAGAGAGAGAAAAACCTTCGGAAGGAGTGGGTCTCAATGATCTCCTTTCCAATTTCGGGCTCCCTTCCGCTGCCTGCGGGGTGGTGCGAGAAGGAGAATTTTGAAGGACAGACAAAACTTCAGAGATTGATGATCGACGTCTTGCTTTGAACGTCGGATCCACTTTGTTCTCCTTGAGGATCGGTGGGGATGGGGACAGTACCGGCACTGGTTTGGATGCAGCAGTAGAGGAAGGGGTAGCGGTAGGGTCGAGCAGGTTTGAGCGAGATTTTCGACTGAGTGAAGCGAAGAAACGTTCAAGTCTTCCTTTCTTCACCCCTTCCTCTGGGGTCGTTCGGCAGGTTCGAGTAGCAACAACTCGGACTTTGTCTTCGGTGCCAGCTGCAGCAGTGAAAGAGATTGCTGCAGGTCCGCACTTGATTGTACCCTGGCTGGTGCGGGAAGCTAGATCAGTGTTGGAAGAGGGGGAAGGGGCTTGGAGTAGGATAGCTTCGATATCCATCCTGTGCGCCTCTTCATCACCCAATGAAAGGACTGCCTTCGGATTGCCTTCCACTGGCGTAGTGGGTGCGGTTGAAGTTGAGCTTCTCTGACTCCCCTCTTGTTCTGGAGTAATTTGACCGGTGGAAGCCAATGTGTCTTGACCAACGCTGAAAGATTGTTCCTGTCTCGAAACTTGCTCCTTGGGAACTCGGATGAGTTCCGGGTGGTGATCGGGCAGTCGAGCAACAGCAGCAGAAGCAGGAATCCCAGCAAGACCATCAAACTCATCTTTTTCCTCCTCATCCAACTCTTCTGCTTCCGAAGTAGGGTCAGAAGAGTACCGACGATGCAAAGCGAACCTAGTAGGAGTGGAAGTTGGGACGAGCTTGCGAACGAACCCAGTGCAACGGCTCGCGAAGCGTTGGTTTCGATGCGGGTGGAAGAAGTCCAACGTCATTTGGTCTAGTTCTGCTTTTCGATATTGCAAAAAGTGGTCTTCGAGTGACATCGGTCCAGTGTTGGAGCTGGATTCAGCGAAGAGATCGGCCAGGTATCGAGTTTTGTTCTGCAGGATCTGCTCTGAGAGTAGGGTCGATTGCGAACCATGCACACTAGCTGGCCTCAAACATCTAGTCCAAGGTGCACCAGCGGCAAGAACCGCACTGCTGCTGACCTGTGAAACGTTCGCATCCATAACTTCATTTACTAACCCTTTGATCTCCTCTAGTACCGCCTGAGCACCTATTCGGTCGTTGTGTAGGACGTAGTCAACAAGACCCAGCTGCTGAGCTTCAGTAGCACTCATGGGCAGCATCTGCCTAGCGAACTTTTTCGCCACACTCTCTCCACATCTCTGGTACCAGCTATAGGTATGCCATTCGCTTCCATACAGCCCTAACCCCCTGTAGTGGGGGTTAAGCACTGCACTTTCGGTGGAGATAACAAAGTCACTCGCTGTGGCCATTGCAAGTCCCCCCGCAGCAGCATTTCCTCGGATAGCAGCGAATGTAACTACACCCTTAGGTGCGAGAAGCGCTTGAACGCAGTCGTCTATCGCATTGATATTCGCCCAAGCTTCAGCTGAGGGATCAGGGGATCCTTCGATGACATTGAGCGCTATACCATTCGAGAAGTACCCGCTGCCACCAAGAAGGACAATTGCCTTAAGGCCGGGTAGTGAGAGAGCATGGTTTATAGCGGAGAGGAGAAGAGTGCATTGGAGGGTTGAAAATGCGCCATTGTAAAACTCTGCATGGATATAGGCGATGCGTGAGTAGGTGCGGGGTGAGGTAGAGATGTCGATCCAGACTTGTTGGTACGTTTCCGGGCGACGAGCGTAAGGATTGTTAGGATCGGAACCGAAGCCTGTGGTCGGGCTCCATTCGGGTACCTTGAGTGGATCGAGCAGGGAGAGGCTGGAAGCGAGGTCGGGAAGAGAGAGTAAAGCCATTGTAGCGGGGAGTTTGGGGTGGAGATATTTGTCGCTTTTCGCTTTGGGTCGACGGAGGTGACCGATCCAGAGTGGAAAATCGGCACCGACGTCGACAAGGATTGCTCCTTGGCGAGTTGCAAGGATTGTGCCGGAGGTGTTGAGGCTTTCTTGACGCGAGCCGATGCTGGGTGGAAGAGGATCGCGTTGGATGTGAGCGTTGTAGAGGAAGAGGGGTGTACCGAGGAGAGTGGAAAGCATGCCTGGTTGGGAATCGGCACTTCGAATGCGTTGGAGGATGGCATCGGCACTCAACTTGACTTTAGCAGATGAAGGAAGCAAGGGGAAGAAATCTCTCTGACCTGCCCTTAATAGCGGTCTATCGTGGGTGCGACCACCTAAGAATGGTACACCGCGGGAGACGCATTCCGTCCTATACCTCGCTGGAGCAGCAACAGTAGGCTTAATCGGCAACCAATTCACTTGATCGCCACTTTCCTGCTTCGCAGCCAACTCAACCCTCTTGACAGCAGCCAACACGGCGCTAACTGTAGCCCTCGTGACCGGGCCCCTATACAAATCACTCTTACTCCACCCTTCCCCCGTCAACTCAAACTGATCAAACGCCCAAACCGGTCCAGCATCAAACGCTTCGATCGCTTGCAACACCGTAACACCCCAGTGACTCCTCATCGTTGCTGGTGCCCGCTTCGTACTATGCTTTGCATCAATAAAGGCAAGTTGTGCGTCCGGATCGGAAACTTCCCCCAAATCGCCGATCAAACACCAATCGATAGCGGATGGTCCAGCATCACCAGGAGGACCAGGGTGGACGATAAGGGTGAGATAGTTGTGGTAGATCTCAGGAGGGATATGCTTGGTGAGGAACGGACAGATGATGAGATCAGGAGAGGAGAGGGTTGCGGCGGAGATCATTAGGGCGGGGGAGAGGGCGTATTCGATTGTTACGCTGTGGCCGTGCGAACGCAGGACTAGGGCCGTTCGCTGGTGGAGTGGAGGGTTGGGTGGGATAGTGGGATAGTTGGAGAGGGAGATGGGGGTCAGCAAGGTGTATGGGCACAAGTGAGTAGGGTTTATGAAATGTGTGTGGGGGGGGGGGAAAGGGGGGAGGACTTACCTGCGCGAGCGAGTTGAATGCGGTACAAATGAAAAGGATCTTCATTTTGTGATTCGTGAGAATGTGATTTCACAGACAGTGCTGGTATGAGGCGTGATAAATGAAGACCCGAAAGAGTGGTTTCGCAATCAGGTTGGTTATGAAGTGACTAGCTGTCGAGGTTTTGAAGTGAGGTTTTGTGCCAAACAAGTTGCGACCGTGGAGTGAGCCTTCTGTGAGTTCAGATCTGCTTTGAGCGCAGGGCGATGTTGTGAAGGGAAGGAGAAAACAGCCGAGAGAAATGGAGCAAGTAGCGAGATCGAGCAAAGGTAAAAGAGAGACAGATGAACCAAGGACGAAGTCGAGAAGATCGGGTATTGAGAGAGAAGGATTGGAGGGAAAGATGACGAGAAGAGGAAAGTCGGAAATCGAAGGTCAGTATATGTATTCTTGACAACTACTAGGCAGTCAAGGAGCAGAAGAGCATCCAACGTGGAGCAGCACGAATCGAGGCAAAACCAACGGTGGGACAAACATCGGCAGGTAACACCAGAGGACAACAATGGGTAATGAAGAGCAGGATCTTGCGGTGCGGTGGTGCATCGACAGTACCGCAGAGACGCTACAAAGCTGATTCTCCTTGTGCATACAGTTCACATGAACAGTGGGCTTACCCACACTGCTGGTCAGGGAGAGGCATGAGATAATTGTCGAACGTCGCTGATGACCATTTGGTGCAAGCATCGATTTTAGCAGCTGTCTGCATGCATGGAGGGCCCTACTTTCCTTCATTATACGAATGAGAGGTCGATTGACAATCCGTCTGGTAACAACTGACTGCCGGGGAGAGCGAGGAGGCAATGCAATGCAAGCAGAACGACGATCGCAGGGGTTACAGTAACACGGGAACCACTTGAAAGGCAACTTACTCTTGTCAAACAGGTTGGGTGTGGCGAGCTCTATTTCGGAGCGGAGGAGAGGATCAAGGAGGTGTAAGAAAAGGGCGAGACTGCCGACAGGGCGAAGCTGGTGAAAGCATAGGCCGCTTATTCACGAGCTGACTCGGGCAGGTATGGGCAGTTGTCACTGAATGTGTAACAGAGGGTCGGAATTGGAGCTCGACCTCTGAGAATGAGCTGGCCCGCTAACAACCAATCGCTTCAAGAAGGCGGAGAGCCGTTGATGGATCGAGAGAGAGGATGGAGGTGGGTGTTGCTGTTTCCCTTGAACGCCGCTAAGCGAGGTCGGTTCATTGCACAGCGTGAGAGCACTTGTTCGACGTGGGAAAGCTTTAAAACCAATCGCAAACACTGATCTCCCCTCTTCCACAGAGTATGGAGCGGGGCGCAATTGCTCTTGTCATCAATGGGGCTTGAAGTTGGAGTGGCGGAAAGCGGAGTGCAATCCCAACCCGCCCAAACTCCTAACCGACACTTCAATCTGTCAACTACAGCCATCTCGCATTTGACTGATATCCATTCAATCGAAGGCCGCAATGTGTATGCTTCTGACAGACAGTGGTCGCACGATCGTACAGTGTAGGGTGGTGGCTTAGCAACCGCTTGTGGAAGGAGGATAGCAAGTACGAGGTTTGTGTGGTGCTGGCAAAGTGGGAGGCGAGAGTGATTGGCGTAGCGTCGAGCTGTCAAAAAATTGAAAATTGAAAATTGAAAATTGGCTGCAAATGGGATTTTAAACCTCAACAAAAAAGCGAGGCGAAATGAGAAAGAGGAGAGAGAGAAAGAGAAAAAAAGAAAAAAAAAAAAAAAAAAAGAGGTTTTGTCCCTTTTTTTTCTTTTCTTTCTTTTTTTTTCTTTTTTTTTCTTTTTTTACCTTTTTTTTTTTTTTTTTCCCTTTTTTTTCTTTTTTTTCTCTTTTTTTTTCTTTTTTTTCCCTTTTTTTTCTTTTTTTTCTCTTTTTTTTTCTTTTTTTTCCCTTTTTTTTTCTTTTTTTTCTCTTTTTTTTCTTTTTTTTTTCTTTTTTTTTTCTTTTTTTTTCTTTTTTTTTCTTTTTTTTTTCTTTCTTGTGTTCCGCCACAAGACATAAGATAGCCGCTTTTGACCTTGCTTGCTTCCTCCGCAATCAGTTTAGACTGGTTCTACGATATCAAAGTCAGCGATAGATGTAGGTGTTCTATCGCTATCACAAGGGAATTCATTCTGGATGTGATGGAGCTTTCGGAATCGAGTGCAGATGAAATGAAGATAGGTCAGCATCGAAAAAGGAGAGCAGGCAAGATGCAAGTTGGTGGAAAACGAAATCGTGGCGCTTTTTCTCCTGCCGTATGCAGCCAAGGTGCTTTTGTGCACCGCTCGTACAGCTCGCCTTGTGGCACTCGGCACAATGGTGGGACACAGCCATTACATCAACAGCGCCCAAAAGTGATGTGTTGTGGTGGCAAGAACAAGATTTCTGATCGTGGGAAACCCTTTTTTTCTAGGGCCTCAAATGTTGATTCCTGCGAAATGGAATAAGCGTCTGCTCTTCACAGAACCGATGCTGATCTCGATCACCGCTGACATTTAACAAGCCGCAAAGCTGTTACGACCATCCGCTCTAGATGAGGGGTGCTGACGGGGAGAGCCACAATGCTCCCGAATATGAGAATGTATCGACATGTGGTCCGTGGTGTCGACGGTCGTGTTGGTGTGGCGCACACAAAAAGGCAGGCGTCTCGATCCAACCCAAAGAAGGGCCTCGCTTGGCTTGGTGCTCTGTGTTGCTGACGTTTGGGTTGACAGGGTCCATCTTTCGAGGTTTGACCGCGCTCAGACCTTTTGTCATTCCTGGCCTCCCGCTTCTTGCTCATCTTGCTTCGAGTGTGTCGCGTTGCTTTTCACGTGGCATCGCAGTGAAATGCGGCTAGTGGAGCCCAAAACTGAACCAAGATCAAATGGTTGGCGATCATGAAGTGCCTTCTCGTATCGTTGGTTGGAGGGCAAGAAAGTGCGGGGGTTGAAGCGCAGCAAAGCAAAGATGAGGAATTGCAACTCGGCACCAGTCTTTGACGTGATTCGAGCTCCGACGCCAGTCCTCCGTTACACTTTGCCGTGATCACCAACTCGCCCATCCAAGGCTGCGCTCTCACAGAGGCAAGAGTCGACCAGAAAGGAGAACGAAGGTGATCAAAGTCCAGCTCAAGCGCGCAATGCAAAGTGAAGAGCCGAGGAGAAGAGCCGAGGAGAAGAACCGAGGAAAAAAGCTGATCTCGATAAGAAAGGAGGGATGAAGTGTGTAATTTCGATCTGCAACTTGCGCATCCAGCAGCCGTTTGCTCGTATCCCTCATGTGCAAGACGTCTTTGCCCTGCGTTTGCTGTCCGCTTTGACCCCGCTGATCGCTCCCGATCGGTGTGAGTGGTGAGATCTTTTGCGCCCTTACTTTATGCCGTTTGGCTGAGGGAAGAGGAGTGAGATGGACCGTCGCCATTGGTTGAGTAAGGTGACGTCCGCTGTAAAGCTGCTCAAATCTGCTCGCTTTCATATCGAGCGCTTGCTGGAATAGTCGTCCAATATCGGCAAATCGGGCGTAAGGATCGAGATGATCTTCAACTTTCCCATCCTCGGGCCGCGGGTTGGTGAGCTCATGCTTATTAATCGCACAGACGCATCACGTGGATAGTTTTTTGTATTCAAATCACCCAGTCCGAAACCCGAGTTGGTCGTTGACAATGTCGTTGCTTCCGAACCACCACCACCATCTCCACCTCTCCAACGTAGCTAAGTAACCGAAACCTCTCTAGTACTGATGCACACTTGGACCCTCTGCCATGACTTGGTTCAGGGTCTACTTTTTGCTTTCCTGTCCAACCAGAACACGACACTTTGCAAGTTACGGCACATAGATGAACACCAACACCATACAAATCACCTTACTACCTTCGGCAGAGCCTCGTCATCAGCCGCCGACGTTTCTTAGCTGGGCAGAGCTGGATTCGCAGCCATGCTCAGCACGATCCCAACCCCCGATCGGCAAACCATCTCCTCTGCCACCGGCACCCTTTCCTTCATCATTTGGCTTTTCGCACAATCCCCCCAATTATACGAGAACTATCGTCGGGGCTCAATTGACGGCTTATCCTCCGTGTTTCTCACACAATGGATGCTCGGTGACGCCACTAATCTTCTCGGGTGCATCTTGACCCAACAGCTTCCATTCCAGATTGCTGTAGCCACCTACTTTTGCTGCATCGACGTGTGCATCATGCTCCAATACGCTTACTACTGGAACAAAGCAACGAGGCAAAGGAAGAGGGGTAGGCGCAGCAGAAGGGAGAGTTTGACATATGCAAGTAACCCTTACTCAGTTCTTAGCGAGACAAGCGAACTGTTGCCCGGAAGAAGAGGAGTGCTAAGAAGTGCAAGTCAAAGGAGAGGCTTGAGTCATAGTCAGCAGTTGTTGAGTAGGGATATGGTTGGGGATGGTGCAAAGCATCACTCCAGATCGAGACATGGCCCACCACAACCATCGCTGAGTAGGACTGGATCGAGTGATACAGTTGCCGCATTAGCAAATTATAGGGCACTATCGGATGCTGCGTTGTCCGTGGCACAGTTAGCACAAGAGGTGGCGAGGAGGAGAGAAGCGATCTTGCATCGAGCTGAAGGAGGCGAAGAGGACCACTTCTCATATAGGAAGGGGAGTAGGAGCAAGTCGAGGATGGCGTCTTCTCCGAATCATAGTCTGCCGGCGTCTAGGTCAAGGTCGAGGGTGAATAGCGGGGAGTTGGAACGGGTGGATCTTGCTGCGATTGAGCAAGTGGAGAGTGCGGGTAGGGGAAGGTCGAAGAGCGGATCTAGATCGATGAGTGCAAGAAGGAAAGGCTTAGGTGGGGGGAGTAGGGAGTTTGTTCCTTCTGCGTTGAGTCCTACTCGCGAGCAAGCGTCGACCATGGTGAATGAACAAGACGAGACAGAGGGGGAGGGAGAATCGAGTTCTGAAGCAGACTCCAACGCTGCGATGGTGGATAGCGTAGCCAGCTTAGCAGCCACTACCAACACGAGCAGCAGTACGGAAGCTAGCACGGAGAGTCTAGTGTTGGAACCGAGGGGTAGGGATATGGTCAGGACAGCAACGAGGATCGAGAGTGAATCTGCGGTAACTACGCCTGGAGGAGTGAGAGGGGAGGCAACTTCGTCTCCATCCTCGATAGGTTCTTCCGATGGAACTGCGAGACATGTTTCTCCTCAACCAGCGGCGGGTATGTCGAAGTCTCATCACCAGCTGGGACAGTCACATCCCGACAGCGACGAGGACGAGGACGAGGACGAGGAGGAAAAGATGAAAAATATGGCAAGGAGAAAAGGAAAACGATCGATGAGAGAAGTCTCTCCTTCTGCGATGTATCGGTCTATCGACGCCCTTGTTTCCACCAACGATAAGGATAGATATGGGAGTAGGAAACGAACGATGACACGCAGTTCTTCGTCCCGTTCGCACTCCAAAAGACTAGCTACAAGCCAACTCGTTGGAATGACTTGGTCGACTTCCACCGCAACTACCGCAGCGGCAGCAGGGGGAAAGAAGAGGGCAGGCACCAAATCACCCGCATCGATGCGTCGATCCATCGGAATGGTTCTACTCGGAATAATGCTTCTCTCCTCCCCGCCCACTCTTTCCTCCCCTACACCAACTTATACCCACACCCTCACCTCCAACTCACCATTATCTCTGCTGTCCTTGCTAGACGATGGCAGTGTAGCATCATGGAATAGACTCATCGGCCGGATCAGCGCTTGGTTATGCGCTTTACTCTACATCACCTCGCGCATTCCGCAGATCTGGGAAAATCATATCCGCCGTAGCGTAGCAGGAGTGAGCATTTTGCTCTTCATCGCCGCATTCTCTGGAAATCTTCTGTACACCATTTCAGTACTAAGCAATCCAGAGGCGGTGGGTAAAGGAGCAAGGGTGTATTTGCAGGAAAGTCTGCCGTTCTTGTTGGGGTCAGGTGGAACTTTGGTGTTTGATCTGATTATTGTCGCTCAGTGGTTTGCTTGGTGCAAGAACGAGTGAGCCGAATCAGTTGCACCACGAATGCAATACATGGCATCATAGACACCGTCTGGTCTAAAGTCTGTCAAGTTTGAAGCCTGCCAAGTTTGCTTGCGATGCGAGTGCTGTGCAAACATACATGGGCAGAGGTTGAACTTAGTCTCCTGTGCCTTCCTCTATCGGCTCATCAACGTCGTTGGGATCGCGCTTCGTCTCTTCACGTGAGCTTCTGGGCAAACTACCAAAACTAGCGCTCGGACTGGTGGGACTATCCCCATTCGTCCCATCTCCGTTCCTATTCGAGTCCCATATCCTATCAGAACTTCTCAACCCCACTCTACTCAAACTTATTCCTATTCCATGTGCATACCTCTTTCCCCCTCCCCCGCCACCTCCTATTCCATCCGAGCCGATCCCCATCGCAGCCAAACTCGGCGTCAAGCTCTGCCCATTGATAACAACATCTGCAATGTTCCTCTGTCGAAGATTCGAGGGCGACGCTGGCAGTGTTACTGATTTTGACCTATTCGCCAATATCGGACGAGGTGAGGGAGGAGACTGTGTTGGATCCTCTTCGTGTTCCTCTTCTTCCTCTTCGGTCATGGTGTCGAGTTTTGTAGCGGTGGCGGTGGAGGTTGTGACTGGTGCTGAGTCTGCTCGGAGAAGGCGTGGTGGGGTTTCTTGTCCTTCTTGGTCTGTAGTGGTGTCAGAGAGGATGCCGGCTTCATCGACGGCAAGTCGAAGTGCTCCACCTGTGGGGTCAATGCTACTGAGGAACCGTAAGAGATCGTGGCAGGTGTTCCAGTCTCCTTTAGCTCCTGCTAGCTTTAACAACTGAATGGTATGGGCGATGGACACCTCGAGCGGCTCCAAGTTGTGTAGGACGAGAAGGTACATTCCTGCTGTACGAAGCCGGTCAGCCTCAATGCACTTTTGGAAGAGTAGACGGGGAGCACCAACAACGTCAAAGAGATAGGCCCATCTCGCGACTTCTGTTTTACGTGCACAACCGACAACGATATCGAGGGCTTCGGGGAAGTGGTCCAGGAACTCAACGACAAGAGGCAGGATTGCTCGAGGGGTGGAGGTGCCACTGCGTGAAGATGAGGAACGACATCGTTGATTGTTGCGTGGGAGATCAAGGTGGATACCGCTCCCATTTGCGCCTTGTCCAGATTGATGCTCGTTGTTTTCTTCTTCGGCGACGTCGGCTAGAAGCGAGCTTGCACTGCGCTCTTTCTGCAGTACGCTGCCTGAGCGTTTGCGTGAGTATAGTGCTTCTCCGAGGCCAGCGTCTGCTTCGTCCTCCAACACTGCATGCAGTAGGATCTCGAGTGCGTGTGCAAAGTAGATCAGGTCTTGGTACGAAGCTGCAAAGAAGACTGCTTCTTCCAGCAAGCCCTTCTCGAGATAGTTGCGAAGAAGCTGATGCAGGAAAAGATGCGTGTTGGTGTCAGTGCGCCATAGTGCAAAGTCTAGTGATCGACGCAGTGACACTTCAGACTCGACACCGAGGACAATACCCTTCTCTAGCAGAACACACAGTGGGTAGAAGTCGAGAGGCATCGAGACCGAGGATTCGATCGTCTTGTACTCTGGTAGCTGGTCTTCCTCTTCCTCTTGGTCCTCATCATCATTGGAGCGCAGTGAATCGTCTGGATCGGCAGAGGGGATGCGGAGAGCATCGAGCCATAGCTTGATACTGTTACCGTCGTATCCCCAAAGTGAGTTTTCGAGCGTGCCAATACCTTGCAGATGCGTCCAGTAGTACTCGATCTTGTCCGCAAGGATCTGCATATCGTATGCGACCTCTTCGTCGTCGTCACCGTAGCCATCTTGGTCATGCCGCGGATCGTCAAAGTCTTGGAGCGGGTTCTGTATCGAGTTGCGTCGATTGGTGCCACCGACCTTGCGCGGCCGCAACAACACGAGCTTGCCATCGATCAAAAAGATGATGGTGGCCACAGTCAGATCATCGATGGGGTCGCCAAGCCGCTGTTGACTCTCGGGGATCATCCAGCTCATGCCTCGTACACGTGTTGGTTCACCGACCACCCCATCAAAGGTGATCGAGCCACAAAGACGAAGACGAATGCGGTCTTGTGACAGATCGATGAGAAAGTGGTAGAAGGTGTTGTCGGCAGTGTAGACCAGAAGACTATTGTCGAAAAGCGAGGTGAGGATGACGGGGCTGGGCAGCACCTTGAGGTCGAGGAGGTGGGCAGAGTCGAGATCGGTGTCTCGCGAGTAGAGACGAAGCTGATACTCTCCAGCTGCATCACAAGCTGCTATAAGTACGTGTTGAAACCACTGCATGCCTCCTCTGACGAGAAAGGACTGTTCTTGAGCGAGGCTCTTGTGTAGCTCCCACCGACCTGATGTGGAAGAGTAGTGAGCTAGACCTCGACGGCCAGCTACAGCAATCAGATTGCCATCGGCGCTGATTGCTGCGTATCTCACAGGCCAGTTGGCAGCCAAGTAGGGTTGTGGGATCTTGATGTGTTGCCATACGTCGCTCTCGGGTGTGATGGCAGTCAAGTCTGTCTGATCGGCGCCTCGATAGACATGCAAGCTATCGTCGGTCTGGTAGAAGGCAAAGCGAGTGTTGTCTGGAGAATGTTGACCTGCTACAGCGGATTTGCAGAAGGGAAGAAGGAAGAGCTGATTGTCCGGCCGCAAGGGAGCAGCACCTTGCTTTGGCAGAGCGAGGAGGAAGAGCTCTGTGTTTCCTGGACCCCAAAAGAGATGGCGAGTGCCAAACATGAAAGCATCGGAGAAGTTCTTGGAGGCCAGCTCCCAATCCTCGCGAAGAGTGCAGCCCATGAGCTTGCCGTAGGTGGACCAGATGGTGAGGCCCTTCTCGCAGCCGACTGCAAGACCATAGCCGTCGCTGGTCCATGCGAGTGAGCAGACAGGACCTGTGGTGAGATAGCTGGCCGTCGACTTGAGCGCTTCTCGCACCGACAAGGTGTGCGAATGGAGGGGCGTGCGACCTGGTGCGCGATAGGTAAAGATGGCGACAGTGCCGTCAGCGAGACCGAGAGCGATGAGGCTGAATCTGGCGTTGATAGAGACAGAGGTGGCATGCTGATCTGATGGAAGATCCGCCATGGTTGGCAGAGAAGGTGGGCCACCATTGGCGTTCTCATGGAGATGCGGATTGCCATTTGCTTGCGCATGTGCACCATCGCCTGGCTGAGGTTCTGCAGACTGTTTCGACGAAGCTTCTCCCTGTGCGCTTCCTGTTGCGGTTGAGCGTTGGGGATGAGACTGAACTGGCCTTGGCACCTGAAGCGCCTCGGATGCGCGCTCAACAGTTGCAGATGGACGCTGGCGCGATTTGGGCGGCGCACCGTGAAAGCATCGACCCGTCCAGGGGGACGAGCGTTGAGCAAGCAGGTCGAGATTGGCAACATAGGCACGCCCATCGGAGGAGATCCAGACAAAGACACCCATCGGCCTCGAATAGGTGATGTGGCTGATGTGAACCTGCGTGTGCTGTTTGTCGTCCGAGGCAGGATCGCCGCTTGTACTTGCGGTGAACCAGTTGAGCTGGCTAGCCAAGCTAGTGCGCGTTCGCACCAGAGGGTCGTTGTAGTTGGGTGGAGGAGCATCAGGATTGTCATCAGGCCATCGAATGCACTGCACAGCAGGAGGTGAAGTTGTGCTGACGAGCATGTGAGTCTCGGTGGAGGTTGCGAATCGCAGACCTGCATCGATACGAAGCACTAGACGGAAGCGAAGCTGGCATGCTTGGCCTGCCAGACCGCCGAGACCAAGGTCAGGAGCAGCAGCACTTTCGCCTGCTCCAGGTGCAAATGAACTGCGCAGCGCATTTGGATTAGGTGCAAGTAGCTCCCCCATGGATGAGCGGGAGCCGGAGCCAGAAGGCGGGATATAGCTGTAGATGGAGGAAGCTGGATGGCGGTCAAGGATGCTGTATAGAAGCAGGAAGTTGAGATCCGTCTGCACCAGCAGAGCTTTTCCGTCGGGCCGCCATTCGATGCGAGTGTTGTTTCCATAGTCAGCAATGCTTTGTGGCGTACGGACGAGGGCGGCTACCACCTGAGCAGGACGTGAGGACCATATTGAGATGGTGGTGTTGCTGAGCGTGGCCCACATCATTGCGTTGCGAGAGCGAGCGACCTGGATGGTCTGCTGAGCAGCACTTTCAGGTTGGGCCGATTGTGGGCTTGGAAGCTGCTGAGCCGCATCCTTGTCGAAGCGAAGGAAGGTCGCTGGGCGATCGAGTCCTGAGGGTGAGAGGTGTATCCTCTCGGCGCATGCTGTGGGCCAGTACATTGCTCTGGCTGTAACAATGAGATAGCTTCCGACGCAACCCGCTCGGAGGGATAAGCAGGTCAAAGAGACTCGCACCAAATCGTTAGGGAGGGATGATCGGAGCGAGCAAGCATCTCCTTTTGCCTGTATCGCAAGAAAAGGGTATCAAGAGGTGGTTGCCGTCATCACAAGGGTCAAAGCTGTTGAATAGCATCGCCTGTCGCACAGAGAGAGAGAGAGGGTTGGTTGAATTGATTCAGCCTTGGCTCGTGCGCTTTTTTCTTCTTTTTCCGGTGTGTTGCTTAGCCAGGGCGCAAATTTTGCAGGCATAACCAACACAATGTAAGCGATGTAAGCGGTGTAAGCAATGTAAGCGACCTTAATCCCGGACCGAGTGTGGAACTATATACATGTTATGGGAGGGTAAGGCCAGAGGAAAGAACCAAGGTCCGTCCGGGGAGGTATGAGCAGCCCGTTTCCTTCCAAGTCTCCTCTACTCCTTTTCCTCGAAGCATACTGTCACAGGGCCTGCACAGAAGACCCTGGACATGCATTGGATGTGCAGTGTGCACGAAATGTGAAATTGGTTGAGTCATGGGTCAGAACAAGCCCATCTGACAGATATCACAGGTCATGCCACAAAAAGGGCTCATCAATGCATTGAGAGTCAAGCAACCTCATAGGATCAAAGGGACAGCCATAGGAGGCTTGTCACAATCACTGGTGGTGAGCAGAGACTTTCAGAAGGTGGTATACAAGGAAGGGGCCCAAGCATAGGTACACATGCAGGTCACAAAGGGCCTGCATGGGGAAATGGACACATGCAGGCTGTAGAGGTGTCCACACAGATCAGGAGGGTCTGGAGGAGCACATCAGTGTCGAGGAGATGCTCACACAAGACAGGAGGAACAGGGGGAGCATGAGCAGTGTCAAGGAGGTGTCCACTCTTCTCAGAAGGAGCAGGAGCAGTGTTGCAGGTGACACTATACATTCATATATATATATACATTCACTTTGTCACAGTGGAGGAGCAAAGCTCATCCACTCTACACTTTATTTACCTTACCTTACACTTGTTGTATCTGGCTATAAGCGCAGTATCACAGTCTTTCATTAAGTGTTATCTCAGTTGCAATTGCAGGGCATTGTAACTACTTCACATGTGTGTGTTGTATCACCACTACTAGACATTGTCAACACCTCAATTGGCACTACAGTGTCACAGGGCCCATGGAGACACATTGCGCAGAAAGTGCGAGATTGGTGGGGTTATGAACTTTTGGTCAATCTCAGCAAAATTGGTCAGGTTGAGTACTATCGCAAATGGGCCCCACAGTTGGCAATGACAAGGAGGCGGATCGAGAGATGAAGGAGACTACCAGACTCCGGAACAGCATAGACGAGGACCAATAGATCACAATTGCAGAGTAATATGTGATCTCTTTTCCCTTAAGGAAAAGAGATGAAGGAAGGAGCAAGTTATGAGATTGAAGTACAAGACCTGATGTGACACATCTACAATTCTGTGCAGTGAAATGAGTTACCCATGTTAGATTGGAGATGGTTGTGGGAGGGGTCATGACCAAGTCATGACAAGTACATCCAATGGATCTCATTCTGCAGACAGGTTGGGCACATCCAATGGATCTCATCAATCACACTGCAAGAAGGGGTTGCAATGCATTGGGAGCCGAAACGGCCTGATGGAGAGGAGGGACAACCATAGTGGGTTTGTCACCATTGTTGGTGATGAAGGGAGACATACAGAAAGAGGTATTCAGGGGAGGGTTGTCACAGGGTCTGCGCAGAAGGTCCTGCGCAGAAGATCTGAAGTGAGCATTGGGTGTTGATGATCTGATTGGGTGTTGATGATCTGATTGGGTGTGTCATGTGCATAAATTACAAAATCAACTGTGGCATGGGTTCCTGATTAATCTCACTGAAATTGATCAGAACAAGCCTATTCAGTAGGTTTTACCAAATGTGCTGCACAAAGCTCCCATCAGTACAGAACAGGTCAATTGTTCACAAGGGAGCAACAGGAAGACTGGAAAAGGAGGTCTCCAACACTAGAAGGCAAGGGAGTCATACAGGAAGCGATCACATGTGAGGAAGGGGACCAAGCTCAGTATCATGCGGTTGGTTACCACACAGGGGGACATGCTCACAACCACATGGAGCCAGCCACAGGGGTGACTGCATGGTCAGGGAGCATGACAATAAGGTTGATCACATGAACAGGGGATTCACAAGATAAGGGACCAGAGGATGGTCACCAGTTAGGAGGAGAGAGAGCTGTGTCAAGGAGACTGGGGAATAACCCATGAGGAGGAGGAGCAATGCCAAAGAGGTTGACACACATCACCAGGAGAAGAGGAGCAAGGAGACGGGGTGTAGTGTTGAACAAACCAACACACTGTCCAAGCAAAAGAAGAGCAGTGTCAAAGGAGCGACACGCAGCTCAAGGCGTGGAGGAGCAGTGACAGAGGAGGTCAATAACCCTGGATGTTAACTGTAGGCAGTGTTATCTAACACTTGTGGTCCAGTCTCTCACTGTAGGTGGTGTTGTTCAACACCTGCAGTCCAGTTAAATCACTGAAGGCGGTGTATAACACCTGTGGTCCAGTACCTTCTCTCATCTGTAGGCGATAACCTTATTGTAGTCCAGATAACAACAAAGACATCAAGCAACAGCACTACAAACACTTGTGCTGTAACAGAGGGTTGCACCTTATAGCAATCCCAATCAAAGTGCTACAGATGTGCCACATAGCCTCTGAACAGAGTGTTCAAGGCAGTCAGTCGAAACCTACCAGAACTCAGCTGTCTGGTTACTGTCACCAAAACATACCAAAAAGAACTCACTTGGTTGATCTCACCAATATCAACTGGAAACACCAAACCTGGTTTCAGGCACGCAACCGCTTACAGTGACACTGCACAAAACACATATATATTCTCATTCTCACCATAGTATACAAGTGGATCCTCATTCACTCTACTTACTGCTTATCTTACTCTTTACTTAGTTCTGTATCATTGCAATAGCAGTGCTTTGCAAAAACTTTCCAAGTGTGTGTGTCATATCACCGTTGGATGTCAACTGTAGGCAGTGCTCGTCACTGCGGTCCAGTCAACTACTGTAGGCAGTGTTCTTCACTGCAGTCCAGTCATTCACTGTAGTAAATACTCTATTGTGGTCCAGATACCTTCCACCATCATCAAGCGACTGTCAGCATTATGAACACTTGTGCTGCCACAGGCATCAATCTGTTATACCTAGGTATAGCCTTAGCAATCCCAATCAAAATGCTACAGATGTGCTGCATAGCCTCTGAACAGAGTGTTCAAGGCAGTCAGTCAAAACCAATCAAAAGTCAGCCTTCTGGTTCCTTTCACCAAAACAGTTTGAAAGGAGCTTACTCGGTTGATCTCACCGATATCAATCAGGACCACCAAACTCAGGTTTCAGGTGCGCAACCGCTTACACTTGCATCCAAAAAAGAAAAGGCTGTTGTCTGCATAGCTGGTGCTAGAGATTTGATGCTTCTTGTTGTTGGGAACAACTGTGATGCCACTGCAGGTTGCAGACCATGCATTCAGGAAGGGTTGGTATGCGAGGGTGTAGAGAAGTACTGACAAGGCTGTGCCTTGTGGGAGACCCTTCTTCGCCATGATTTGGTGGGTAAATGAGTTGTCAAGGGCAAACATCAGTCCTGAGCTGCCCATCAGTGACTGTATTATTGCAATGATAAAGTGGGGGCAGCCAGCACTCTGAAGCATCATTTCCATCCATTCTCTGTACATCATGTTGTATGCCTTCTTTTGATCTTGAGAAATGAGGACTGCAGGCCTGCCTGCGCAGGAGATGTTTGGCATTGGCTTCTGCAAGAATCATCAGGAGAAAGGTGTTTTTGCTGCTGTCTCTGCCAGAGAGAATTCCAACCTGTGTGTGGGGCATGGCTGCAGCCATAAATGCAGAAAAGTGCCATACTATAACTGAATGGATGGCATGTGCATCACTGTCTAGAAGGGAAAGAGGTTGGTAGTGAGCAATGTTGTCCTTTGAGCTGCCAGGTTTGTTCTTACAAAGGAGGTTGCCTCTGGCTTGGAAGGCGAAATCCTTGCACACATTCTCTGGCATTTGTCCAACCTTGTTGATCACAGCTGCCATGTATGCTGCCAGAGGATGGCCACCAAATGCCAATACCTTGGTTGGCAGGGCATGGGGGCTGCAGCCTTTGTGCTTAGCTGCCTTGGCTATAGCTTCCCAGATCTCCTCAGCGGAGACAGGTTGGAGCTGAGCATTGTTGAAATGTGAAGAAGTTTTATCCCGATAACTGATGATCGGGGAGAGTCTGAGTACAATGTCACTTCTGATTTTAGACAGAAACATATATACTCAATTGACTGAGGAAAGAATGTGGTGGGAGCCTCGAGCTCCCCGCTTGATATATATACAAAGTGTCAGCATATGCCAAAGGTGGGAGCATTCCACTTAATGACGTAGTGTGTCAACGAGCGGGACTGAGTTGTACCCGATCTCTTTCGTGTCTGCTTACGTCAACTCGCATCATCATCTTGGATCGTTTCCTTCAGCATTGGATGGAATAATCGTTTTTGGGATTGTTCATGACCATCATCATTATCACCAACAACCACACCAACAACACCTCGGCTCGTTGCCCTGGAACATACACAGGCCGATATCAGGAATCTGCATCAATCAATACCCGATCCGTCACGAACTCGGCCTTATGAGTAGCAGCTCTCGCAGATAGTATCAACACCACAAGCACACTGCAACACCTCAAAAGCAAGGACAAGGCTTGCTTCAAAGCGACACAGCACGACGTCGACATGATCCATTAGCTCTTCCGAATCTCAATTCTGGCGCCACATATCAGCAGCCTTGAACATCCGGCGCAACGGCCCTCCAGCACACCACGTCGGCTGTGTCCACGCATACGACCCAAGCCAGCCCCACATCGCTTCTTAGAAGCTACCATACCTGCTCACCATGTCGGACCCAAATCACAACAGCAATAACGAGGTCAACGACGACAACATTGCTCGTCCATCCTCATTAGCACATGGCGCCATTCGTGAGGAGGACCAAGAACAAGCTCAGTCACAGTCCGATCCTGCTCCCAGAAACCGAGTAGCTAGTGTCTCGTTCCGAGAACCCGACATCACATCCGACCATGACTCTACTGCCAACACTTTCTTTGCAACGGATCATGACGATGCCTCCCAGTCAGGCAGCAGTGGGCGTCAACGCATACCAGCAGCAGGTATCGGTACACGCACAGGGCCTCGTCGTGCTCCTCGATCCAGTGCTTCTCTTCGCCATGTCACCTCCAACCGTGCACGAACCTCGAGTCTCGCTCAGCCCGTACCCGAGGACCAAGACCTTGTCACAGACCCGAACTACGTCGATGATCCAACCACCAGCCTAGTCGCACGTCAAGTCAGAGTCGAGAAACGTAGAGCGGAACGTCAACGTCGTCAAGATGCAGCCCTGCTTGCCGACTTTGACGACGACGACGACAATCAGTACAGCGACGAGCACTATACAGACATTGCAGATGCAGCCGCGGCACGCAGATCGCGCAACGCAGAGGTTGCAGCAGTAGCCGATCAGTACGACTACTTCTCACGCAGCGGTTCTGCGTACGACAAAGGCAAATCCAAGGCTTCCATCCCACCCCCAGCCAACGCTGGTGGCGGCACACTCTATTGGTCTAGCGCCAGTGCCAGCGACGATAGTGACGACTGGGATGGCCAAGGTCATAGCTTAACCGGCACAGCTTTATCTCGCTCGCTTGCTCCTCTCGATCCCGCTGCACCTGCCATCGACTCTGTTGCTGGCGTCACCGCCACACCCGGCCCCAGCTTTCCCGCCGATCTCCATACGCCTGCCGATCTTGGCGAGCATGAGACTCCGATCCTCAACCCAAAGCACCGCATGGAATGGCAGAGCATGCTTGAGTCCGTGCTCAACTCGGAGGTGCTCAAATCAGAGACCAAACGTATCAACTCGGTCGACACGCCGGATCTCTCACGTCAAGAGCTCAGCTATCAGCGCTGGCTTGACATCAAAGCCACATTACGTGGGCATGGTCTTCAACGTGGAGCAATCGATGAAGAGGAGAAGCGTCTCAAGGAAGGATTCGGTAAGATGCTCAAGGATCTTGTGCAAGAGGTGCGCGATTGCCGTGCTGAGCAGATCACACAGGCTGATAGACGCGCTGGTCAGGGCTCCTCCTCTTCTGCCGACGCATCACAAACGGCAAAAGCCGACAACAGCGAGGCAGGCTCATCAGCCAAAGAGACATCCAACGACACTGAACACACCAAGTCAGTCAAGGTCGAATCAGATGATGCACCACCACCAGCAGCGCTGACAGACAAGGAGATGGAGAAGGAAAAGGTCCTCACCGAGATCCGTCACCTCCTCAGTCGAATTGACAGTGCAGAGGAGCAATTCCCTTCCACCAAGCGAGCCATCGAGATCGTGCCGGAGTGGGGGGACGCAGAGGTGCAGGCCAAGATGGGCGTTCTCTACAGCTGGTACAGCACAACCACTGCCTTGCGTCTTCAGATCGGCATTCTTCGCAAATGGACGGGATCCGATACGCTCGAGATCGCCGCTCACGGTGCGCAGAAATGGGACGAAGAGCGCAAGAAGAGCGACACCAATGGTCATACGCCTCGAGACCCGAACCGCTCCAATCGACCAGCTCCCGACGAAGACAGCACGTTCGTCGAAAGGATCCAAAAGGAAGGCTCACTTCAGTCCACCTTCGAGAAGCGCACGCTCGCCAGCTTGTACCAGCTCATCACCAAGGCCAAGGAGACTATCCTCAAGTATCACAAGCAGTTCGACCGCTTGGCGCTTCCGTCGTTCGAGCCAGAGCTTGTGACGCTCATCAACTTCCCCACAAGGCTGATGCAAGGTGCTCTGCGACTGCGACTCGACTATGCCGGCAAGCTCGCTGAGCCAAGTGTGCTTATTGTCGACTCGTTGACAGATGATCTGCGAACAGCGCTAGCCATGGCGTGCAGAGTCAAGCTTCACTACACCAGCATCATTGTCACTGATCCAGAGCGCGGCTGGGATTTGGAGCCGTGCATTGCTGAAGGATACGATCAAGTGCTGCGAAGTGCCCTCAAGTTTTTCTTCAAGCTGTTGCGTCTCAAGCTTAAGGCCAGCGTCTACTTCAAGGAGACCGAGATTCTCGAGCCCGAGTGGCGCTTCCTCAGTACAGCCGTCGAGTCGATCGAAGGAGGAGACATCATCGTGGCTACCAACATCACCCGCTTCGTCAACAAACTCTTCGATCGTATTGCACGCTACTTCAACCGTGAACTGACAGCCGCAATGACGCAGCAGGATCAGCACGGTCGACGCTTGCCAAACCCTGCTTCGGGTCCTGTTGGTCTCGCAAAGACTGACCAGGCACCGAATCTCGGTACTGGCGCTGCTACCGGTCGCGATTCTCGCGGTAAGAGCTTCATCACTCTCGAAGATCGAGCTAAATGGATCCACAGCGTCTTCGACAACGTTCGTATTCGATCTCGCAAGCTCTTGGGTTTCGCTCGAGATATCCGAAATCGACTCGACAATGCAGCAGAGTACGATCTCGGCACGCTCCGACCGTCAGCTGACTACCTCGAGGCGGATGATCGATCCGTTGCCGAGTTCAGCGATGCAACCAATGCGGGAGGCATGATGCTCAGCTCATTCATGCTCACGCTCATCGACCACGACTACTTCTTGGTCTATACCGAAGTGCTGGAGGAGAACGGTATCTATCTGATCGCAGAGCCCAGCCTTCAGGACAAGCCGGACCTCATTCAAGAGCTCGTCTGCAAGTGTCTGCACAGAGTACGTCCGGGAGAGGAGGAGTCAGCTATGGCTGCTGAGGCTACTGCAAATGCCTTGAACGCCGATGGCGATGACGGCGACGAGACGACTGCGGGTGGAGTTGCCAACGCCAATTCTCTCCGAGATTCTATCGAAAAGCAGACAGGTGCGCATCATGCAGCTGCTGCTGCCGGCAATGCCAGCGCACTTGCTGAAGACGATGCAGACGAGCGTCCTCGCTACATTCTCCTTCTCAGTCCACGCGACCCTTTCATGTGGACTGGAAAAGTAATGCATCACGTCATGCCTCGTGTCGATATTTCACTCGCAGACCGACGTGTTCGTCTCATTGCTGATGGTCCTAAGGGTCGTCTCGAGTTGGCCAGAAGACACTTCCAGCGCATCTTTGCGCATGCCAATACAGGCGAAGAGCCTGATGATGGTAGCGAAGATGGCCATGCGGCATTCCCGCTCGAGACGCTGAACGATCATATGGCTCACATGAGCCGTGTCCAGTCCGGCCTGGAGGACATCAACAAAGGTGTCTACATGCTTTCCGATACGATCATCCGCAAGGTGCCTGAAATCCGTCGACGTCTGCGTGGACTTGGTGCGAGCGCTCGAGCAAGAAGCGGCACACCGCGTTCGTCGACAAGCGAGAACCCAGGAGGTCTGGGTGGAAACTGCGACGAGCTGATCCAAAACTGTTACTCGATGGCAGCAGAGCACGGACGTCGTGCGCTACCTTTCATCGAATCAGCACGTCTGCGAGACCAGATGACGTTAGCACTGGGCCGTCTTGCCATCGATTGGGTTGCCTTCATTTGTGACGACTGTGTTCCGAGCGAACGCAAGACATTCAAGTGGGCCGTCACTGCGCTTGGCAACGCCAACCACATCACATCTGCAGAAAACATCTTCCGTCTGAACGAGCAAGACTTTGCCCTGCTTCGATCCAAAGTGGCCTCCTGTATGGCATTGCTCATCTCGCATTTTGACATTCTCGGCGCCAGAAGCAGTGTTGCCAAAGCACAAGAGGAGCAAGAGGAGCTGGAACGCGAGAAAGCCGAACGCAATCGCATCACAGCCGGTGGAGCCGATGCTGTCCAGAAGCTCTCGGAGGATTTCCAAGCTCTGAAACTGCACGGCGCCAATGGCGAACAACAGCAGCAGGCGCTCGTCGGTCCAGGGATCGGCGCTCAAATGCTCGTCAACAAACTCGACTCTGCTATGCAAGCCACGGAAGAGCGATGGATCTCGAAAGTTCTCGAATGGGATGCTGCACGTAACGAGCTCGACACGGAACAGCGTCTTATTGGCCGCGTCCTCGACGATACACGCCTGGAAGATCGCAGTCTGCAATTCCTCGCCCAGTCAGCCTCGAAAATCACCATTCGTTGGCAACAGGGTCAGTTCATCGGAGGAGGAACCTTTGGTACAGTCTACCTGGCGGTCAACCTCGACAGTGGTGGTCTTATGGCTGTCAAAGAGATTCGTTTCCAAGATATTTCCTCTACACCCAGCCTGTACCAGCAAATCAAGGACGAGATGGAGGTCATGTCGATGTTGAGTCATCCCAACATTGTCGAGTATTACGGTATCGAGGTGCATCGTGATCGAGTCTATATTTTCGAGGAGTATTGTCAGGGTGGTTCGTTGGCTGCGTTGCTCGAACATGGTCGTATCGAAGACGAGACTGTGATCCAAGTCTACACGCTTCAAATGCTGGAAGGTCTGATCTACCTCCATTCGCAAGGCATCATCCACCGAGACATCAAACCCGACAACATCCTGTTGGACCACATGGGTGTTTTGAAATATGTCGATTTCGGAGCAGCCAAAATCCTCGCCAAAAACAGTCGCACCATCCAACGATCGCGCAAAACCGGCGGTCTGAGCAACATCGGTATGATCACTCAAGGCGGCGAGGGTGGCAAACAAGGTGGACCTGCAGGAGCAATGGCTTCTTTGCAAGGAACACCTATGTACATGTCACCTGAAGTCATCAAAGGGAATGCGGATGTTCCACAATCCGCTGCGGATATTTGGAGTTTGGGTTGCGTCGTGCTCGAGTTTGCGACTGGTAAACGACCTTGGAGCAACTTTGACAACGAATGGGCGATCATGTTCCATATTGGAATGGCTGAACAACATCCCGCGCTACCGGATCCATCGCAGTTGTCGCCATTGGGGATTGAATTCATTCGCCAGTGTTTGACGATTAACCCGAGACAGAGACCAACGGCGATACAGTTGAAGGAAGATCCTTGGATGAGAAGTTTAATCGAGGAATTGGATGCGGCGAATGAGGCAGAGGCTGCGGTGGAGTTGGCTGGTGTAGGTGGGGTTGGAGTGGGGGGGTATGATGATTTGGGGAGTTCGAGTGGAAGTAGTGTGACGAATTCGTTGGATGGTAGTCGCTATCTTTCCACTCCAGGTGGCGGTGGCGGAGGTGGAGGTGGAGGTGGAGGTGGAGGGGTGTTTAAGAGTTTAGATCGAAACGTATCATCATTGAATAGCACCCGAAGTAGATGGAGTAGTAGCGAAACATGGGCTGCTGGTTCATCAAACTCTTCCGGTGGAACGGAAATTACTACTCCATACAACCCAAGTATGAGTCTCCGAGCTAGCTTAGGGTTCAGGCAACAGCAGCAAGAAAAAAGTGAAAGGGATTCAAAACATTCCAAGGAAGAAGCTGTCGCTGGAGACGAAGCGATGCCAGACGATCCTGCCGAACACACCACCCAAGCTTCAGAAGCAGAAACCAGCGTGGAGAGGGAAAGACCACTTCACATGCCCGGACACCCAAATCACTCTCACCCAGGATCATCCGCCATCGTCGCCGACTATCAATATCAAAAAGAAGCTCAACGCTTGGCTATGCTACGACACGATTCATCCCTTAGTACACTCCCTGATGAATCCGACGTGTAAGCCTTGGCCCGCTGGCACTCTCATATCTTTATCACAGGCATCTCTTGGAATAGAAAAATGTTTTCGCATTGCAACACCAAAGCTTATGCTCGTTATTGCGGCAACTGATGCAACTGTTCATGCCAAAAACTGAACTCGTTCTGAACTTTGCCATGACTGGCCAATCCTCCCGCACTTACGCCAACGACGGCTTCTATCGCTTGAATTAGGGTTTTAACCATTTTCAACTTGCCTTCTCTTGTCCAACTCTTTTGGTTGGGGATGGAGACGAGTTTTGCTAGTTGGGAACGTAGACGTAGAAGAGCAGAGAGGATGCCTTGGTCTGCGGTTTCGGTTGTGGTTAGGATCCAGAGGGTTTTGGTGAATAGAGAGGCGTATCGTATCGCTATTGCCTCGCCCAACTGTTCGGTTAGGGTTGCCGAGGCGGAGTTGGTGCTGGTGAGCGAGTTTAATACACCCCAAACACCTGCACTTGCGCTTGAAGATGCCGAACCAGGATTACTGAGGGTGGAGAGGGATGCGATTTGGTCGTCTAAGAACCTTTTGGCTAGGGGGTAGGCGGTGATTTTGAACCGCATCAATGCTGACTCCAATACCGAGTTACTGCATCCTCTAGCCTGGACCAATCCTGACAAAGCATCGTTGAGTGTTAGCATGGAAAGTAGCGAAAAATACGCTCCCACTCCACCTACGCCTCCGGTTGCGATTGAAGAAGCGCTGACGACAGAGGTGGCACTTGCAGCAATACTGCTTGCAGCACTACCAGGGGGCATGAGCAAGGATGTGGCAAAGTTAGACCAGGTTGTGATGCAAGGTTCCATAATCTGTCTAAATATCTCTTCTGTTGCACCCTTTCCTTTCATCTTACTCTGCTCGGTGAGCGAGAGTTGGACAACGGATGGTTCTGGTCCGGTTTCGCTATGCGTTGGTGTCGCATCTCCGGCTTGGCTGGTATCTGCGCTCTCCTCCCCTACCCTCGCTTCTTGGGTGGAAGGGAGGTCTTCGGATATACCTTGGAAAAACCTCACCAGAAAGGTGAATTCGGAGCAGGCATTATCAATCAACACCAACGAAAGAGATCGGAAAAGATTCTCGGGAGATGCCTTGAAACTAGAATCGTCTGCAAGGTAGCCGAGGACTGTGGCGACGGGGCTGTCGAGTTTAGAATACAGCAGACGGTTGGTGGAGAATAGCCAGGGATCCACATTACTCATCGTCTCGCTGTCTGACAAGTTGCCGGCATCTTTCGAGGTTGGTGTATTGCTGCCTCTGCCAGGCACCACGCCGCTTCCAGTGGTGGAAAGCGCTTTGTTCAGGTTCGACATGCCATTCTGCAATGCCGCAATCCCACCGGCACCATATACGGTCGCATTTGAAGGTAGAGCTTCAGTAAGAAGCAACCCTCCTCCACTCGGCGCTTCCACCCACCTTTTCCTAACAACCACCAGACTCCTCACATACCTTCTAAAGGCAGTCTCGAAGTAGAGTCTAGCAGCTTGAACATAACTCCTCTGAACATCGATCGCTACTCTTGGCATTTGTCTTGCTAGGAACGCATAGAATGGCTTGTGATGTCGTAAGAGAACTGAGTTTTGAAGCACCTGGAGATTGGTCGTTACCGAAGCTTTAATCGCAGCATGCGGGCTTATCAGAAAAGTGCGAAGTTTGGAAGCTACGATGTTCTTGCATGCTTCTGCGACCCTTCGTACTTGCTGCACTGCTTGAATCTCCCCCACGTCCGCAACCCGCTCTGCTGCCCCAGGAGGTAAGGAGAGGGTGGCGGAGGGAGAAGTAGCTTCTAACACCTTCTCCAGCTGTTTTACAGCCTTTAACCACAACTCTGGCCTTGACTCGGGCTCTGTTTCAAAGAAGAGATCTACGGTCCTTGGGCTCAGTGCAATCTCGCTTAGGAACGAGGCCAACCGAATCTCTACATTCCTGGTCGCATCAAGTCTGGAACCAATGGCGTGCGATGTGTTTTGCAATGCCGAGATGTGCGTTGACAGCGTCGAGAGATCGGATTGAAATGTGGAGAGGAAGCTCTCTAGCGAGCCCAGGAGCTGTTTGGAGCTAGACGCCTGCTGGTGCAGAGATAGAAAGGTAGGAGCTAGGGAGAGATAGGTTGAGTCTTGCGCATGTTCGGATGCTGTTCGAGATGCGAGGGCTGATGAGTGGAGAGTTTGGATAGAGCTAGAGGTGGAAGATGTGAGGGTGGAGGCGGCTGTGGCGAGGGCTGTGAGATGCTCTGCTTGAGAGTCGTCGACTGTCATGATTGCGCAAGAGGAGGAGAAGGCATGCGGGAAGATGGTGATTGAGAAGAAAGCAAGTGGGAGAGAGAAAGAGAGAGAGAGAGAGAGACCGAGCGTTCATGTTCCGGTTTTGGATGTGGGAAGTTTGGCAGTTGCAGCGCGCTTTCTGCCAATTCTGTGCGAATGGTCTTTCGTTCAGGATACTTGAGCACAAGCTTAGACCCAGATGGGTGGATCAGACGCATACACACACTTCAGGCAGGCAGGCTTGCAGGTATCACACACAGTCTGTGTTCTGTATCACGGATCCAGAGGAAATGGGTATTCATCCATCAGAAAGGGCGGCTGAGGAGGGATTGGCAGAAGGAGTGACACAGAAACTTGAACAAGGGAGGCGGTCTACGCAGAGCTCGCTCCAAGGAGATCGTAAGACCGGCGCTAACGAGAACTATCTTGAACCACCGTGGGTGGGGGAATGGATCAACGCTGGCCAACAGGACTCCTAGCAACCAACCACTTCAACGTAACATCGATATTAACCTGATTCTTACTACTGATACTATAACAGCTAACCTCCCTATTCGCAATGGTATCCAACTTGAGCACTCTTATCACATCGTCCACCCTGGCCGCACCTTTGATATCGTTCTTTGTCGCCAACACCAACAGTGGCACGCCTGCCAAATGCGGTCTTTCAATCAGCGCGTGCAGTTCTTCTGTTGCGATGTTCCACGCTGAGGAACTTTGTGTGCTTGATCCACCGGCGCCCGCACTTGCGACTGCTGGTGCTGTAACATGTGCATCTCCTTTCCCTGCTGCTGTTGAACAAGGTGCAGGCTTTGCAGCCGAACTTGTACTAGTCGGCGCTGCAGTGCTTGTCCCCGTCGCTTCACCCTTAGAGCTAGGCAGTGGAACAGAAGAATCAACAACGAAAACAATGGCAGATACACCACGACAATACCTCTCCCACATGCTACGGAATCGTGGTTGTCCTCCAATGTCCCATACTTTGATGGTTGTGTTTCCAGAACGGACTTTGCGCATGTTGAACCCGACTGTGGGGACCATTTCGTCTGCGAACTGGCCGGAGGAGAGCAGGTTGACGAGCGAAGTCTTGCCTGCTGCTTGTAAGCCGACAACGCATATTTCGAGATGTTTGGAGAAGAGGAGAGACCGGAGATAGAGGAAGACGGAGGAAAAGAGGGAGCCGATGCTGGATGACATGGCGGCTAATACTGAAGCTCGGCTTTGTTGATGGCGGGGCGCTATGGATGATGGAGAAGCTTGTTGCTTTGATGCGTTGGGTAAGAGGTAGGTTGAATGGTCTGCAAGCTCGAATAGACTGTGTGTGAGTCGGTGAGCAAGGCTCGCACCTTGTCGCTTAACGGCCAAGGGATGGATGGATCTCTAAGGCGTGAGCAGCGGGGGCAGGGTCGAAGCGGGGGGCAAGGCTGTCTGGTTGGTTGTTGCTGTCGTCCGTGATGAAGAGATGATGGATTGTCAAGAAGGGATGATCACTCTCTTGGACTTGTGTTGGAGCTTGAGCGCGTGTGGAGGTGCGATGAGTGATGATTATGTAAGCTGGACATGAGGCTGCTCGCGATCACGGCCTGTGCGTCTCTCAGGGACGCGTTGTCTGCTCTTAACTCCACTTTTGGCCCAGAGAGAAGAACAGCGCTGGGCAAGCTCATCGCCATCATCATCTCCAGATATACTAGCCCAGCATGGACTTTCAATCAATGATGCAGCAAACTCGGATGGGAGCAGGAGGTGCCCCCGGTGATGCTCCCCAAAACGACAACGCCGAAATGGTCTACATCTCCTCGCTTGCACTCATCAAGATGCTCAAACACGGCAGAGCTGGTGTACCTATGGAAGTAATGGGTCTCATGCTTGGATCTTTCATCGACGACTACACCGTTTCTGTGATCGACGTCTTTGCCATGCCTCAATCCGGTACCGGTGTATCTGTCGAAGCCGTCGATCCCGTATTCCAGACGAAAATGCTTGACATGCTCAAGCAAACCGGTCGACCGGAAATGGTCGTCGGTTGGTACCACTCCCATCCCGGTTTCGGCTGTTGGCTCTCCAACGTCGATATCAACACCCAGCAATCCTTCGAACAGCTCAACCCTCGTGCTGTTGCCGTCGTCGTCGATCCTATCCAGTCGGTCAAAGGCAAGGTGGTGATTGACGCTTTCCGTCTGATCAACCCTTCAACCGTCATGCTCGGCCAGGAACCTCGACAGACTACATCGAATATTGGTCACCTGAACAAACCCTCGATCCAATCACTCATTCACGGTCTCAATCGTCACTACTACTCGATCGCAATCGGCTACAGGAAAACAGAGTTGGAACAGAGCATGTTGAACAACCTACACAAGAGGAATTGGACCGAAGCCTTGAGGTTGAGAGACTTTGCAGAACACAAGGAGAACAACAGAAAGGCTATTGAGAGGATGCTGAGTTTGAGTGAGGCGTATAACAAGTCGGTGGAAGAGGAAAGTACGATGACTGCCGAACAGTTGAAGACGAGACACGTGGGTAAACAGGATCCGAAGAGACATTTGGAAGATGCCGTGGAACAGACCATGGCCGATCAGATCGTGCAGAGTTTGGGGACCATGTTGTTGGCTGAGTTGTGATCGACCCTGATCGACGCATTTGATCGCAGCGATGATAATTGGAGTATGTTCGCAATCCATTGCATTCATTCACTTTGACTTGCTGTCGAGTGCCGATCGCGTTCAAGTTGCATCTAACACTCTGAAGTGAGAACAGGTTCAGACTGAGTGCTACAGCAGTGCAGAATCGACCATACACCCATCTCAGGGAAGTCAAAGGGCTGGTGTTTGTAGCATGCGATCAAGTGTATCATGATCGACCATTCAGACAGCTGCTTATCGCGATACCCAATACATGATACCACCAACCTGGCTCTTCTACCCAAGTTGCCAAATTAGATTGCGCAATTTCAAGTCTTCTTGCGAACTCTTCTCCCAGCGCAACGTGCCAGCCAGTTCACCGTTCTTTCTTGATTGGTTCGCCCCAGGCTGCCACCCCTTCTCCCCTTCCCCCCCCCCCCTCTCTCTCTCTCTTTCCTACACTCACCATCATCTCCATCGACCTGCATACGAAGCTACGATGACGGGCACAAAGCTCGTCCCCCGAACCTGATCCCAGCGTCCCGAATCAATCCTAATCATAGGCGGAGGAGATACTGGACTAGTAACTCTACGAAACCTTATCGAGCAAGTTGCTTCTGACTCTTCTGGCACCTATCCACTTTTCTCTCCCCTTCTGGTGGAGAGGAGAGATGATGTCGGAGGAGTTTGGTATTGGTCCGATCACACTTATTCTTTGGAGCGAAAGGTTGGTGCGGATGCAACACAAGGTCTTTCCCCACTGTACGATCCTAAAGGTCACCCGCATTGGCCAAGTCCGGCGTATGTTAACCTAAGGGGCAATGTGCTGCCTGAGTTTTTGGAGTTCAGTGGCAAGAAAATGCAACCACCCGCCAATGGGGAGACTTTTCCGAGTCTGCAAGAAACACATACATATCTCAGAGAGTTTGCGCATCCGTATAGACAACACATTAGGTGCGCGGTGGAGGTGTTGGGAGTGCAAGAGGTCGCTGGGCAGAAAGGATGGCAAGTGACACTGAAGGATTGGGCTACTGGTGTCCAGAGTGCCGGTAGTTTCACTCCAAGCGTCAAGAGCAAGGTATTTGATCGAGTAGTCGTCGCTGCAGGGTGGTACGACACCCCCTATTACCCTGATGTACCTGGCATCGAAGCTGCGAAAAAAGCTGGGCATGTTCACCACTGCAAACACTACCGCGATTCCAGCCCTTATCACAGCAAAAAGGTGGTGGTGGTGGGCAATAACAACAGCGCCAACGAAGTTGCGGCACATTTAGCCCCCCTCAACTCGACATGCCACCCCGTATATCGCTCCTCCAAATCCGCATCTGTCGACAAATGCCCTAGTTTGCCCGATGAAAGGATCAAAGATGTCGGTATGATCACAAACTACACCCTAGTACACACGTCAGCGGGGGAGAAGGGGACCAAGTTGCAATTGACGCTGGCGGATGCAAGTGTGATTAGAGATGTGGATTACGTGATTCTGGGAACGGGTTACCGGCAAAAGTATCCTTGGTTACATGTACTTACCGATGCTGCCAGGAAGAGTGGTGGAGCGGAAACAGAACCATTGACTCCGGAGAGGTTCAAGGGGACAAGGGTTCCGTTTATGTATAACCATGCGCTGTTTTCCAAAAGTCGAAACCTTAGTTTGGCGTTCGTTGGATTGGTGATCTGTACGATGCCGTTCAACTTTAATGATTTGATCAGTGCTTGGATTACTGCTGTATGGGCAGGCAAAGTTACCTCTATACCCACCTCTATCCCAGCACGCTTGCAAAACGAACAGGAGAGGTTGCATTGGCTCTATCAACAAAAGCTCAAAACCGCAAGACCGGGGCAGAAGATTGATCCGCAAGATCCTCTTACATACACCGGATTCCACTTACTTGGCGGAAGCCTCAAAGAAGGACCTCCTTCAGAACTGCACTTCGCACAACAGCTATACGATGAGTTAGCCAAGGTGGACCCGGAAAGGGTAAACAAATGGGATTGCAAATGGGACCAAGCACGAGAGGAACGCCAAACTTGGATGTATAGGAGAAAAGCTCAGTGGTTGGAGGAGAATAGGGATCGGATTCCTCATGATCCGTTTGATTTGCTCGGAAGTAATAGAGAGAGATATGGACATTTGGTCGACGACTTGGTGCATCCTGATTGGAGACAGAAGATTGCGCCAAAGGCAAAGTATTAACGCTCTCTACCTCGGCGCAGACATCGTCAAGTAGAGATAGATATCAGACGTTTCTCAACACAATCACGCGAGTGACTTAGATCAGAGATGAGTGGCAAAGATGGATGCTAGTTGCATCGAGTGGAAAGAGTACATGTGTTGGGTGCAAAATATGTCAAGATGTGCTATTTGCTCTTCGCTGCCGCGGGAGCAGGTTTAGCGGTGTCGCTTCGTGTCGCCCTGGTACTAGCGCTGTCTTTTGGTCGCTGTTTGTTCTTACCTGTTCCTCCACTGACATTACCTGCCACAGTCGGTGCGTCTTTTGTCGACTCCGCAGCGTTGACTGCAGTTGATGGCTTGTTACGCTGCTGTGCCTGTCCACCTTTACCACCGCCAGGCGCACTGTTTGTGATCCCCGTCGCAGCTTTCGAACCCCTCCTACCTGCCGAACCCGCTCTCGTCATCGGTGGAGACTTGTTCGCTTCTCCATCCACTGCCGCAGCTGCCAGGATCGAAGTGGAATTGTTCCGACAAGCCACCTCCAAAGCACTCTCGGCCGCAGCAGCTCTCGCTTCAGCACTACTCAACGCTTTATCCATCGCATCAATCAGCTGATGGCATTCCTGCACTTCTTTCCGCAGCTCCTCTACTTGGCTCGATGACAAAGCAACTTGAGGATCGAGGTTGGCGCCTGAGGAAAGCAGTCGACCAAGTTCTTCGTTCTCGCGCTGAAGTTTGTCTAGACGCTGAAGAAGGCGCACGCCGAGAACTGGGTTTGCCGACGCATCTTCTGCTGCGGCTGGATCGGTGTTGGAGGGTTCTTCTATCCGCCATGTTTGGTAAGCTTGCTTGGGCTGAAACCCGACCGCTTCTGTGCGTAGACGTAGGAGGTCATCTCGCTGTTCGAAGATGTCGATGACCGAACGTAGCTTGGATACGTACTCGTGCACCTCCTTGTTCGAGGTTGCTTCGTTCGTCGCCGCATTCGAGTTGTCTGCGTTGCTACCTGGCCCGGCTTCTGACTTGGAATGCAGCGCAGGTGGCGTAGCAGGTCGCTCAGGAACAGCGGGCAAAGGTGGGTATCGAAGCGAGATATCCGAGCGAGTCTCGCCAGCAACCATGGTCGACTGAGCCGCATAAGTAGTTGTGGAAAGCGGCCTGAGCTGTGAGCGATAGGCCATCCCTGAATTCGGACGGGATGCCGATGCGCTCGATGCTACCGAAGTCGGCTTTGTAGGCAACGAAGCAGCCGAAGCACCCAGACTGAGATGGGCAACATGCGACTCAAGTCTAGGACTTGTGCCCTGCGTAGCAAAGACAAAGTCATTGAGGAGAGAGCGGCCAGTGCTAGGCCTCGGACTGTGACTGTTGGACAGCATACTCGGAGAGAGCTGACTGGGAGAAGCATTGCCCTGAGCTGCGTTTTCGGCTGCGAGATATTCGCCTCGAGAGTATGCAGCTTGATTTGAGTATGCTACTGCGTTGGGCGAGGCAGCGTAGGGTTGCGACTGAGGATAGTAGCTAGAAGCAGGCTGGTATTGGTTGCGTTGGAGATATGGGCTGGATGCAGCAGGTAGTAGGGTATTGTTGGCGTAAGCGCATGGATCCGCCGATGGGTATTGCTGTGCTTGTTGGTAGTATTGCTGTTGAGGCGGGGCGGCTTGCCATGGTGCACGGCCGTACTGGGTATAAGCTGCTTCTGGAGCGTATTGCTGTGGATAGTTGCCATAGTATCGCTGTTGCGGCTGATAGGGCTGCTGCCGACGCTTGGTGTTCGACATGCTGGCTATTCTTGTGAGCGGCGCTTGTGATGGCCAGGAAGAAAGCTGAGGAGTCGGATGTCTAAGCGCTTATCGATGCGCACATGGCTGTGCGTTGCGGATGGGTTGAGGTTTCGTCGACATGCAAGGATGGACGTTGCTACCGATCAAGAGCTCGACTTGCTGCGCTTTGTTTGGTTGTGTGAGAGAAGAAAGATGAAGTCGACACAAGAAAAAGGTCCTCTTAGATATGCCTGGCTCGTGCACGCAAGAAAGACCCCTTTTTCATATTCTCTGAAAATCACGTCTGAAATTGTCACACGAAATTGTGGCACGAAAAAGGTCTCCAAAAATCAGCGAGAGACCAAGATGAACACCTTGTCATCAGTACACCACATCCCTCCTCCTTGTCGCATCTACCAGCCATGATTCGCCGCACACCAACAAGTCTCTCTGTACAGGAGTCTGACGTCGAGACGCTCAAAGCATATCGACGAGCCAAGATGATGCAACACAATCCCAACCTCACTTCATCCTCCTTCTCTTCGATTCGACCGGATGACTCTGGCTCGATCCACGATCATCAGTACCACGCACGCCAAGAGTCAGAGCAAGACGAGCAGCAACACCCCGGAACACAGCTTGCTCTGTCACAGCAGGAGAATCACAACCCGAATCAACCCACGAATGCTGGCAATAATACCTGAACATTGGAAACAACGCCAGAACAGTGTCTGCGCTTCTATGCCTCAACTCAGCCCCTTGCAAGGCGCGGTGCGAACTTCGTAGTGGAGTGGCCATGTCCCACGCTCACCAAGTTAGACCTCATCAAGCCTAAGCTCACCGGTCAAGGCCTCACTTAAAACAAACATCGATATCATCTCCAGGTGCGGAATCAGACCTCAATAAGCGTCTAAAAACGGCAGCCACTTCGTACTGATATGGATGCGAAAGGACAACATGTCGAAAGAAACACTGGGTATGGGTATGATTAGAAGATGTCGCCGATCTCTACATTGTACGCAACAGCAATCACGATATCCGAGCAATGCAGTTGCGGCAGGTGTCGAAAGGAAGGCAATAAGAGCGCAGTTAGCTTACTAGAATCAACGACAGGGCAAATCTGACGCAACGGTTAGAACTTCGGGGACGTCTCCTACTTACCCTGAATGTAGCGCGCCCGAATCTTTTCGTCCAGAAGCTGGAATCATACAAGAGTTCACATGGAGAACCGACCAGGATGAGGTGTGTCGAGTGTCAGCGATGTGAGGCATAGAATGTCTCTTCCTGTTGCAACCAAGAGTCGTCATCGTCACTTACCCGTTCTTCCCTACCCGCAGGCAACTCTGGTTCCATCAGATCATCGTCGTCGTCCACAACTGCCGCGCTATCATCTGTTAGCTTGGAAGCAGTCTGACGCTTCTTTGAGCTGTTGCTCTGGTAGAACGATGCTGCCAAGTCCGAATCGTCTTCTGCATCGGCGGTTGTGTTGACGCTTTGAGGTGTTTGTGCGCCTTTTCCTGCTGGTGTGGCATCTTCGTCCATTCCTTCCGCAACGCCACCAGCACGAACATCCTCTTCAATGTCGACATCAATGTTTTGGGCAGAGCCGCTGGCTGCTGCTGGTGCCGATGAACCGCTTGCCGAGGCCATCCTGGACTGGGGGTGTGGTGGAAGAGCGTGATGCTTCGACAAGATTGCGAATACCGAGAGAGCTTGGTTGCTTGGCGGAAGAGTCTGTGGGCATGGAAAAGCTTGATTAGATCGGTAGGTATGCTTCAGGATGCACTGGTGTTGATTCAAGTCGTGGATGTTGCCCTCGATGAATGCTGATGGCTTACGATGAGCAAGATAGTTAGCCTCGAGACCTGAAGCGCAGTTGCAGATGGTCCGTGCTGCAGCCCAACTTTACCCATTGTTACATCATAATGTACTCACAAAGCAGAAGTGGCTCTTATCGGCCGAGTGAAATTTTACGATTCGAGATTCGGAAGACGGGAATTGCACTTTCTCTGGCAGTGGCGACGCGCTTTCTCTAGCTCCAATTGTTGCTCAGCAGTCGATTCTCAAGACACAGAAAGCATCGACACCTTCTCTTTCTTCTTGTCATCCACTCAACATCGTCTTCATCGACGACCAGTCTCCCAACCTCTTCCTCAGCGAAATTCAGCAGGGTGTCTGATTTGCCTCTAGCTCCACACGCAGCACAAGACCTGCAGCATCATATAGTCTCGACAGTTGTTCATTCTCATCCTCCACCTTCACTTGCACCGTTTTGACCTTCTACACTTCACCACTCGGCTTTCTTCGACCTCAGTGTGCCTGTGTAGAAACTGACTGTTCGACGTGCGTACATCCATCGTTGACCTTCTCCATTGGACACAGCATCACCGTCGACAACAACATCAACGACAGCAGCAGCATCACTTCTAACCATAACCCTGCTGCTAGTGACACACTTTTTCGCACCGTTTTCAGCTCCCATCTCTCCTATCAAAGAATAGTCATCAGCTAGCGGGCAATCATCCGCCTGCCAGCCATGTCGGGTCCATCCGGATACAGAGGACCTCCCCCGTCGGGACCTTCCTCCATGAGGGGCCCACCTCCTGGCATGACGCCCTCAGCCGTCGCTTCCGCCTCTTCATCGTACCGTGACCCCGCCGTACTCACACCAGGGCAGCTCCAAGCCAAAGCACGCAAATGGCAGCAGACCCAGAGCCGTCGCTTCGGCGACCGCAGAGGCAAGACCGGCTTTGTAGACACAGGCAAGCAGGAGATGCCACCCGAAGTGCTTCGCAAAATTATCAAGGAGCATGGTGACATGACTAACCGTAAATATCGACAGGACAAGCGTGTTCATCTCGGTGCGCTCAAGTACCTCCCGCATGCAATGATGAAGGTGCTCGAAAACATCCCGATGCCTTGGGAGCAGATTCGCGAGGTGCCCGTCCTCTACCACATCACCGGTGCCATCACCTTCGTCAACGAGGCACCCAAGGTCATCGAACCTGTCTTTCACGCTCAGTGGGCAACCATGTGGATTGCCATGCGAAGGGAGAAGCGTGATCGACGACACTTCAAGCGCATGCGCTTCCCACCGTTCGATGACGAAGAACCTGTTGTCGACTACTCGGACAACTTGCTCGATGTAGAGCCTTTGGAGGCAATTCAGCTTGAGCTCGACCAAGAGGAAGACGGTGCAGTCATCGACTGGTTCTACGATCACAAGCCACTCATCGACAACCGCAAGCACCTCAATGGCTCATCATATCGATTCTGGAACCTGGACTTGCCTCAAATGGCGGCATTGCATCGACTTGGACGCACACTACTCAGCGATGGCAGCACCTCTGGCGATCGCAACTCTTTCTACCTCTTCGACAAGAAGGCTTTCTTCACAGCAAAGGCGCTCAACATGGCCATCCCCGGTGGTCCCAAGTTCGAGCCTCTGTTCAAAGATACCGATGGATTCGATGACGACCTTACCGACTTTACCGACTTCCGCAAACTCATCATCCGCCAGCAAATTCGTACCGAATACCGTGTTGCTTTTCCACACCTCTACAACAGCAGGCCCCGTGCAGTCCACATCGGCACCTACCACGAGCCAAAGAATGTCTACATTCGCTCAGACGAGATTGACCAGGCTTTCTACTTCGACCCCGCCATCAACCCCATCTCCGGTCGCACATTAGCTAGCAGCAATGCCTTTCGATCAGAGTACGACGATGGCACACCGGTGCTCAGCCACGAGGATCAAGTATTTGGTCCCGATGTCGAGGGCGATGACGAGCTCCCAGATGAGATCGCATTCTCACTACCAGAAGAGATCGAACCATTCCTTGAGGATGCCCCCCTTGAGAACGATTTGACCGCAGATGCGATCGCACTCTGGTGGGCGCCAAAACCATATTCGCTTCGCAGTGGACGAACACGTCGTGCTGTCGATGTTCCATTGATTCAGCCATGGTATCTCGAGCACTGCCCACCCAACCAGCCGGTCAAGGTCCGTGTCAGTTATCAGAAGTTGCTCAAGAACTACGTCTACAACAGTCTTCACACCACCAAACAAAAGGTGCACAAGCGCACCAACTTGCTGCGCGAACTCAACAATACCAAGTTCTTCCAGAACACTTCGATCGACTGGCTCGAGGCAGGTCTGCAGGTCGCCAAGCAGTCTTTCAACATGATAAACCTTCTCATCCACCGAAAAGGCGCCTCCTACCTCCACCTCGATTACAACATGAACCTCAAGCCCACCAAGACGCTCACCACCAAAGAGCGCAAGAAGAGTCGATTCGGTAACGCCTTCCACTTGGTGCGAGAGCTGAGTCGTGTCATGAAGCTCGTTGTGGACGCTCACGTTCAGTTCCGTCTCGGGTCCATCGATGCCTTCCAACTCGCGGATGGCTTGCAGTATCTCTTCAACCACGTTGCAACCCTGTCGGGTATCTATCGATACAAGTACCGGTCAATGCGTCAGATCCGCGCCTGTAAGGATCTCAAGCACGTCATCTATTACCGCTTCAATGCAGCAGGTGTCGGCAAGGGTCCTGGTGTTGGTTTCTGGGCGCCATCATGGCGTGTATGGATCTTCTTCTTGCGAGGCATCGTGCCCTTGCTCGAGAGATGGCTCGGAAACTTGCTGGCCCGTCAGTTCGAAGGACGAGCCGGTCGCACCGGTGCGCAGTCCATCACCAAGCAGCGTGTCGAATCGGCGATGGATCTCGAGCTGCGAGCGAGTGTCATGCACGACATCCTCGACGCCATGCCAGAAGGTATGCGTCAGAACAAGATCAAGACCATCATGAGCCATCTCCAAGAGGCTTGGCGAGCCTGTCGCAGCAATACTCCATGGAGCCCCAACCTTCCCGCTCCTATCGAGAACCTTATCTTACGATACGTCAAGCAAAAGTTCGACTGGTGGACGTCGGTGGCGCATCAACAGCGTGCACGAATCGCGCGCGGTGCCACCGTCGACAAGACGGCAGTTCGCAAGAACCAGGGTCGTTTGACTCGTCTCTTCTTGCGTGCCGAGCAGGAGCGTCAGGCCGACTATCTAAAGAGTGGTCCTTACATTACCTCTGAAGTTGGTGTTGCCGCCTTCACAGCCACTGTGCAGTGGCTCGAAGCCCGTCGATTCAGCCCAATCCCCTTCCCAAGTCTCAACAACAAGCACGATGTTAAGCATCTCGTCCTAGCGCTAGACTCGCTCAAGGAAGCTTACTCAGTCAAGGGGCGTCTTAACCAAAGTCAGCGTGAGGAGCTTGCCTTGATCGAGCAGGCCTTTGACAACCCACACGAGACACTTGCGCGAATCAAGCGATTGATGCTGACCCAGCGTGCTTTCAAAGAGGCTGGCTTCGAATTCTTCGACACGTTCAACAAGCTCACACCCACCTACGACATTGAGCCCATTGAGAAGATCACTGACGCCTACCTCAGCCAATACCTCTCCTACGAAGCTGAAAAACGTCAGCTCTTCCCTGCATGGATCAAGCCCAGCGACTCGGAGCCAGCGCCGCTGCTCGTGTACAAGTGGTGCAACGGTATCAACAATGCACACGAGATCTGGGACACATCCGAGGGCCAGTGTAACGTGCTCATGGAGACGACGCTCAGCAAGGTCTTTGAGAAGATCGACTTGACGCTGCTCAATCGACTTTTGCGACTCATCATGGATCATAACTTGGCCGACTACATCACTGCCAAGAACAACATTTCGATCGTCTTCAAGGATATGTCGCACGTCAACTCGTACGGCCTCATCCGAGGCCTGCAGTTCAGCGCGTTTGTCTTCCAGTACTATGGTTTGGTGCTCGACTTGCTCATTCTCGGCTTGCAGCGTGCTAACGAGATGGCAGGACCGCCCAACATGCCGAACGGTCTGTTCCAGTTCCAGAACACTGCAACCGAGACTCGCCACCCTGTTCGCCTGTACACGCGTTACATCGACCGCATCCACATCCTCTACCGCTTCACTGCCGAAGAGGCTCGTGATTTGGTGCAGCGCTATCTCACTGCCAACCCGGATCCGAACAACAGCAACGTCATTGGCTACAACAATCGCAAGTGCTGGCCTCGTGACGCTCGAATGCGACTCGTCAAGCACGATGTTAACCTCGGTCGTGCGGTCTTCTGGACTGTTAAGAATAACTTGCCGCGCTCGTTGACGACGATCGAATGGGAAGACACGTTCTGCTCGGTCTACAGCAAGGACAACCCGAACCTTCTATTCTCGATGCTTGGCTTCGAAGTGCGTATCTTGCCCAAGATTCGACAGGAGGATGTCGACGTGGCACGCGATGGTGTCTGGCCGCTCATCCAGGCGAGCTCAGGTGAGCGCACATCGACAGCATTCCTGCGCGTCTCAGAAGAGGGTATTGCCAATTTCAGCAACCGTGTTCGTGCTTTGCTCATGTCGGCTGGTGCAGCACCGTTCAGCAAGATTGCCAACAAGTGGAACACCTGTTTGATTGCCTTGATGACTTACTACCGCGAGGCTGTAGTCAACACCGAGGACATGCTTGATCTGCTGGTGCGCAGCGAGAATAAAGTCATCAACCGCATTAAGTCAGGTGTAAACAGTAAGATGCCTTCTCGTTGGCCCATTCACATTCTCGCTTCGCCGAAGGAGCTCGGTGGCCTCGGCATGCTTTCTATGGGACACGTGCTTATTCCAGCATCGGATCTCAAGTACTCGAGGCAGACGACGACCGGAATTACACACTTCCGTGCAGGTCTGTCGAACCAAGAGGAACAGCTTTTGCCAGCGCTCTACCGATACATCACGCCGTGGGCCTCCGAATTCGAGGACTCGGCGCGAGTCTGGCAGGAGTATGCACAGAAGCGTAAGGAAGCCAACGAGCAGAACAGGCGTTTGACGCTCGAGGATCTCGAAGACTCTTTCCACCGCGGTCTGCCCCGTATCGCAACGCTCTTCCAGAAGGATCGCACCATCTTGTCCTACGACAAGCTCTGGCGTGTACGACAGGAGTTTAAGAAATATCAGATCGCCAAAGCACAGCCCTTCGTATGGACCAACCAGCGTCACGACGGTAAGCTGCACAACCTCAATCAGCTTCGTACCGACACCATCGCAGCTCTTGGCGGTGTCGAGACAATTCTTGAGCACTCGCTTTTCGCGGCTACAGGTCACCCGACATGGGAAGGTCTGTTCTGGGAGAAATCGTCTTCGTTCGAGGAGAGCATGCAGCAGAAGCGTCTAACCAACGCGCAGCGATCCGGTCTTTCGCAGATTCCTAACCGTCGATTCACCTTGTGGTGGTCGCCGACGTTGAACCGTAGTAGTGTTTACATCGGCTTCCAGGTTCAGCTCGATTTGTGCGGTGTCTTGATGTCGGGTAAGATGCCTTCGCTCAAGATCTCGTACATCCAACTGTTCCGTGCTCATTTATGGCAGAAGATCCACGAGTCGGTGGTGATGGACTTGTGTCAGGTGTTCGACCAGGAGCTCGAGGCACTATCGATCGAGACGGTGCAGAAGGAGACTATTCACCCGCGAAAGTCGTACAGGTTGACAGCGTCGAGTTCCGATATCCTACTTTTCGCCAGCTACAAGTGGCCGATGTCCAGGCCATCTTTGTTGACCGACTCGCGGGACGTCATGGATGGTTCGAGTGGCAACAAATGGTGGGTCGACGTGCAGCTACGATGGGGTGACTACGACTCGCACGATATCGAACGATACTGTCGAGCCAAGTTCCTCGACTACACTAGCGACAACACTTCGATCTATCCGTCAGCTACCGGTGCGCTGGTGGGTATCGACCTGGCGTACAACATTCACTCGGCGTACGGTATCTGGTTCCCGGGTAGCAAGCCGCTCATTCAGCAGGCAATGGCAAAGATCATGAAGGCCAACCCTGCGCTCTACGTCTTGCGTGAGCGTGTACGTAAGAGTTTGCAGCTGTACAGTTCCGAGCCAACGGAGCCGTATCTCAACTCGAACAACTATGCGGAGCTGTTCAGCAATCAGATCATCTGGTTTGTTGACGATACCAATGTCTACCGAGTTACGATCCACCGTACGTTCGAGGGTAACTTGGTGACTAAGCCCATCAACGGTGCTATTATCATCCTCAATCCAAGAACTGGGCAGCTTTTCCTCAAGATCATTCACACGTCGGTTTGGGCTGGACAGAAGCGTCTGGGTCAGTTGGCAAAGTGGAAGACGGCGGAGGAGACCATCGCCTTGGTGCGCAGTTTGCCGGTTGAAGAGCAGCCCAAGCGAATCATCGTTTCGAGGAAAGGCATGTTGGATCCGTTGGAGACGCACTCGCTTGACTTCCCCAACTTGTCAATTGTTGGTTCCGAGTTGCAGTTGCCTTTCCAGTCTTTTCTCAAGCTCGAGGCGATCGGCGACTTGGTTTTGAAAGCGACTCAGCCGCAAATGGTGCTCTACTCATCGTACGATAATTGGATGTCGAATGTTAGCAGCTTCACTGCGTTCTCTCGACTCATTCTGCTGTTGCGATCGCTGCACGTCAACCAGGAGAAGGCAAAGATCATCTTGCGTCCTCATCCGGCTGTCATTACTGAGCCACACCATCTCTGGCCAACGCTGACGGATGAAGAGTGGATCAAGGTCGAGATTCAACTGCGTGATTTGATCTTGGCTGATTTCGGTAAAAGGAACAACGTTAATGTTAACTCGTTGACTTCGTCCGAGATTCGGGATATTATCTTGGGTATGACGATTCAGGCTCCATCGGTGCAGCGTCAGCAGATGGCGGAGTTGGAGAAGACGGCTGAAGCAGCACAGCAAGTGACCGCGACACAGACACGGACGGTCAACGTGCACGGTGAAGAGATTCAGACGGTCACGACGACGCAGTACGAGAACAAGGTGTTTAGTTCCAAATCCGATTGGAGGGTACGGGCGCTTTCGGCGACGAATCTTCCGTTGCGTTGCCAGCATCTCTATGTCTCGAATGACGATATCAAGGATGATGTTGGTTCGCTTACGTATGTTATGCCGAAGAACATCTTGAAGACGTTCATTGTGAATGCGGATTTGCGAACGCAGGTTGCTGGGTATATGTATGGTGTTTCACCACCAGACGCACCTAGTATCAAAGAGATCAAGGTGATTGTTTGGGTTCCTCAACGTGGTTCAAACCATCGTGTTGAACTTCCTGACGATCTCCCACAACACGACTTCATCTTGAAGGACCTCGAACCACTCGGTTGGATCAAAACCTCGTCCATCGACCTTGCCCACCTTCCCCCGCAAGACGTCGCTCAACACGCACGTACAATGGCAGCCCACACCTCTTGGGGAGCCTCCACGATCTGCATCACCTGTGCTTTTACTCCTGGCTCTGTCTCTCTCTCAGCCTACAACTTGACCGTGGCTGGGTTTGAATGGGGTAGAAAGGCAACCGATACAGAGATCGCTGCTGGTGGAGGACGCAATTTCAATGCGGGGACGATGATGGACCGGGTTCAGCTGTTGTTGAGTGATAGGATTTTGGGTACTACCTTAACGCCGAGTGAAGGAGCATGGAATTATGGGTTGAGTCTGTCAGCGCACTGGACGAGCAGTATCAAGTATCGAGTGGTGTTGGATAGACCAGCTGGATTTTGGGATCAAGTTCATAGGCCACAGAACTTTTTGACTTTCACGAATGCAGTTGAGGAGACAACGGCGGATGCTGGGGAGGTGGCTGATATTCAGGATGCTTTTGCCTAGATCTTCCTACTTCTTTACTGCATCTTATCGTCTCGAGGATTTGTTTTTGTTTGAACTTGTGCATTTGTATCTTTCTCATTTCTTGTCCCATGCTGGTTTGTGATTGAGGGTTGTGTAGGTTGATCCCAGTGGATGGTGATCTCACGATGTGGATGGTGCCTCTGTTTTTGAGTCTCAAAAAGAGGCATGAGGAATCTCTGAGCAATCCGACAGTCATACTATCTTCACTAACAACTTTCAGACATGGTAAAAGTCACCGAGTTGCAAACCAAGACTGCATGCATTGCTGACGAGAACCTACCGCCCAAGTTGGAGTGTAATGCAAGCTGTGGCGGATAATGGCAACTAATCCATCTCATCATCAACCAACTCATCGGCTGTAGCCGCAGGCGCAGGTGCCGAGCTTCCTACCGCTGGCGCACTTGTTGGTGCAGACAAAGGCTTAGGCGGAGCACCAGCGCCCTTAATCTGTCCCGTTGCCGCCTTACTCTCCGCAGCACCCGCCCCTGCACCCATATCACCCGCTCCGCCTGAACCACCAAACAAACTAGCCATCATATCCGACAATATATTCCCCTGATTCCTCTGCTGCTGCAGCCCAAACCACTCCGCTCCGATACTTGGAATTGCTGCCCTCACACCATCTTCCTGGCTCAAAGCGGGTGCTTCTCTTTCGTATCGGCGGACTAGGTTGATCCATGCATTGCGGAGCCAGTCTGGTGTAGGCGCTGCAGGATTGGAGGATTTGAGTTTGAAAGATTCGGAGACCAGGGCTACTGCCATTTGGGAGAAGTTCAGGTCTGCAGTTGCTGTGAGGTATAGCTGCAGACCGCTGCTGCTAGTGGTGGAAGCTGGGGATCCGGGTGGGACGAAGGGACGAGGGTTGGGAGTGACTGGTAGTAGAAGGGATTTCTGGGACTTGGTGACGATGGAGAGATATGCGTCTTGGAACGCAATTGCTTGTTTAGCCGCACGGTTTGCAACAAGAGGGATGGTGGCACGAAGAGCAAATCGACCTGCTTCGATGCGTTGGATTGCATCAGCTCCTCGCGTTTCCCCCGGTTGTTCTGCTGCTTGGGAGGCGAACTTTGCAAGCCAGTCTGCTTGCGCCTGAGCGTAAGCCTTGGGTGCACTTTCCACAGCGTAGGTCTTTTCCGTCTCGACACAACTCGCCAAGAAGTGCTGCTCTGCACGTTCAAATTCTCCATCTTTAGCGTACATGTTTGCAACGAACAAACGCAGCAAAGGATCACCAGTGGTTGCTTCGCTTGCTTTAACGCTCCATTTCACAGCTGCATCGACGACCTTTTTGCGCCAAAAATCAGGTGCGGCTGCTGCAAGAATGTCCGTAATCCGATCTCGACTCTCCGAATCTACGGCCTGGTTCTTGATCCCGTAGACATCGATCATGTAAATGGCAAGATCGCAACCGGATCCTTGTTCTTTTTGGGCGAGAAGGTCGAGTGCACCTTGGTGAAGGGTGGAGATGGCTTCATCGTACTGTTTCTTTTTGACTTGACGGACGGTTTTGGTGCGTAGCTTTTGGTGAAGCTCGTAGCCGGAACTCATTGTTGCGTTCGAGATAGGGATGATGAGGGAAGAGGAAGTGAGAGGAAAAGGGTGGGATAGGTGGAGAAGGAGGGGAAGAGAGAGGAGGCGTGTGAATTGGACTTCGCTTCCACGCATGCACTTTTTGTCAAGCGCACGGACGGCAATCCACGCTCGAACTGCAGAACGCATGGCCAAAATTGGTTCAGGTTCTGTTGTCTTCCAGAATCGCAGCAATTTTGTTCCAGGTGTGAGATCGAAAGAATCAATTTGCCTTTTGGTAAAAAACCGTGCTTGACGGTTGCAAGGTGTCGCTTTGGATCGCTCGGGCGGGTGACAGCTGCTAGATCAGGGCCTGACGACATTCATGATGAACAAGGAGAAGATTCAATCGAGTATCTTTGCAAAAGAGGAAAGGAGGGCTTTATCCACCTGATCCATGCTAGGAGTCGTCACACGAGCGCTGTCCACAGTTGTGGCGCGATACGCTTGATCAATGCGAAGGATATCCTCCTCGGCGATGGTGGAATTGACGTCAGGCGAAAGCAAGGGGAGCTTGTGGAAGGACGGGAAGATGCATCGGTGGTTCAGTCGTACTTTATAGCACGGAAAGCTTGCGGCATAGTCGGACATTGCGTGCCAGCAGAGCGGAGCGGCTTGGTGCGCAGAATCTTTCTTCCGCGAGAAGGAAACATCTGCTTCTGTCTTGCTTCTGTCTTGCTTTTGCGCTCACTATGGCTCAGCTTCATAAGAGGCCTCAGGAACGCCATCAAAAGCTTGACACTGCAGAGTGCGTGCGGGAATTGCAGGTCAGGGACGAGTCAATTTGCGGCAGCGCGGCGTATCGTCGGACCGGCGTTCCCTAGCTGAGCTTAACTCAAGTATTGTGTGATGAGAGCTTTGACGAACACTACGAATGTGATTTCAGACTTGGACTGAGACGCAAAGAATCAGGTGACATGGAAGCTACGTTGTACAGGTGCGGGAACGCAAGTTTGAAGAAGGGCAAGAACTTGTGCGGGTAGAAAGACCAGCTTTACTATCCGAGTAGGAAACGTTTGTGTGTTCAGTGACAAGGCTGTAGCATAGGCGAATGGCAACAAGAGGAATCAGTGACGGATCGACATATTTGACAGACTAGAGCGAAAAGGAACGTACCAGTTGCGACGGTGAAGCGATCACATCGCATCGAACCAAAGATGTTACATGCGACGATAAAACTCCTCGGTCGAAGTCAAAGCCGCACGCAATATCACCATCTCTCGGCAAACCTTGGACAATCTCTGACAAGCCAAAAGCAGATCAACAAAAACCTGTTGCTGATCGATCGAGCTAGCATCGGACACGGGAGGAAAGGCATCGTCAGCGAACTCCCTGAAAGAAGGGTCCACGGAATATTCGTCGTCTTCGTCAAGGAGGATTTCGAAAGGGCAGTCGTCGAAGAGGGTGTTGCCTATAAGGCAGAGGCTGAAAGCGTCTCGGAAGATCTGATATCGTTCGGCGTCGGTGGCGTCAGAGTAGTCGCTAAGTGCGATATCGTTGACGATGTCATCAACGAAGCCTTTGGGGAGGATGGTGGTGAGGCCAGACTCGGAGGTGAAGGTGCTTTGGATGAAGCGGCCGTCTTCAAAGGCGTGGGTGACAGAGAGGGAGGACATCTTGATCGAACGAAAGGCTGTTGCTAAGGTCGAAAATCGATGTGAGAGCTTAGGCAAACCAGCACTGTGTCGGTTGGGTGATGTCTTTGGGGCTTTGATCGCCAGAGACATCCACTTTATATGGAAACGAGACACAACAGACCCATGGTCAAGATGGTTGCACAAAGAGATTGTCCGCGCTGCTTCCGCTTAGCAGCCATCCCCGCTGTTGCGCAACACTTTATCGACATCATGCTTGGCCCCGCAGTGCGCACAACAGCGACCGGGTATCGGGCCAATCCGGAAGCGAGAGGTCCACAGAAGCTTTTCGGTCGCGCTGCGCCGTTACTTGACAGCGAGGCACGAAGCTCGTCTTACAAATGGAGATCACTGCATCCACAGGCGGCGGAGTGTGATCTTAGACAGCAGCAAATGAAACGACGCGTCGACAGCACACAAATTTTTGAGTTCGGTGTTGGCGAATCAACTTTTTATTGTAAACTTCGATGATGCCCTTGACCCACAATTCTGCAATGCATGCGTCCGGAAGTGCAAAGCCAGCCGACTTGATATGAAATTGCGGAACGTGGAGAAAAGGGAAAAGTGGAAGGCCGTACTTGAACACGAAGACGAGGAAACAAACAGACCTTGAGGTCACCCATTGGGTTCGAGCGCTAATTCGCACGCGAAGCGATGAAGACAGTCGAGATAGCCAGAGCAATGACAGCAGAGGCCAGGGAGGAGGCGTATGGTGAGAGCCTAGTGTCTGTAAAGGAGAAAAGATTGGCGTGGACCTTGTCAAAGACTGAACGGCTGCTTAGTCGTGGAGGCACAATCGTGGCGAAGAAAGATGAGATATATATAATAGACCATAGGTAAGGAGCTCCTACTCGCCTGCTTTCAATGCCAACGATGGCTCTGACTTGGAGCTTACTGGGACGATTGTCGAAACGGTTGATCTCGAATTCGACCCTAGCGAGCGTGGATCGATCATTGATCTGGGCGCACACCTTTTATAGGCCCTCGTCGTAGCTGTAAATGGTTTTGCTAAGGCGGAACGAACGCCAGTCCTGACCAAAGCAGCCTGAGGAGTGTGTGCGTGGTTCTGGCACGGCTCGTCGAGTTTGGGAGGAAGGTCGTCGGCCGTGAGGAGGATCTGTCGGATGAATGGCATGAAAGCTGTATCAGCCCCCTTGGGAAGATCGAGAGATTGCACCAAGATCAATTTTCCCTTCCGAAATTCGGCCATCCTGCCAACTGCTCGCTCCATGGATTCTTTTGGGATCGATTGCGCGATGTCGCGGCCGAAGTCTTGCAAGAGTTTTTCAAAGTCATCCATTGACATGGATACAGGTGGAGCACTCATCTCGAGGAAGTACAGTACTTTTACGGGATGAGAGTGTAGGAGGGCTGTGCCTGTATCGACTCGTATCAGGCCAGTCGTCGGGATGGCCGATGTTCGTATTAGGCCAGACGCTTCGGTCCATCCGATGATCCTATCAGACCGAAGACCTCGGGGTGTCCGATGACCATATCAGGGAAAGGTAAGGGCCAAGGGGAGATAAGGGCCTGAGCTCTATCGCTGCAAGCCCTCTCACACTGCCTCGTCATGTTTGATACTCCTCTTTCGCCTCAACATGTTGCTGAATCATTCACAGGGTAAGACGTATAAAAGCACCAGATTCAGTTAGTTCGTTCTCTGTTAGCATCCAACTGTCTGTACATACAGTTTATCGTCGACATACGTAATAAACCGCGTCCTGCCATTCAAGTCTGCCACTCGTTTCAATAGAGAGTCGGGGAGCTGGAATGCTGGTAGCGTAAAGTCAAGGAGATACGATGACAGGAGAGGAAGGCGGAAAGGGAGGCGTTGACCAGAACAGAAGACAGTGATAGGGGGGGATCGCCGAGGGGCCTAGCTTATGTAGCTAAGCATCCGATGTCGCCCCCAAGGCATTGATGAGAAGTGCGAATTCGAAAGATGCCATGTGACAATAGTGCGGCGAGAGAAGAGCAGTAGTCATCGGTGCGCGGCTCAGCTGTTTCTCGACAGCGAGGGGTTTTCGCCAAGCATGTTCGCAAGTTTGGATCCACACAAACTTTATACACAGACTCATTGATCAATGCTTTGACACATGCCACGATCGTGATTACAGAAATCAGATTTCATTTGTATAATCACACCCCTTCTCTGTCCAAAGTCAAGCGGCCTAGATGATGCCTTCGGCCCTGAGCATCTGCACATACTGAAATGCGATCCTTCTTCCTCTTTCGATCCCAGTCCATCCGTCGGCTTCTGCGGCACTTTCGCTTCCTTGATCCGGTCTCAGACCTTGGAAGATAAGCTGGACAGTGTCCTCCTTCTTTGTCTGCACTGACTCGGGAGCTGTTGCCGGAGTTCCGGAGAGCGGGTTTGCCGAATTGGGCGCAGCAGAATTACGATTAGCGTTTGACCAGATAGGGGCTCCCAATGGACAGTCATCGTCATCATCGTCGTCGTCTTCGTCTGCTTGCTGCACTGTCACCGCTGTGCCCAGCAAGCCGCCTGCTGATGCGCCTGCAGTTGAATTGGGGGTTGCTTTCTCTGCTTCAGAACCCGAGGAGGATAGGTCGTCTTCGTTTTCATCTTGCCAGTCTCGGTTGGTGTGCGCCTCTGCGTCGTCGTCGGATCCGAAAGCGTGCCAGGCATAGGCGTCTTCAGTTCCGTTATGCTTCTTTGCTGCTGCGCTCGAGTCCTGATCTCGGTTCTGCGTCGCATTCTTTCGTTGCCTGCGTTGCTGACGAGCTGCTTGTCGCAATTGATAAGATCGCTTTGCAATGCGTTGCCGCCAGCCTTCGCCGGAGCGCGGAACCACTTCTTCCCACAGCTGATCTGAGACGACTGGAATGTTGAAGTGGCGGTTAGGAGGTGCAGCTCCCGCTCCAGCCCCTCCGCCAATCGTGTAGCTGAAGTCTGATCCCCTACCAGCCGGTCCTGCGACTGCACCATCCCCATTCATACCGACAGCAGATCCGAGTGTTGCATTGATAGCTCTTGGTGTCCCTGTTGCGCTCGCTGCTTGCGACAGTCCTCCGGAAACTCGCAGCCCATTCTGGTTGAGCATTCCGGGAACAGATGTTGGTGCAGGTGGTGGCATAGGCACAAGCCCGGGCGGGAACAGCGAGTGCAAAAAGTCATGCATCAACTTTGATGTCGGCAGCAATGTGGAGACTGGCAAGAACTCGGCTTCGACGATGGCGCCTGCACTTCGACCGCCTCCTCCCATAACACTGCCAACTCGCACCCTCCAGTCTACTCCGCCTGAACCATTCGCAGCAGATCTACCTGTACCGTTGCTTCGGGACACTGTGGTCGTGTCGTCGATAGAAGATACCGAAGCAAGAGCAGGCGAGATACCTGGAAGCGCATTCAGGTTCTGACTGTTGATTTCGAGGACTAAGCCTTCGATCGAGACTGCGGCACCTCGCGGGACCCATGCGCCTGGGCCAGCTGTGCCAGCAGGAGCACCGTGTGGTGGCGGAAGGTTGAGGCCGGTCAACATGGCGGACATTGATGAGGTGACGGCAGATACAGTATAGCGTGTATGAGAAGGGAGTCGAAGTTTAGGTTTTGGTCCTGCTGTCTCGATGATGTCTTCTGCTGCTTGTTGTAGCTGCTCTGTTTCAGTAGCTTGCTCTGCAGACGCGGATGGATTAGGCCCCGCCTGCACTTCTGTCGATGTTGATGTCGTCGCAGATTTCGTCGCAGATTTCGTCTCTGCTGCTGTCTCTGTGGTGGCTTTATCTACATCCATCGGCACTGTATCGTCTCCTGTGGCTTCTGCGCTCTGGGTCGGAACAGCTGCAGGCTTGTTGTCTGAGCCGTCAGTAATGTCCTGTGCTCCTGTCGTTGTGTCCTTCGATTCACCGTGTTCCTGCTCAGCCTTTTTCACGGCTTCTGGCCGAGTCTTGTCCTGCTGCTTGCGACGAGCCTCAATCTCGCGCCGTTTCGAATTCTTCCATTTCTTGGTCGACACCTCCCAATCACGCCAAGCTTTCGCTCGCGAAGGTCTGCCAGTGTCCTCTACAATCACAAACATCACGCCAGGATGATCTGATAGCCAGACCTGCCACATCGTCCTCGGCTTCGTGAGTGGCGGTGCACCTGATGCGGATGAGCTTGATCCTGCTGCTGCCGAAGAAGTACCGCCAACATTGCTGATTTGATTCGAGCCGGAAGAGGAAGAAGCGTAGGCATTGTTGCTTCCGGAGACGTCATCAGTGTCGAATGAATCTCGAGCGAAAGAAGAGTCATACTGGTCAGAAGACGGCCATGCATTGGTCGGAACAGGTACAGCACGGAATGAGCGGATGGTGATGCTCCATCGCGCGATTACTTTTGCGTTCGAGGTATGCTGTAGATGGCTGAAGAGCGGTGGGATGGACTGCGCGCCCAGCGATGGTAGCCTTGCTGTACTGGACGCACCCATCTCTAGCGTGACCTTCAGGTGAGGGTCGTAACCGGACCTGTGATAGAATGGGCGAGAGTTGAGGGAAAGTGTGCCACGAAGAAGAATCGAAATGGCCGTGCGAAAGTCGGAAGGCGAGCTGGATGTCTTCCGTGTTCCGGATTTACTGGGAGGAGGCGAAGAGCATCTTGAAGGACTGCGGATGAAGATTCAGCGTGGGGAGCCGAGCTGCAAGTCCAAAAAGGCAGGGAAGGTCGAGGTTGCTTCCAATCTCCCTCCCGGTGACATCTCTCTCCGTTCTCGTCGTGTGTAGTACCTCATCTCAACATGTCTGCGCTCGTCACATCGTCCGACAAAGAGTTCGTCATCCGCAGGGGTGGCAAGGAGGACTGTCCCTCCATCCTCGACTTCGTACGTACCACGATCCCGCTGGCAGTGGGACATGGAGCACTTGGTAGACTGACCATGAACTTTTCAATACCTCAACAGATCCAACAATTGGCTGACTACGAGAAGGAGCCCGATGCTGTGAAGGCTACTGTTGATACGCTAAGCACGCCCGAGCCTTGTTCATTCGACACCCAACCGTGCAAGGCTGACAATGATCATCTTCAACACAGCCATCAATTGCATCACGACACAGCTTGAGGAGAATGTCTTCAACAAGGGCTACGCAGAGGTGTTGATTGCCGAACAGCACAAGGACTGCTCTTTTGTCTCTGTGGGAATGGTGCTTGTAAGTAGAACTTGACCTTGTTCTGATCTCGGACAACTCATGAGAGCTTCCGCTGAATCTTGTTACCTTACATGTCTGTGCAGTACTTCTACTCATTCTCGACCTGGACCTCCAAGCCCTCACTTTACCTCGAAGACCTCTTCGTGATCTCGACACTGCGCAACAAGGGTGTAGGCAAGCTGCTCTTCAAGGCTCTCGGACAGATTGCCCAGCAGAAGGACTGCGCTAGGATGGACTGGTCCGTCCTCAAGTGGAATGCGTGAATACATCAAAGATGTCAACTGGTGAATTTGACGGACAAAGACTGAAGATGTCTCTACTTCTACCTCTTTCAGCCCTACAATCGCATTCTACGAGAAAGTGCTTGGAGCAAAGCCCATGGATGAATGGAAGGGAATGCGTCTGGAACAGCAAGGCATTGCCAACCTGTCAAAACTCATCTAGAAGCGTGTCGATAGACTTTACCACTCCTCCGAGTCTTTGACTCACATGGAATCGATGCGTGCATCAAAGACAACTAATGTTCAGATTGCGGGCAGGAAGTGGATTGAGACATTATGGCTGATTGCCAATCGACTTGGGACTGGCTGTGTCAATGTTCTCGAGCGAGATCTGACCAGCGAGAAGTGCCTTCTCCAAAGCTTGCTGTTCATCCGTTGTGAGGCAAGATGGGAAAGCCATGCCTGTGCGGCTGTGCGCTGCGCTTCTGCGTTCTGGGTGTCATACTGGGAACGTGAAGGTCTCGGCTGATCCGAAAGCAAAGTTGCAAAGACATCTTGGCGCTTAAGCCTAAGTAGTGTGTGAGTGATTAGGGCTCAGCGCTAGAGAGAAAAAAGTTGGCTGGACCCTGAAGCACGACTTGCGCGGCGAGGTCGAGGCATGAATCGCCTTTCGCTTCGATTCTGCTGTTGTTCGGCAAGCCCGATTTTTCCTCTCTTCTCTCGCTTCCAGCCAAAAGGCACAGCCAAATTTGCTTGTTGTGTTGCGTTGGTTGCGTTGGTTGCGTTGGATTTGCTCAGCGAATTTGACTCGCAACTGCCGATGATGATCAAGCTGCATCGGAACAGCCGCGGGTTCCATCTTTAGGCAGACCTTGCTCAGTCTCTTCTCTGGTCTCTTTGAGCGTGCAATCAGGCGCTCTGTTGATGCCAGCAACCGTCGAAGCTGACGAATCTTTCGGAACTCCTCCGATCAGTGTCAAAGCAGACGACAGAATGGCAGAGCCGAAAGCATCGCTGGTCCAGGTGCTCAGCCTAGCATCCGCTTCGGATCCTTGGTTGCTGTCGAGAGCCAACTCGCAACTCGAAGAGTGGGAAAGCGATCCTAACTTCTGGCCCGTCTTGCTTCAGATCGCATTCGACACCGGGCTCCAACTGCCTTGCTCTTCCTCTTCATCAACCTCAACACACCACCATCGAGACTCGATCCGCATTTTGGCCATCATTCGTTTCAAGAATGGTATCGACAAGTTTTGGAGGAGCCGCGTCATGGCTCGAGTCACCGTAACCATCCCCCTGGAGACAAAGCGAGCGATGCGCAACACTCTTTTTCAATGCCTTCGAGAGCCCAATCGTACCATCGCCTTGCAGGCATCAGTCGCCATCTCGCGCATCGCACGCCTCGACTATCCTCGCGACTGGCCAGATCTGTTCACGACGTTGCAGCAAGCCATGCTTGAAGCACATGGTGCCCTTGCATCCCTCGCTCCAGCACCTCAACTTGATCAGCCAGAAGATCCTTCCAGCGCTCACCTCCGTCAACTCAACACTACCGTGCTGATGCGTGCAGCGCATGTCTGCTCAAAGACGCTCAAAGAGCTCGAGTCAGTCCGTGTCCTTGCAGGCAAGATGCACATGTCCGAGCTCTCGCGGCAACTGCTTCCTGTCTTGCATCCCATTTTCCAGCAATACTTCTCTGACCTATTCTCACTCAATGTCGGCGACCATCTTGCGACACTCTCGGCCTGGTCCAACACCACATTGCGTGCAGAGCAAGTTCGCACCAGCCATCTCTTGCTCAAAGCTATCTCGCGTCTAGCTCTCGCAGATATCGGCATGATCTCCAGATCCAACACCTCCCAAGGTGGCGCTTCCTCCAACATGGCCCAGGCTTTCTTCGGGTCGACACCGCGTTGCTTGCAGACCCTCAAAGACACCCGGCTCGCATATCTCAGCCTTCTTCGCTCAACACAGGCCTCATCCACTTCCGCCTCGACCTCAGCTGCTCTTGTCACAGCACTCACCAAGCATCTTTACTCTTTCGGCAAGTTCTTCCTCTCTCTCGTGCAGAGACATAACGGCAAGGCCGCTTTCTGGGATGGATGGTCCGAGGTCGTCGCTTGGTATTGGGTCCAGGCCAAGGACGTGACCCATGAAAGTCTCTCTGTGCCTCGTGACGAGTACGCCAACCACTCTGCAGTGATCGACTATCCACCACGCTTTGTCGTGCAGTCGCTGGTGCTGCTTAAGCACTCGCTCGCTCAGTGGAAAGGCAATCGACCCGAAGGCGGATTCTTCCTCACTCATCACTTTGCTCGTGAAGCTGCCGATGTGCTCACTGGCCGCCTCATGCGTCTCAATTCGGACGATCTCGAACGATGGCAAGCTGATCCAGAAGAATGGGCCGTTGGAGAAGAGCAGGAGAATTACGAGCTTGACATTCGACCTGCCGCTGAGCGTGCGCTCATAATCTTGGTTCAACACACAAAACCCGTCGGCTTTTTAGGTCAGCACATCTGGCAGCATTTCGAGTCGTCATCCAGCCTCTCCTCCGACAATCTCGATGACATTCTTGCACGCGATGCTATCTATGCTGCAGTGGGAACATGTCGCGACTACCTTTCACCGGCCGGAGAGGATGACGACCGCCCTAGCATGGACGTCCTCATGGGTCAAGCTATTGCCTCGAAGTTCGTCCCAGAAGCCCGCCTTGGTAATGTCACTTCGCCGATGTGGATCGTCATCAGGCGTCGGATTGCATGGCTGCTGTGGGAGTGGTCGGAACAAGTGCCAAGAGAGTCGCGTCTCGATGTCTATTCGCTTCTGGTGGACTTGTTGGAGGACGTGCCGGATCAGACTGATGTGGCAGTACGCCTCGCTGCAGCTAAATCCATCTCTGCGATCGCGGACGCGCTCGAATTCGACGCTGATGGATTTGAGCCATTCTTGCCCAAAGCGCTCCGCAACTTGGCAACTCTGGCCGCCGCGTCAGACCTGCATGAGATGGAGTCGATCAAGGTATGCACTGATGCACTTTCCATCCTCATTGAGCGCATGGGTCCACGAATTGCGCCACATGCCGATGCCTTGGTTGACCTTGTACCTATGCTCTGGCAGCAGGAGGATCCCGACTGCAAAGCTCGTCCCTCCATCATTGTCTTCATCTCCAAGGTGTTGCGCGCGATCGAGATGCTACCTGCCACAGGCACAAGTGGAGCACTGATGCAGAAGGTGCATCACATGGTCTCGTCCATCGTGCGCGAGTCGCTCAACCCTAAGGTGTCCCATCTGCTCGCCAGAGATGCCATCTCTTTGCTCTGGATTCGAGCACTTCATTCCACACCTACGATGACGCGGCCACTGTTCGAGCTCCTTGGTCTGGCGAAAGATTTGGTGGTACAGCCTGACTACTGCGTCGAGATGTGCCGCGTTATCGAAGAGATCTCGATGCTCAACCCGCTCGAGATGCTTCAGACGTACGGCCATGATCTGCTGACAGCTTTCAGTCAGATCATCGCAGACCCCTCGAATCCGATGGTGCTAGCCCCGATCTCAGCGCTCGACACACTCGTCCAGTCGCTGGTAGCCTTGCCAAACTGGACCGAGGTGCGCGAGATGTGGATCAGCGCGCTCGAGTCTACCCGTCTTGCAGCTGCGCTTGTTGGATCGATGCTGCACTTCCAGGACGCGACCTTGATCGCGACGCACTTTATCTCGCTTCTCTGTCGCATTGCCTATCATTGCCCGCAAAACTCTTTCGTCCGTCTTGTGTCCGCATCATGGCCTGACATGTCGCAAGAAAAGTACCCGACACCAAGTTCTGTCTGGCAATCGCTCATCAAGTCCATCTGCACGCGTTTCGATAACATGGCATCTATGCGGAAGCGTCGTGTCACGGCACTTGGTCTCGCATCCATTCTCGAATCAGCTATCGTCGAATATGAGCAGGCTCAACAGGCACAGCAGAGGTCAGGTGCAGGGGTTGAGGTGACCCAGGAAGTAGTTGCTTGTACGCCAGAGTTAATCGCGGTTTGGTCCGAGATGTTGGCAGCCATCAACGAGTCGAAACCTTTGGACACGGGCAAGTACGTTCGCCCGACGTCGCCTATCTCATCGATGGATCTGGGCGATGTGTTTTTCGATGATGATGATGAGGGGGATGGTGGGTGGTTGCAGGATATCTCGCCGGGTGCCGCAAGGGCGCAGAGAGTGGCGATGGCGGATGGTACGTTGACAGTGGCGGTGAACGAGCATGTGAGAACGGTGCTGTCGCATGCACAGGCTTCGTACCCTGGCTTTTCGAGGGTGCTGGAAGCAATGGATCCTTTGGTGGTCAACATGTTTCAAAAGGATTTGATGGGATAATAGCTCATGCATAGACAGACGCTCTACAGACACAATCACTCGAATATATCAAATAGCCTCACACTTATCATAGAGGATACACCGACATGCTCACGCTTCTGAGCTGATGATAATATGCTGTATTCGTTTCTACACTACAATGCTGCAAAGACCAGAACTAGAAACGAGTCGCGGGAGCGTTCTCTACCGACGATATGGGAACCTTGTGACCGACCAACTCCCTGATATCCTTGACTGCGTACCTGATCATTGTTGGTCGCTCTAGACTGAGACCCCAACCAAGCACGTTAACACCCTCTGGCAAGCCCATGGGTCTCAACATCTCTGGACGGAACATGCCCGAGTTACCGACCTCGACCCACTTCTTGAGGCCCTGGTGGTAAGAGAAGATCTCGAGCGAAGGTTCGGTGTATGGGTTGTATGCTGGCTTGAAACGTAAGTTGGTGACGCCCATCTTCTTGAAGAAGACCTCCATGAAGCCGATAAGGTCGCCGAGGGTGATGTTGTAGTCGGCGACGACACCTTCGACTTGGTGGAACTCGGCCAAGTGAGTTGCGTCGACGGCTTCGTTACGGAAGACACGGTCGATCGAGAAGAGCTTGGCTGGTTTGAAACCGCCGGGCTGATTGGCGAGGTTGTAGAGCATCGCTGATGAGACGGCGGTGGTGTGGGTTCGAAGAACAAGCTTTTCAGTCACCTTGCGGTCGAAGGGGTATCGGTACCCGACGGAGCCGAAGCCGCCTTCCTGGTGAACCTGGGTGACACGCTTGAGGTAGTCTTCGGGAATGTGCTTGGCATAAGGAGGGTCTTTGATGAAGAAGGTGTCTTGCACGTCTCTCGCTGGGTGCTGCTGAGGAACAAAGAGCGAGTCGAAGCACCAAAAGGAAGACTCGACGAAACGGTCGGTAGCCATCTCGGTGAAACCCATCTCGAAGAAGATATTGCGGAACTCTTCCCTGACCTTGAGCAAAGGATGCAACGCACCTGATGCAGGGACGGCACCTTCTGCGTTGAAGTTGTACTTCTTGAAAGGCGCTTGCTTCCATGAGCCAGACTGAAGCATCTCAAAGGTGAGATCGGTCTCGAGCTTCTGCACGGTGAGAGAGAACTGTGGTCCCTTGGCAATAGAAAAGTAGACGAGCTTGCGGGTAGCTACGAGCTTGCGCTTTCGCAGCTCTGCGAGCTTCTTGTCGGTAGCAGCAGCGTCGTTGGCAGCAAGAGTGCCGGTCTTGAGCACCTCGTTGATCTGCTCTTGAACCTCGTCGGTCAAGTCGGCGTCAGTCTTGCCGAGGGTTGCTTCGGTCCTGCCAAAAGTGCCATCTGGAAGCTTCTTGGCCCACTTATTACGGAAGGCATTGCTCTGACCATTCTTGAGCGTGTCAGCACCCAAAAGCTGCTTGAGCTCATCCATGGATTTGCCAACGCCCTCCTGGTTGGGTAGCGCTTTAACAAGGCGGATCTCTGGCGAACCATTTTGGAGCAAGACGAACGCATCTGCAAGTGGGGCGGAAGTAGTTTCTTCAAGCTTCTCCATGACAACCATCTCTTTGCTGAGCAGCGATTTTAAAACGTCTGAGAGGGCGAGCTGCCATCGTGCGCGCTCCTTGAAGATGGCCTCGTTGGCTTCCGAGCGCTTGACCGGGTCGGTCTGCTGGTCGGCAGCGGTAGTAGGCACCTGGGGTGCAATAAGTCGAGTGTCTGCGATCTTGCCATTGGGAGCTGCGTCCAAGGCAGCAAGCACGGCCTCGGCAGTTGGCTCGCCGGTCAGCCTTTGTGGTACCGACATTGTGTTGTTTGTGAGCTGCAGGGCTTCTCCTAAAAGGCAAGTGTCGGTTGTTGGGATTGCGATCTGCAGTGTGACTGACGCTGATTCCGACTATTGCTGGAAACGTAGAGCCCAATCTGGTCGGTATGTTGTCGCGGTGTCTGCAAGTTTAGGAGAAGGGCTCCAAAAGGGAATGGTGTGTTGTGAGGACTGGAAGAGAGCAATGAATCGAGCAACTTCAATCTTGAACGACTTCCGAGAAAAAGGGACAGACGAGAGACCTGACATGCGCTTCTTTCTGCTCTCTCTCTCCTTTGACTCATTTTCGAGCCTTCTTTGGCCTTGGTCACGTGCCTTGCCTTTTTTGGGTCCGGAGGTAAATTAGGTCTAACATATTGAATTTTACAAATGCCGCCTGACTCATCCGTGTCTCTACACATCCTCCTGAAATGACATCCTGCGCTGAACCTTATCTCGCATGCAGGAAGCTACTGTAGAAAGGTTACTCTGCAGTGGTGATGCCTTGGACGCCATGGGGGTAAGGATAGCAACTTCTAGCTTATGCTAGGGCATGTCTCCGCAATAGCAGATGCTTCTTGAAGACGCTTCCTCGGATCACACCCCTTCGCTCTTGACCACGACCAACCTTCCTAAGGATTTGTGCAACGGAAGCAGGATCCATGGGATTTCTCATTTCGCATCCTCTATCGCCAAGTTTACGCCCTTTTCTTAAGCAATGCTTTCATTCGGGCGGTCCTCGGCTCTACCCTGCGGAACCTCGCTTGCCTGGACATCTGCCCTGGTGGGCGGCATCACAATCCGTGATGATGATCTCGCTGCGTAAGTACATATCTAAGCAGTCAGATTGTCAGTTCCATCGCTCACTTTTATTCTCTTTGTCGACTATCGCTACTACAGGAGCATGGTCCTGTTCTTCATCCTCCTCCTATTCCAAGTCATCGGCATCCTTCGAGTCTATCAGGGCAAACGCTTCCTCGACATCCTCGTTGTTTTCGCTCCAACCCTTGCCTTTGTCACATGTCTTAGCATCTGGTCTGGTCTGCGAGCAAGCCTCGCCAACAGAGCTCACTCATCCACCGACCTTATCACTTCACAATCGGGCTTGTCGCAGCTTGTCACGGCCAACGGCTTGATCAGCTGCTCGCCCATGTTGCTTTGCGAGACGAGCTTTCAGGTGTTCGGGTTGCTGGCAAAAAGGCTGATTCCAGCAGCAAGAAAGTGGGTAAAGTACGCGGCGTATACGGCGAGACTGGCCAACTTGATCGCGCTCATTATGTGTGTCGTCGCAGCTTGCGATCTCAGCTCTTGTAGGTATCTGCGACCACCGCTTGAACATGGAAGCCAAGATTGCTGACTTAGGAGTATTTGAGAATAGATTTGACAGCATGGCTCGACCAATCAAAGCTAGCACCTGTACTTCCGTCTGGCAGTGGAGAGACGTGTGGCACGACAGTGCTGGGTCGCGATCTGACTCTGCTTCCTCTTATGGCCGACGGCTTGGTACTTGTTGTACTTGTTGTTCTCACTTTCTTGTAAGTCATCCCCTTCCGCCCGGACACAGAGCTTATCTAAAGATTGCTGACATTTTACCTTGTTGGCTTCACAGGACTGTCTGCCTCCGACTTCGGTACAGGCTAGGACCAGGTGTCGTTGTCCACGTCCTCACCATCCAATGCTGCCTTGCTTTTCACTTCACGTGGAAGTGCGTCCGCGATTGGGCAGCGCTTGAGATCTATCTCAATGGAGAATGGCTTCGTTTCTCGGACCACTTCAGCTTGAAAGGTGATCTGGAGGGCTTGGCCAAGCGCATCCGTCGGCAAGCCGAGGATCCGACGCTGTTCTATGTCCTTGGTCTCGTGCCACTTGTGTAGGTCTTCCTCTCCATGTCTCCCTTGATGAGAAGCACCACTGACTCATATCTTGACGACCTTCTCACATCAGTCTGGCCATGGTCCTCATCTACACACTCAACCTCGTCATGTACACAGACCCTCCAGCTACGTCGATCCCGACACAGGACAACGTGACAACCCGCTTCACCTTATTCTTAGACTCTGCTGCTCCCCGCATTGAGCTCCTCCCTACATCAAAGGCACAAGCTGCGAACGCCGGCAAAGGCGGTAACGACAGCAAGAAAGACCGAGGCGGTGGGAAGGGCCAAGATGCTGAAGCAGGCAAGAACAAAGGCGAGATGTTCGTAGTCAAACGAGGCTGGTTGGGTGGTTGGAGCGTTCAGCCTGCACAAACGGGAGCTGGTTGGGCGATGAAAGCCAAGCTCAAGATAAAGCAAAACTTGCTGAGTTGGGCTCTGGGTTGGTCCTCAGACCAAAAAGCACCAGTGACGGCTGCCTGAGCCACTTTCGAAACCTGACTGGTCACAGTAAGACCAAAAACCATTCCTGAATCCACAGACAAGAGGGGCGTGCGAACGCGCTTCATTGTTTGCTTCATGGTGCATTGCTGTGAATCGTTCATAAGGGAGACGACTATCGGAAGTGCTCTGCGCGGCGAGCGTTGATGCCGTACTCGCCAAGAGCTGCGGACAGGTCGTCCATTGTGAGCACAGTCCTCGAGCGGTCCCTGGCGCCAGCAGGAACTGCACCACCTGCAGCACCAGCGCTCACGCCCGCAGCTCCGCCTCCGCCTGCTCCTGCACCAGCAGCACTGACCTGACCACGAGGACGACTGCCCGGACCAGCATTCGTACGAATACGAGCGTACTGGAATGCATCAGCTGCAATGTCGCTGACGAACTTCTCCGCAGCCAAAGACAGAAGTCGCTTGAGTCGCACATCGTGACATTCGAAGCCAACTTTTTCGAGGTAGAAATCGGTGACTTGGTCGGGTATCAAAGGTGTGTATCCGTCGAGCAATTGCATGAATTCGGCGAGGGTCCGGTCTTTTCTCGCCTCTTCTTCTTCTCTGCGCGACATTGGGTGGTTGGATGCTGGTAGAGATGATGCAGCTACTGTAGCGGCGGCAGCGGATGATGAGGATGCGGATGGTTGGTTAGTAGGGACGCCTGCGGTTGTGGATGGCATGGGTTCGTCATTGTCCTGCGAACCAGCACGGGGAGCAGCTGGTGTGGATGTAGAAGCCTGAGTTGGGGTAGCTGCACCAGAGCGAGTGCCGTCAAGACCGCGCCTCGAGACGTACTTTGAGAGGTCTTCTTGTGTTGCCACGCCAAGCACGAAAGCACGGCCAGGGTCGGTGATGAAAGCGAAGGGGTGGGATTGGAGGAAGACTTCGAGCTCTGCAAGACCTGTATCAGGAGTGATAACAGTGTATGTTCCTGCAGCTGCAGTAGATGAGGAAGATGTCGATGAACCGCTGGAGAATTTGGTCATGATGGATGCGACCGACTTGTCATTATTACCGACTTTCACCTGCTCTTCAAGGCGGTCCTTTTGAACGTATCCGAGCAACTTGCGATTTTTGTCACTGACGAGAGGCAACTGTGAGTAGTCATGGTCCAGAGCTACGCGAAGTGCTGAAGAGACATTTGTGGATCGAGGGACTGAGATGGCAGGAGGAACCTGGAGGTCTTCGACTGTTGCGCCTCGATACTTGGCGACCAGGGATGCGGAAGGTGCAGGGAGCTGACCGACAGGGACGGACTGAGGGCCCGAGATGGGAGCTGTGACGGAAGGCGAAGGGTTCGACATATTGATCAAATCGTCTTCTTGGCTGTCACTTGTCGATTGGAGAAGTTGGCGAGGAAGTATCGGCAAGAAGATGAGGTGAAGGATGGTCGATGCTGGAAGGTTGCATCGCCTTCCGAAAAAGTAACACGCGCCATGCAGATGCACTGCTGAACGGCTTTGGCGGTGAACGTGATCGAATGTAGATCGGCCCAGATCTAGCCCGATGTTTTATTGTATTTTTCTTTCCTAGCTAGCGACTTCCAAATTTTGGTTGCTGCTGCTGCTGCTGCTGCTACTGCCATGGAAGGCCAAAGCTGCGAAGAAATCGTCTCACTCCTTTCTTCTTCTCCTCAACTCATTAACGTTCTCGTATTGTGGGAACAAGGGGCTATCTACCACCTCTTATTCCTCTATCTCGACGAACCAGATCAGCACCCTCGTTGGTGCAAGGAGAAGGTCTTCTCGTGTTTTTGCACCTACCTTTGATGGATTCCAAGGCGCAGGAACAGGACCTCTGCTCGCACATTTCTTCATTTTCTTCAGTACTTCTTTCTAAGCACTGCCAGTTGGCGACCGGTACAACGAAAGCGCAACCTGTACATCACCTATCAGATCGGCATCGAAATACATTCGGTCTCGCTAACGGACTCGACCGCGAAGTATGCAAGCCTCATCGTGTGACTGGTGGCAGCCTGTGTTCGTGATCAACAACTTGGAAACCACATTATCTTTCAGATGCCAGTTGCAGCTCAAGCCTGCTTACAAGCTAAGGAGTCGAGGCAGGTCATAATCCTACAATGCAATGCAATACAGCATAGCACTATAGAGCGCGGCTCCCTGCTCGATAGACGCCTCGAGGTGACCGGTAGAAAACCACCTACATGGAGCATGCCTTTTACCAGGACATTTTGCCGGCATCGGAATAGACCCGGGTTAGATAGCCGCTTCGACGAACAGGAGTTCTTGGTAGCCAGGTATGTATCTTGATCTACGTGGGACACATGCTTCTTATCAGGCCTCGGCTGAGAGTAATGGCGGCGGTGATGTGCTTCAAGCATTCTGAGGTGTATGCTACGGAAGGTGTGCTCAGAGAATCACGACATTTTCGCTCGCCACTTGCCATTCGGCTATTTTAGACTCGCAACGAATTGGCCGTTGCAAGTCAGAATCTGCACCCCTCACGTCAAATAGAGGAGCTCCTATCCCAGCCTGACTCACACGGCCGTACAGATGAGGATCAGTCGGACAATACAGAAAACGATACGGAAGTCCTGTTAGATTGCGGGTCAGCGAGGTGCCTTGCTGACTCAAAAGTGTCACAGGGCCGACGCAGAAGACCCTGGACACGCATTTCTGCATAGGTGCATTGTCACCGGTTGTGTGCCTGAAACCCGAGACCTACTGGAAAAGCCGACTCTGATCGGTTTCGGTGAAGTCTCTCGAATATGCTCTTTCCGATTGGTTTCACTGGGATAGTTTGTAAAGCTGCTCTCTGACAAGTTTTGGCTAACCGCTGTGAACACTCCATTCAGAGGTAGTGCAGCATGATCAAGGTCCTGAGATTGACTTGCTAAGACCATACTGGCGTATAGTACAATGATGTCTGTCATAGCACGAGTGTTTGTAATGCTGACAGTCGCCCGACGACAGTTGAGAGGTGTCTGGACTGCAATAGAGTTATTGCCTACAGATGGGTTTTGAGCCGGACCACAGTAGAGACATTGCCTTTGGTTGATGACTGGGCCGCAGTGGAGACACAGCCTACAGTTGACGCCCAGCGGTGATACAACACACACGCTTGAGATGTCTTTGCAATGCTCTGCAATTGCAAATGATACAGAAACAACTAAAGAGTAAACTAAGTAGTAGATAGAGTGGATGAGGATCCACTCGAATACTGTAGTGAAGTGAAAGTATATGTGTTTGTACAGTGTCGCCTGTGACACTGCTCCTGCTCCTCCTGAGAAGTGCAAGCACTTCCTCGATGCTACTCCTCCTCCTCCTGAATGGTGTGTTGACCTCCTTGACACTGCTTCCCTACCCTTTGAGCTATGTGTCAATCTCCTCAACACTGTTCCCCTTCCTCTTAGGCGGTGTGGTCATTCTCCAAACCCTACCCCTATCTTGTGAATCCCCCTGACCTTGTGGTCACCCTATTGTCCTGCTCCCCATCCATGCAGTCACCCCTATTGTCATCCTCCTGCTCCATGCAGTTGTCTTCAACATGTATGAAACCATTCCACTGTGTGGTAACTCTACAGGTGCTCCTGGGCTTGGTCCCCTTCCTCTCATGTGATCACCTCCTGTGTGTCTCCTCTTCCAGTGATGGAGACATCCTCCTCCGACCTTCCCATCATTCCCCCATGAATGTCTGACCCATTATGTACCAATGGGAGCTTCTTGCAGCACGTTTGGTGAAACCTACCAGATGCGTTTGTTCCGGTCAGTTTCAGTGAAATCAATGAGAAACCTGTGATGCAGTTGATTTCATATTTTAGGCACACGACACGCCCAATGTTTGTCCAGGGTCTTCTGCGCAGACCCTGTGACAGTACTGTTCGACCACTTGGTTGACCCCTTTCACGACCGCCCTTGAGGCAGTCGTCCAAGGCTCCAGATGCGCAATTCAACATGGTCACCACTGTCCTCGTTACTGTAGCTCTGCCATCGCCCTTGCTTTGCGCCGGCCAAATCACCCTGACATACTTGCAGGCACATGATTCATGAGCCCTCAAAGTCCTCCCCTTTTCTCCGCAAATCTCTTGGCGAGATCTCTCGCTCGCCATTCGGTCGTCCTTCCCCCACGCGGAGATCCAATGGGTACTATCACGCAAGTTCAGCGTTTTAGTCCACCATCTTCTTAACTTGCTGTTTCTGTGGGCCGCTGGCATCCGAACCTTGCTCGACTGTCTTGCAGTATGGCGCCCGTCCTGAGTCAGACTTTGCCGCCGTAGACCTCGGTCGTTAAAGAAAATTGATGCCGACGTGCCTCGACCTCGAGATGGCGACACACAAGCTTTACAGACCTTGTCGCCCTTGCCGTATTGAGCATGTCCTTTTAACTTCTTCTTAGCTCGTTCCGCTCCCCGCGCCTCAGCTTCCTTCCTAAGGGAGGTGCCCTCTCGGATAGTGCATGTGCTTTTCCCTTTCAGAAGTTCAACAAGTACATGAATCAGTCACTAGCGCCGAAGTCGCAAATATCCGAGCCGAGCTCTTTCTTCCAGCGTTTCGGTCTGACATTTGAAGCAGTCTACTTTAGCCACATCATTCAGCAAAGGATATAAGTACCTCAGAGCACGAGACCATGCGTTTTTCCTGTCCCCGCGCGATTCCGTCATACTTTGATCCCCTCAGCTGCAGCAACTTAAGCTTGCGTTAACACTGCAACCATGAGCCCGCTTCCACATCTTCCTAAGGATGCGCCACCCGTCAGCACCAGCGAGCCCAACGCAGCCGCCGAGATCGCCGTATCGCATAACGAAGATCGCCATGGCTCGGTCTCTTCAAGTGTTGTCGATGACGACAAGAAATCAGCTGGCGATGGTTCCTACTCACCAAGCAGTAACGGCAACGCCGAGACCCTCATCGACGACGCTTTGGCACCTCTCAGTCGTACCCATGTCTTCCAAGACGAGAAGATCGCCGAGCACTGGCGTCAGCTCTACGAAAGGACCAGCTACGAGAATCGTCACCGCTTCGATCCCAACTTCGAGTGGACAGCTGCCGAAGAGAAAAAGGTCCTACGCAAAATCGACACAAGGGTCCTCGTCTGGAGTTGGGTCATGTTCATGTCCCTCGACTTGATTCGAAGGAACATCAACCGTGCGTTGGCCGACAACTTCCTCGGCGATCTCAACATGAACCAGGATGACTTCAACAATGGGCAAGTCATCTTCCTGCTCTGCTTCCTCAGTGCTGAGTTGCCGTCAGGTCTGATCTCCAAGAAGCTCGGTGCTGATATCTGGGTCCCAATTCAGATCGTAGCATGGAGTGTCATCTCGGCTAGCCAAGCTGCTCTCAAGAACAAGGTTGGCTTCTTCATTTGCAGATCTTTGCAAGGAATTGCCCAAGATAAGTATCCGTCCAACTTCTTCCGAGGTTAGCATGCAAAGCTGACATGTCTTCTCCCTTCCTTGGCCCTCGATTGGCCCTTCTAATTCGCTTCATTACGAGGCTTCCTACCTGACCAGATCCTGTACCTGTCGTATTGTTACACAGGGAAGGAGCTCAGCACTCGTTTGAGTTATTTCTATACCGTCCTTGGAACTAGTCAGATTCTCGGCTCGTTCTTGGCCGCCGGCTTTGTTCAGCTCCGTGGCCTCAATGGCTTGGCAGGTTGGAGATACTTGTTTGGCTTCGAGGGTCTCATCACCGGTGTCATTGGCATCATCTCATTCTTCATGCTAGCTCCAAGCCCTACCAACACTGCCGGCATCTTGCAAGGAAAGAACGGATGGTTCAACGAGCGAGAAGAAAAGATCTTGGTCAACCGCGTTCTCCGTGATGACCCGACCAAGGGCGACATGAACAATAGAGAGGGTGTCTCGCTCAAAGGTCTTTGGGCCGCCATCCGCGAGAAGGACCTTTGGCCTGTATACATGCTTGGTCGTGAGTACATGTGTAACAGCGGCTTCAATGGTCCGCTCGTCGCCACGAGCAACTCACGCGTCGCGTTGCACTATCTGACATTTTATTCCTCCCTCCACGTTATCTCGCACTCTTATGTGCAAAAGTCGTTATCTTCCAGTCGTACAACCCTCCTCAGATGTACTTGTCGCTCATCCTCAAGCAGCTCAAGTTCGGCACTCTGCAGTCCAACTTGCTGGCCATTCCATCCCAATTCTTCTTCGCACTCAACACTGTGCCATACGCCTGGCTGTCCGCAAGATTGAACGAGAGAGGTATTCTTGCTTCTCTGTCAAACGTCTGGACGCTTGCGTTCCTCATTCCACTCTACTTGCTGAAGCACAGTATGGAAGAGAAGTACAACTGGATCCGTTACGGCTTGATCACCGCCTTGACATCCGTTCCGTACTGTAAGTTGACCACATTCTTCCTTGCCTGAAACCCTCGAACGGTGCTAACATTTTCATATCTTTTCGTCTCCGTCTCACAGGTCACGCCTTCTTGATTGGTTGGGTCTCGCAGAACTCCCAGTCGGTGCGTAACCGCGCCGTGTCGCTCTGTCTCTACAACATGTCTGTTCAAGTCGGCTCAGTCCTTGCGACCCGTATCTACACCGCTGGCGAAAAGCCCTACTACGCCAAAGGAAATCTTGCGCTCATCTCACTCGCCTGTCTCTCGATCGTTCTTTGTTGGCTCGCAAAGCTGTACTATATTGGACGCAACAAGCAGAAGAAGCAGGCCTGGGACGCCCTAAGCTCAGACGAGCAGCTGCAGTACAAGCTCAACACAAAAGATGAAGGCTCGAAGCGCTTGGATGTCTTGTTCGTTCACTGAGCGCTTTGAACCTCTGTCATTCGGCGCATCGCCATACGAATGCAGTAGCACTCCCTCCACTGTGCATGGTTGGCAACTTGGAAATGGAAAGGATGGATCAAGTTTTCCCTATCTTGTGTGCCGCATCGCTGATTCAAAGAATCGCTGTATAAACTCGCTTTTTGATCATGTCATCCGCAACGACGTTGTTTGCGATTCAGCCGAAGCGGAGAGTGCCAAGATTTTCAGAATGTGTATGCCAGTAGCGCTCTGAAGCCACATCTCTGCCACCTGCCTTCGACGGTGTTCTCTTCTTGACGATCCGCTCTGCCTTGCCGTTGGCAACGAGCTCAGGGTTGTCGGCAACTCGAGGCAGGTCCAGCACTTCAGCCGTTCCTTACGGCCCTTCTCCCCTCCAAAAATGCCTGTACGATCCTGTACCTCAGTCACAAACTCTGTTGACAACCAGCTAAACCGTCGTGATGAATGAATTGCTAATAATATGATGAATGAAGGAATGCTTGTACAGATGCAGGCAGAGGCTGATGTGATGTGATATGATGTGCCATGTTTAATGTTTTATTCCGATTAAATCCAGTTGCTTCTCTTTCTGCTCTGCCTCAATCAAGATTCGCATGCTTCCTCTGACGAGAAGACTTCCTCCTCGACCCTGTCACTTCGAACCCGTCGATGTCCATTGACTGCACCCCAAAGTCATTGTCGTCCATCGCCAATGCTTCTGACACTGCTGACCTGGCGTTGGCTTTCTTTGCACTTCGCGGCGGGGTCTTCGGCGGCGACACAAGAGCTAGAGGCTCATTGTTCGAAACACTGGTTCGTCGAGGACGCAGCAAACGAGTGCTTGGCGTCGTGGGAATGAGAGGATAATTCAACGTAGTCTCACACGTTCGAGCGGGAGCGGTCTTGCCTTTTTTGCCCTTACTGCTGTTGCCTTCGGCCTCTGGAGTGCTGCGCTGGCTGTCGACATCGCGGCTCGATCCTCTGGTTAAGTGTGCCCCCTTGGAAACAGGCTCAGCGTCGAGCAAGCCCAACACGTGCTGTTCTTCGTCTGCGTCACTTGAGACCTTCTTGCCGCGTTTTTGCTCGGTCGGCTTGACAGCCGCGGCCGCTGCTGCAGCAGCAGCAGCAACCTGCCTTGCCTTCTTGTTGCTTCGGTGTGTAGCCGACTTGGACGGCTTGACGCTCGCAACCTGCCTGTCGCGCTTGGTGGGTGACGGTGAAGGTGGCGGTGAGAGCGATGGCGAACGAGAAAGTACTGCCTGATCTTCAACACTGGTTCCAGCAGCCTCGCCAGCCTTGCGCTTGTTGCCGGCTGCGGTAGGGGTTTGCGCAATTTTGTTTGTGCTTGATGGTGTCGAGGGAACGTCGGGCTGTTGTTGGGGCGCAGGACGGGCCATGAAGTCAGTCTCGATGACGGAGCGAGTGGCGAAAGGTGCTACCGCCTCTTGTCGTGGCTTGACTCGTTCAGCCTGAGGAGTGGCTGTAGCAGCTCGCAGAGCCTTCTCAAATGCCTCGCTGGTCGCTCGGTTGGGCTGTGCCGGTCGCTTGACCGCTGGCAAGCTGCTTTCGTAGGAAGTGTTGCGCTTGAATGTAAAGTCAGGTCGACGCATCAAACCCATCGCATTCGGTAGAGCAGCCTGTCCATTGATGCCAACGGTCTTCTTGCCCGATGAGCCAGGAGCGCTGCTGTTAGCTGTGGAAGCTTCTGGCGCCAACAGCATGGGGGATGGCGACGAAGAGAGCAGTCCTGGACGCTTTTCGGACCGCGAACCGGGGCTTCTGAGAGCCGATAGCCGTGCCATAGCATCACTCGGGGATGGTGCGGGGCCCCCTTTCTGGGCTACGCTTCCTTGAGTGCGCTTCCATTCGTTGAGGAACGACCGGCTGAACTTTTCCAAATGCTCGACGCACTCGGCTTGAGTCGAACGGATGCCAAAGAACCGCCTTGCGTTGGTGTACAGCATTGTGAGATCATCCTCAAAGTCGGTGATGACTGCATTGGCGGCCATGCGACCCTCAAGATGCTGGCTGCCGTACTTGCGAGAAGCAAGGCTGTCGCGAATAGTGAAGAGGTCAACAGGACGTGAGCTGCGAGATGAGAATTGTTCGAACTCTACACTCATAGGTCGTTGAAAAGCCCAGTTGGCTTTGTGCGAGAGAAGTTGAGAGACGAGGTTGGAGAGGAAGCTGTAGATGCGGTTGAGTTCGCGGTCGTTTGCCGGGTTGCTGGTTGGTTTTGAGGCAGCCGACTCGCTCAGGGTAGCGTTGAGCTCAGATGATGCGGCATTTTTCGACGATACTTCGGCCACGACTTCGCTCGTGATGGACCCGTTTTCTGTCTCAGATAGAACCGCAGATGCGGAGTCGACCGCGTTGGGTGCCTGTTGAGTAGGATCTTTGACCTCAGCCGGTACAATTGTTGGTGCGATGCTAAGCTGAGGCATCGGAGGGACTAACGACGCGATGTTCCTGTACCGCGAAGAGATGTCACGCGTCGGCGAAGACATTGGTGAGCTAGAAGGCTCATCGTCGGCCTCGGCAAGCATGCGATGGTCGAGTGCACGAGCGCTGTTGGACGCTCGATCAGAGCTGTGGAATGGGGAACTGGAGCGACTGCCGCTGGAGGGAGGTGTATCGAGTCCACCGTTGTCGGTGTGCTTCTTCCGGGGAGGGGACTCAATAGTGATAGCGACAGCAGCAGGACTTGCTTCAGCCTCGGGTGCAGCTACCACCGTTGGCGAGAGGATATCGTCGGACACCTGCGAGGTGATGGCAGTCTCTGTTCGGTTGTCCATGTCTCCATCCATCGTCATGTCGGAATCCTGCAAGCTTGCCGCTGGAACTCCTTCCGAAATTTTCTGAACATCACTGGTAGAGGTGACCTCAGTGTCAGTCGAGCTTGCTGCGAGCTCGAGCGCTGCTTTTGCAGTCGCCTCTGGGTCGTTGTCAGCCACTGCGTCCGGTTCAACTTCAGCAATGATGGGCGCAGATCCCAAAGCATCAGCGACGTGCTCCTCCTCCCTCTTGCGTTGCTGTTCGGCCAGGACACGCTGGACGTGCGCCTTACGCGCTGTAGCGCCTTCGCCGAACTGTGCGTTGGGATCCCGATTGGCAATGGTGTTGGCACGAGTGGTGGAAGTGAGGTCTCGCTTGGACGATGGCGACGTTTGCACTTGGGCCTTGAGTGCCTCTGCGGCAGATGCTACTGACGCTGGCACCGGGCTTTCGGGACTCGAGACTTGTGGTGATGCTGTGGTGGTAATGGGGAACGGGGCGGTGGAAGCGGATGCGGCGGCTTGGTCCCATCGCACACGGTTGGCGAGATTGCGTCGAGGTGTCTCCGCCGACCAACGAAAGTGTAAGAGCTCACGATCACGAATGAAGTCGTACGATTCTTGCAGGATGATGGCCCGTTCATCAGTACCGAGCGTGATGTGTGGTAGCTTGCCGGGTGGAATAGGGAAGAGTTGGACAGCTTTGGCGACAAGCTGATCCAGGGTTTCGGGTAGTGGCACGAAATAGGTCTTGGACGTTAGGGAAGGGCCCTTGAGCATCACAGCCTTGCGAGGCTGCGAAGACCACGATGAAGCCATGGAGCAGCTAGCATCAGTAGAGCTAGAGCGAGAGCAGGTGTCTGCGGCCGAGGCTGAACTCGTCATATTCGCAAGTTGATGTCTGCTACCAGCAATCGGTAGCAGTGTGTGTGTGAGAGAGGGTACGATGATGAGACCGTCGAGCAGAGTGTTTGAGAAGAGCAGATGCTGATTGTCCGATTCTGGGCGAAGCGGCTTGGGTGAAAGAAGGATCCGGAGGAGAAGGTATGAAAGCTGATGCAGATGCTGGTACGCGTATGGAAACAGCAATGGTGATGCCCAGAGGATAGGTCTAATGGGAAGTTATCTTGATGTATGTGGTAGAGTCAGAGGTTAGGATGAAGTGCGTCCATGTCAAGGCTTCTTGTCTTCGAAGCAGGTCTGCTGTACCTGAACACTCTGCTCTGGAGGCCAAGTTGGTCCTCTGTCTCTCTTGCTTGGCACTCGCGTAAATTGCAGGCCGTTCGTGACCTTTTTTCGCTTCGCCCCTGCACTCTACGCGTCTAGGACGCGTCTCTTCCAAAGCGGGGGCGCGATTCGGTCACGGGCCACGTTTGATGAAGAGAAAATTTGTGCATTTTGCCGGCTTAACATATTTTCATAAAAGCTCATCCGAATGCCTCTTCATCTGTCCAGATGTTGGTCTGTGGAGACGCCTGGTATTCACAAACCCTGAGAACAAGCTTGATCGCCTTGTACAAATGAGCGGAGGAGACAAGACATTTCCATTGTGTTGAGTGCGAGAGGCTCCGTGGGGCGTGACCGTTATGAGTGTATTGTGGCATCTTCATACGGTGCGATCTCGGTCAATGCGCTCTAATCGCCCTTGCGTCTGCTGCTTCGCATGCATCTCATCATCGTCGAATCCCAGCAGCGATTTGACTTTTGTCCTATCTCGTTCAACCGCTTTGGCAAACGCACCTCTCCTGTCTCCGTCCGACGACGGAGGTTCTAAGGGAGATAGTCCCATTCGAGCTCGAAGTTGATTGAGCACGCCTTCCTCGGCGTTGCGATCCTGGTCACTGTAAACCGCGCCTTTGCCCTTCCTTCCGCTGAGCTCTGCCCAAGGCCCTTCTTGCTCGGTTCCACGGAAGTACATCGGAGCTGCGACGTCATCGGTGTTGGTGAAACCAGGCTCGCTATTGCTGCTGTCGTCCGCTGATACGGCGCGCTGAGGGGATCGATGTCCGTCAGAGGAGCCATCTTCGTCTTCGTCGCGTTCGATCAGGTAGCCGTCACGCAACTCCTTGACCTGCGAGTAGTGACCCGAGTACCACCACATCTTGAGCTTCTGCCACGGACCTAACGGATACCCGTCCAGGAAGGGCGGTCGTAGTGATTCGAGCAGCTTGAATCTCTTCTGAGGCATCGAAGAACGCTGCAACACACCTTGATCTCGGCTCGTGGAGCTCGTCGTTGCTACTTCTGCATCGTCGAGCTGAGAGCGCGTCCACATAATACCCTGCTGTGAGGTATCTTTATGCGCCACAAAGCGAGCTAATCCAAACTTCTCGATCCGTCTTCGGAGAATGCCGAAGCTGACTTGCGATTCGATCTGCGCTGTCGTTAATGTCTTGCAGTAAGACCGCCAGACTGCGTCCACCTCTGTTCCGCTTTTCTTTTTCCCTTTGCTGCTGTCATCTCCCTCGTCAGGCCGCATGAAGCCAAATCTTTCCTTGTAAACCAGACCCTCGGTGACAGCAAGAACGGTGGTGTGATCGAGATTACGTGTCCAACTGCGCATCGCTCTCCCATTCTTCGTTCGTCCCTTGAGGCTCTTTGCCAATGACGCCGATGAAGTGATTGACTGCTCAGGCCCGGATTGGTCTCCCGCATTGCTGTGACTAGCAGCATTTGTTCTTGGTGGGAAAAGATCGAGTTCGACTTCACTCTCCTCCATGACCCAGCTTTCTGCATTCTTGATCAAACCCGAGGGAGCCCATTTTGGCAAGTTTCCGCGCTTGAGAATGAGACGTGTCGTGCAGAGCACCGGGATCGTGCCTCGTTGCGATGATGAGCTGTCGAGGTGGTCGAGAGTGACCGAAGACGTGCTGGCAGACGAAGAGGGCCCGCCACGAACAGGTCGATACTCGATTCTGCGATCGATCACATCTACTGATAGCACGTGCGAGGCACTCGGATTCGGATAACGAAGAAAGTATGCCCTGACGCAGGAGGACCAGGAGTGGTCATAGCTCGATTGGTGAACGAAGTCTTTGACCATTGCTTCGAGTCAACGGCGCCAGTATCACTGCGTGTTTGAGCTGGTCTGCAAGATGCGGTTCCCCCAGGGATGTTATGAAACAGTCGCTGTCTGCCGACTTCCCTGATCGCCGTGTGGTCGCGAGAAGCGCGTCGCTGTTCAGATGCGAACAGGACTTGCAGGCGATGTTGTTGTTGACTGTGCTGGTGGAATTGAGTTTGCAGATGATGTGAGGTGTGGAATCGTTGGAACAAAAGAAACTGGAATTAGCGACCGGCGCTAGCGCCGGTCGCTTTTACCCTGGGGAATTCGTCAGGAAGAAATGGCGAAAAGAATGTTGGATTTTTGGTTGCTTTCGCGCGAGTCGCATGTGTGCGTGTATGGCTGAGCGTTCACACGCAGGAACACATACATTTGGTTCCTAGCGGCTAAGTATATGTATGCTGCTTCCAAACTTTTCCTTCCCACCCACCCACCTTCATTCTTCCCTGCCATCTTTGCTTCATCACCAACACCACCACCACCACCACCACCGCTACCAACTCAATATGCTAGCCACCGTACAGCAGTGCTTCTTGTCTTAATTCTTTCTCTCCAATTTGGCAGCCGCAACCGCAACAGCTGCTCGACGACTCTGCTCGTTACTTTCTGGCATAAGCTTCTCCTCCTGCACGCTGCCGACACCACCATCTCTGACACCTACCCTCCTCATCTGGCTCGGTCTCCCCCATTGATCTCGATTTGGCTGGGTCTCTGTGACACCTGGCAACCGCTCAACGCTACGGCCTGCATGCTCATCGCTATGCATCACAAGACCACAGACGCAAACTCGTCATGCTGGCCATCTGGTTGTCATAGGGTCTGCGCAGAAGACCCGAAATGAGGTATGGAGTGCCTTGTGCACACAAAATGTGAAATCCACCGCATCACGGGTTTCCGATTGATTTTGCTAAAACAAATCAGAATACATCCATCTGGTAAATTTCACCAAACACAATGCAAGAAGCTCCCATTGGTATGGAATGGGTCAAACGTTTACGAGGAAGGAACGGGAGGATCAGAAGAGAAGGTCTCCATTGTTGAGGGGAAGGATAAGACAGCTGGAAAGGTTTCACAAGCAAGGAGCAGGACTGAGCTCAGCCAAGAAGGGGATGAGCTCAGGAGCACACGGTTGGTTACCACACAGGGGGTCGTGCTCATGATCACATGGAGCTAGCCACAAGGGAGACCACATGGATGGGGAGCAGGACAATAAGGTCAATCATGCAGTCAGGGAATTCACCAGATAGGGGTCAGGAGAATGGTCACCAGTTAGAAGGAAGGAGAGCTGTGTTGAGGAGACTGGCATATAGGTCATGAGGAGAAGGAGTAGTGTTGAAGAGGTCGACACACAGCTCCAGGAGAAGAAGAGCAAGGAGACAAGGAGCAGTGTCGAAGAGGTCGACATGCAGCTCAGGAGGAGCAGGAGCGGTGTCGTAGGCGACACCATACCAATACATAAATACTCTCACTTCATCATAGCATACAAGTGGATCCTCATCCACTCTACTCTATACTTTACTTACTCTTTACTTGACTCTTAGTTATGTATCATTGCAATAGCAGGGATTTGCAATGACATCTCAAATGTGTGTGTTGTATCACTGTCGGACGTCAGCTGTAGGTGGTGTCTTCAACACTTGCAGTCCAGCATCTCACTGTAGGCGGTGTTCTTCAACACTTGCGGTCCAGTACCTCTCTCACCTGCAGGCGAGAACCTTATTGCGGTCCAGATATCATCAGACACCATCAAGCAACAAGCAGCATCACAAACACTTGCGCTGCAATGGAAGACTGCATCTTGTAGCATTCCAAATCTAGTTCTACAGATGTGCTGCATAGCCTCTGAATGGAGTGTTCAAGGTGGTCAGTCAAAACCTACCAGAACTCAGCCTTCTGGTTCCTTTCACCAAAACATACCGAGAAGAGCTCACTCAGTTGATTTCACCAATATCAACTGGAAACACCGAACCTGGTTTCAGGCACGCAACCACTTACAGATGTATGCTCAGACTTTTGGCCCTGTTGACACCAGCCTCTGACCATGTCAAAGGTGCGCTGGATGTAAATGGCACTTTCATGCACTTGCCAGATCTCAAAGACGTCAAGCCTGAGCTGCTGCAGAAGGCTTGTTCCCTCCTTGAAAGCTTCCATGCTCATCTCGAGGCGCAGCAGGAGGGTGAGCATACAGATGTTCCTGAAACGATCAAGGATGGGATCATTGACACATTCCATCTGATCAATAGTGGTGTCAATCTCCCTTTCAAAGACGCTCTGGCTGGTCTCTTGGCACTGACAAGTGCCAACATGCTGTCATTCATGTCTGTTGCACAGCAACATCATCCTTTCGACAATGACAGTGTTAGATGTGGTTCCAATGCCAACTTGCTTCAGTGGCTCCTGTGTGGTGCTTCTCACCTCTGCCCCTTCTGCAATGAGTCATTTCACTTGGACCAGATGGAGAATTCAAACGAGAAGCTTGTCAAAGTCTTCAAGATCTTTGACACTTGTCTCAAAGACAGACACAAACAGTTCTGTTGTTTTGTCTGCAGCAAATACTTCCCTCTTGACAACACCGACCATGCTCTCGAGTGCTTCCAAAAGCATTATGATGCCGTGTCCTCCCACAACTTGGACTTGAACAACATCTTCATGCTGTTTACCAGCAGCTTTCAGCAATGGAAGCAAGCCACTTTCTTTGTCTGCCCTGTCCCCTCTTGCACCAATCAAGACTGGCATACGAGGCCAGACGCAGATGCCAAGACATACTTGTACGGCACAGGCATCATGTAAGTGGTTGCACACCTGAAACCAGGTTTGGTGTTTCTGGTTGATTTCGGTGTGATCAACCGAGTAAGCTCCATTCCATATGTTTCAGTGAAAGTAACCAGACAGCTGAGTTCTGGTAGGTTTCGGCTGACCACCTTGAACACTCTGTTCAGAGGCTATGCGGCACATCTGTAACATGTTGGTTTGGGAATGGTATAAGATACAACTCCCTGATACAGCACAAGTGTTTGTAGTGCTGCTGTGTGATGCTCTTGTCATTACCTGGACCACAATAAGGTTATTGCCTGCAGATGAGAGAAGGTACTGGACTGCAGGTGTTATACACTGCCTTCAGTGGTTTAACTGGACTGCAGATGTTGAGCAACACCACCTACAGTGATTGACTGGACCACAGGTGTTAGGTAACACTGCCTACAGTGGACTTCTGATGGTGATACAACACACACAATCAAGAGGTTGTTGCAAAGCCCTGCTATTGCAATGATGCTATTGTAACTGAGTAAAAAGTAAGTAAGTGTAAAGTAGAGTGGATGATGATCCACTCGTATGCTATGGTGAAATGAGAGTATTTATGTGTTTGGTGTCGCCTGTGACACCCCTCCTGCTCCTCCTGAAGAGGGTTATCGCCTCCTTCTGTCACTACCCCTCTTTTCCTGGAGCTGTGTGCCAACTCCTTCGATGTTGCTCTTCTACTGCCCAGACAGTGTGTTGGTTTGTTTGACACTGCCCCCTTGCCTCCATGCTCCTCTTCTCCTAGTGATGTGTGTCAACCTCTTCGACACTGCTCCTCCTCCTCATGGTTAATCCCCAGTCTCCTTAACACAGCTCTCCCTCCTCCTAACCAGCAATCATCTTCTGATCCCTTATCATGTGAATCCCTTGACCGCATGCCAGACCCTGTTGTCATGCTCCCTGGTCATGTGGTCGCCCCCTGTGGCTGGCTCTATGTGGCTGTGAGCATGTCCCCCTGAGTGGTAACCATCCACATGATACTGAGCTTGGTCCTCTTCCTCACATGTGATTGTTTCCTGTATGCTTCCCTCATCTTCCAATGCTGGGAACCCCTTTTCCCAATCCTCCTGTTGCTTCCTTGTGACAAATGACCTGTTCTGTACAGATGAGGCTTCTTTCAGCACGTTTTTGGTAAACACACTGAATAGGCTTGTTCTGATCAATCCCAGTGAGATTAATCAAAACCCAGGTTGTGGTTGATCTTGCAAATTATATGCGCAACTAGCCCAATCAGATCATTCAGATTGTCGACACCCGATGCTTGCTTCAGATCTTTCTGTGCATGCCTCCTACACAGACCCTGTGACACATCATTGACCAGAGCAGTAACAAGAAGCACAGTCCAGAGACAAGAGGTGGCAAGTTAATGGTCTCTCCTGGCTACACAAAGTTTGTCAAAAACCTAGGCTCACACTTCTTCGAGACCACCATCGTTGAGGCCAACAATATGAAGAAGTTTGAAAGTTCCATTTGGTTGCCTTTGACTTTGGACAAGAAAACAATTGTCTGTCATGTCTGTTGTTGCCACCGCCATTGGAATCAAGGTTCAGCCAGCAAGATTGCTTTTGTTTCCTGTCTTGTCAATGACCACAAATTTCTGATTCTTCACACTGGTGATGATAATGTTGTTGAGGCCATCAGCACCAACAAAAAGCACAAGCTTTTGTGATTACTGCCATACATTCCTCCAAGCATGACACCCATGAACAACGTGGAGGTTGAGCACCTGGACCCTCAATTTGACAGCTTCTATGCCCACCAGAGCTATGATGCACTTCACCTGAGAGCCAATGAAGGATATAAGTTGGTCAAGCATTCTGCAAAAGCTCTGCCGGCATTGCGGAGTAAGAAAAGGGAGGAGTACATGCAGAGGTACAAGGAGTCCTTGGATGAAAAGGTGGCTGAAGCAAAGTGTGTAAAGAACAATGCCAAGAATTTGGAGCATTATTATGCAAGGAAAGCCAGCATGACCATGGAGGAAAAAATGGCTAAGAGAAGTAAGGAGGCTGCAAGGGCAAGGGAATGGCTGGAGAGGTTCAAAGATGACCCGGATTTCAAGAAGAGGAAGAGCGAGGCTGACAAGAGGTACAGGGTGAGGAAAAAGGCAGCAAGGGATCAAGCCGAGCTGTCCAGCAGTCATCATACTCTGGACATGTAGTTGATCTTGTTGAAGAGCATGCATGTTGGCCTTGCATTGCGGTGCGTTGTAGTTGAAGCACGGGGTCCCTCGGCATTGAAGCACGTGGCATCTCGGAGTTTATAGCTTCCACACTGAACTCGCATTTAACACCGACCTCGACTGTCGGGTATCAGGGCAATGGACGCCAGTCATTGGATAGTCAGTATAGCTTCTCCGAGGTTCCATAGTCATGCTATGGCCTCATCGTCCTAGCACCATACACACACACGGAGGATATCGAGATATATATATGCACTCAAAGAACCATGTACTTAGAAAGCTCCTCATCGCAATCGATACTTGTGATCATTGACTTCGAAGCACGCTTTTCAACTGTTGTGTTGGCACCTGCGTCGGGCTGAGAAATCCGAAAATGTGGAAGAAGTGAGAAATTTCAGCTTGTCTCTAGGGATTCGCGTGGAGCTTAGCACGCTTGCATTCGACCGTCGTCGTCAAGCACCAACACTCTTTCGTAGACGCGGCATGAGAGACTTCACACGCAATGGGACGAAGACGAGATAGGTTGCTGCTAGTGTACATAGTATGAGGACAGTGTTCTTTGAGACTGAGGCTGTAGCCCGTCGAGAGGAAAACGATTGCATAGTATCTTGTGGACGGTGGGGCTACAGGATCGTCACGGAAAGGAAGAGACCCACACTGCACACGAAAGGGTGACGACTGAGTGAAGCTGAGAGAGCCAATGAGTGCGTCTGGTATAATGGAGGTAAAGATCTGCGAGAGCTGAAAGCCAGCAGAGCCTGTGGTGAGGCCGAGATGTTCGAGTGTGTAGCGCGAGGAAGTGGAGAGCGAGCGATAGAATAACTTCATTAGGATTGGCAAGCGATCGACCTTCAGTTCATCCTTTTGTAGATCCGGGGACCATGATGCGAGGCTTCGGCAGCCATGTCTGACTGTTCGAGCGAAATGATGTTTTGGTGAGGAGGGCTATCTGGTGAAAGGGACGAAGGTAGCGTGCGATCACCTTGTCTTGACGTTTTCGAGCGCCTCTAGTGAGGTGACGCTGTTGCCTCGGACCACTACAGTGCCGCATCGATCGCCATCTTGCCATACATTAGGGTTTCCTGCCTCGGGATGGACTTGTTCGATGGCATCGTCGACAACAAGGTTGAGGAACATGTCGAATCCTCGAAGTGTGCCCTGGATCTTGCGTCCGCCTTGAATGTTGACAGCGATGCGCTTGTCAAGGAAGCGTTTGAGTTCCGGCTGCGACACTTTGGCCATCTTGCGGTATAGGAGACGGACGGCGGAGGATATGCGGTGCTGGTCGGAACGGATGAGCAGGAATTGGTGGGAGCGAGACCAGTTGGTGTGTGTCTCGTTGAGAAGAATCAGATCTTTGTGGACCCACGTTCGGACCCGATTCGCGATTTTGTAAAGAAAGAAAAATGCAAGCGAGGTCTAACATTCTTTACTCTGCCCAACCGCTGTCCATCAACTTGGCGGCAGCTGTCACTCGCGAGCCATCAGGTGAAGTTTCAGAAGCTTCGTCTCCGATAAGGTTATCTGATCCATCTGTGGCCGTAGAGGAGCAAGGTATGATTTTGTTGCGTGCTCTGAGCATCGTGCCTAAACGACTTGAAAAGCCTGCGATTGTCATGTGCTTTCAACCATGTCCAAGACATGCCGCTTCAGATTTAGGCTGTGCGCGACGTTCAGACTCAGCCGCTTCCTAACCATGCGGTCGAGATGGGCATAGCACAAATGCCAAGCTCTCCACCGCGTGATTCTTTCCACTAACTGAACGTACGATAGCACAATATCAACATCAACCCGCGCGATCTGAAGGTCTGTTCTCTGTTGCGACCTGGATCAACAGGTCTCGACATTTTCAACTCAAGCGGTGTTCCTCCTAGCCACGCTCACATTGGTCCTTCCTTCCAGCCGATCGTTCCTCTTTTCAACATCGCCGTTCGTCTCCCAGACAGCTTTGCTCGCACTCTTGTCCGTGCAGGCCACTTTCCCTGATCTCCTCTGTGAACGGCACTGATACAGTGGTTGTAATTTGTACAAATGCTTGCAATCCTCACGATATGTCACACCTTCTCTTTGCGCCTCTTCGCAGAGACTTGCGTTTCATCTAGCATCACGTTGTCATTTTGTATCCTCGTCTGAAGTATCTATGAACAAAATTGAGCTGAGTCAAGACTCTTGACCGGCTTACAACAATGAGAAGCCTCCTTCGGAGGTCATCGGTGAAAGCGGCACTATATATGTGTACATACGCCGACCTTGCTGCCGTAAAGAACGGTTGCTTCGTCCAGTGGTAGGATACCTCTTTCGGGCAATACCCAGTGTGCCGCCACACTTGCAAAAGAGGCTCTAAATAGAGGTGGTCGCGGGTTCGAATCCCGTAGTAGCCCTCAATTTGAAAGTTTTGCCATTTTTTTGGCACCCACGAACAGGAAATTCGGAGGCAAGCGTCCTCCCCAATTTTGGTGCAAGATTCATCGAGAAATGGCCGAGTAATGGTCATTTCAAGTTTTCGAGATGATGGTTTCCTCCATCTAGCAAGAACCGCCTAGGACAACACGGACACAGTACTACGAAACCGACACAGCACCATTAAGCGACCCGTCCCGGCACACCTTAGCGCAAGCCCACGTTGGTCAGCTTCGATCAGCCAGCTAGTCGCTATCTAGCAGTCGACAACCAGACTTTTCTCACAGCACTTGAGCGACACCATGACCGTTTTTCGACCAATTCGACCCGTTTTTTCGGTACCTTTCGACGTAAGAGCGACGTTGAGGAGCCCCTGTAACTAATGCGGCCATGCTGAGCCAACTGCACACCGCACATGTTCGAACGCAACTGAAGCTGGCTCCGATGTCACTCATTGTCATTGTCGTCGTCGCCACCACTAACCACCACTAACCACCACCGGTCATACCTGTTGTCGTAGTCAATCACCATAGAAGATCATTGTAAATATGGCTGCTCTTCGTTCGCTTTCCCGAGTCGGTATGTATCAGATGCAGCTGCCAACTCTGGCGGCCCGAAACCCGCCACTTTGACAACTTGTTGTTTGCTTCAAGCTGGTACTGACTTTGTCGTTCTTTGATTGATCTTCTCCAACTCACACGCCTCTCCGACCCACACTGTGCTCTCTACTCGATCTTCAATTCCGACTTGCAACTCTTGACTTGCATCCAACCACGGACGTACACAAACTCGCACCAACAACCACCATGATGCGCGCAACTGCACTTCGACTTTACTTCCTGTCGCCGCCTGCAATAGATCTCGTTTCTGATCGGCAAGACGATCAATACAGATGAACAGGGCAATGTGCCAAAGAGCATTGAAGCAGGCTTGTCGCCACGTCAAACACTCGAGTGCCTGCGCCTGTCATTGCTGCCGCCGGATGCACTGGCCGAGTTCGGAGCGTACATAGGTTGGAGGAAGGCATGGAAGGAGTATGAGCAGCTTCCTGTGCAGCAGCAGGCTCACGAGCCTTCCCCTCGCGCTCCACGTGGTCCAGCAAGACGCTTTGCAGTGCAAGAAGCATTGTATGATCTCGCGACGCATTCATCTCGGCTACCACGACTCCGATTGCTGTTACTCGAGCTTAGTCCGTTGGGTCCCTTACCATCACCGATGGTAGAAGAACGCGAGAATGATCCCTCTGCTACGTTCTTCAGGGTGGGAAGGAACGCTCCGGCCTGGCCAATGCTTGATGCTCGCGAAACGGGGAGAAGAGGAAAAGCGAGTGTTGCTGACGTCAGAGCAAAACGCTCGAATCAGCATGTCTTCAAGGATGCGATGCAGATATCTCCAGTGGCAGCAAACCATCGAAATACGGCAGCTGCCTCCCCTTTCGGATTGCCAGAGGAGGAGGATCGTATCGATCCAGTCGACAGTCTCGACGAAGAGTCTAGCCAAGTGCCTGCCGTGACGCCAGAAGAACTACGCACGGCCGAGAGAGACAAGTATTGGCGTCTCGTTGAAGAAGGCAAAAGGGCACTCATCAAGCTTTGGCGATCGTCGCAAACTGAGCCTGATGTGCCAGACATTCGTGTCGTGACTGCCAGACGGGGAGGACACGATCGAAGAGAAGTCTTTCTCGATTTCTACTGTCAAGCTCAGCACGAGCCATCCACAGCCACAGCCACAGCCACAGAAATCCGCTTGAATGGTCACAGCTGCTCAGCAGAAGCAAAGCGACTTTACAGACAAGCCGACGAGGTGGGATGCTGGGCAGATCCAGACGTCTTTTCGCTCGTCACAACTGCGCCGTACCTCTCTTTCAAGTCACTCGGTGAAGCCGATCGCGGCTGGTATTGGACAGGGGAGCTGCCTCGCCAGACGAGTGATCCACTGAAAGCCGTGCTCTCCTCGCAAGTCACACAGCCATGAGCCTGAGTGCAATCGAAACTCTGGTTCTATCCGCACGACAAGGCTCGGAAGCTCAACAGCCCGCGGATGTCACACTCTAATCACAAGACAGGTCTGCGCGACATGACAGGAGCACATCGCTGAAAGCTCGTCTCTGCCGTTTCCCAGCAAAAGGGACTCGAGGCCAGGATATCGCGATGGCATACAACAAGTTCACCTGGCAGAACCTGGACCTTGCCGAAACTCAGACTGCTTGTTCTGGAATTTGGGGTCCCGGGATGCCTCGACCAACGCGCACGGAAGCGGAATCCATTTGGCATGACGTTCTCGGGTCAGGCAGCGACTGACGATCGCGACCCTACTCTTTCTATAGTACCGTGGTTCCGGACTGATCTTCGAAAGCGGAAAGACCGGACGGATCCTTTGATTGGATTATTGGATGATCTGCCCTCGGTTCTCGAGACTTGGTCAGACTCCCTAGAATGGCTGGTGTGTTTGCCAGCTTTGTACCTTCACTGGCTCGTTGTTCAGATAGGCAATTGCGAACTAGTAAGGCTATGGGATGCTGCTCGGCACGATCATTCTGCAGACATGCCTCGTTCCGCAAATACGCCGAGAGCCACTGCACGGGGGGAGACCGAGATCCGCATCGTGGCTCCAAGGCATTTTTTCGAGTTCAATCACGATCCGATGCGAGACTTCTACAGTCAAGCTGCAAGCCTGACGCTTAGCCAGTTGATCATGACAGAAAAACGAGTTGCACTGCAGGAACAAAACGGGAAGCTGGATCAGGTTGTGCCGGCGAGGGGCGTGATGAGGGGCGACGTTGGGGTGTGGGCCGATCCGGATGTATTCTCATTCGTCATGACACAGCCTTGGCTATCGTATCAGAGAACAAAGGATGGCAAGGTAGCATTTTGGACAGGTTTCCTCCCACGAGATGCAGTGAATGTCGTCATTTCGCCTTTGACGGTACCTCCGGGCGAGGGTGTATTGTACCCTGTACTTTTTCATCTAGAGCGGGCAATTCTCGATGAAGAAGGACAGCAGGAGCTGCTCCAGCTGCAAGCAGGTGGTCAAGTCAGCGTTGGCGATCATAGCAACAGCAAAAATCAGGCGGGAATGTCGTAGTAGTGACCTGTGCTATACGTGGGCAAACATCCCAATCTTGGCTATTGTACAGATGTAGTTCGGCCTGCAAATCAAATCGAGCAAGTGAGGCTGGGGTCCTCAGCCAGCCATTGAAAGTCGCAACAGCACCCCTCTGGCCATCTGCTTCTTCCTCTTTCAGCTCTTCATCGACTTTCCCAGCATTCACCATCGAACTCTTCTCTTACTCCCGGCGCTGCCCGCCTCTTATAGCCGTCGCATCCCTCGCCCGACTTAGAAACCTCGCCACCACTTTCTGCGCATCACCACATCATCTCTGCGCTTTCTGTCTTTGTCTGCCCTAGTACCCAGTGCAGATTCTTGCCAACGCCTCCTCCAATCCAATCCATTGATCTACCCCATCTTACCACTACCCAAGCAATATCTAGCCGCCCTACTCGTGATGCAGAACGTATTGCAGCTGAGCGAATTGCAGCTGAGGCAGCCACGCAGCAAGCTGCCACCGCCGCTGCCGCCTCCAGCCCTAGCGACGTCACTGCAGCCCAGGGTGGGATCGATGAACTTGCCGCCTTGGACCGCGAGATGGCAAAGATCATTACCGGCAAGAACATCTGGGCTGCACGCCGCCCCAACCCTTCTTCAGTCACTAATGGAGGCATCAGCCCTCCCCTTGTTCCTTTCGAAGACCTGCCGTTCCCTAGGTCTGACCGCGCCAAGCTCTCCAGCTGTACTATTCGCTGGCAATTCACTGATCGCTTCAGCCTCAACCGTGAGGAAGCTGCGGCCAGAGGATCTCTCGTCGCCCAGGTTCGGCGATGGCTTGAACTTAAATTCGCCCAGACAGGCACGTTCTCGTCATCTTTCCTCGCGGAGTGGGCTGTGGACGTTTTGTCGACATCCAGGTTGCGCCTACTGGCATGGCAATCCTCGCCGAAGCCCCCTTGGTTTTCCATGGCTCACGCCTTCAACGTCACCTCGTGGGACCTGCGTTGCCCGGACCGCTATGGTCATCGAGATCGCTGGTGTCCCTGCCGATCTCCTCAGCGACACTCTTGGACGCACTATTGCCTCCCGTTTCCAATACTGTGCCACAGTTCACGATGTCTGGCTCGAAATCTCGAGGATTGGGGACGACCCCTCTCCCCTCGCTACTGGAAAAGTCTTTGCTCTGGTCGAGACCTCTCCCAACGCCGAAGGAGGTCGCGATCTCGACAAGGTCACGTCCATTCCGGGTTGGATCAAGATCGACACCCGCGAGTGCCCTGTGGAATACCCCAGCTGCCTCGAGTGGTGCACCACCTGCAAAAGCAACGCATCGCTCCTCCATGCTTTCGATAACTGTCCTCGCCGTCGTTGCTTCCATTGTGACAAGTCAGGTCACAGTGCGGCTTTCTGTCCTGAAGCTGCTAACGCTCAGGACGACGATAGTGCGATGGACCGTCAGCAGGCGATCGAAAACGCCAGGGGCGCGGATGTTAGGAGATATCGGGCATATCGGCTCGTTAACACCGGTAACCCGATATGGCTTGGACATATCGGTCAAGAGGAAGCTTCTAGAATGGAAGCCCCTGGAAAGGAGAGGGTGATCTCCGTCGCCTCCGTACCCTGGTGAAAGGTATAAGAATCGGCACTCAGACATTGGCTTCACAAGTTTCCATCATCCATCTGTACTTATGTTCGTTGTCGCCACACGTAATAACACCGCGTCCTACCATCAAACCATCACCTCTTCAACAGCGGACAACCTCAACTATGGCACCGCTTAGGCTCGCCAGCCTCTTCACGGTATCAACATGGAATCGCGCTAGCCTCAATCAGCAGGAACGCATTGCCACACTTCACGACCCCAGCACCCCTCTCGGCAAATCCGACGTTGTTTTCCTCCAAGAAATGCGTCTCGCCTCGCCGACGTCCCTCCCCAGCTCCAATCCCTTCTTGCGCTTACACCACCCGTTCGCCACATAAGCACATCAAGCCGTACTGGGTGCTGACACCGGCATCCTTCTTCGAAACACATGTTGGTTTATCGAGGACAGTGCAGTCCACGATTACGCCACGTACGCCAAAGTCCGAATTCCAGAGACTAAACCTGCGGTGGGCTCCAACATCCGTTTGCTCCATCTGTGGAGCATCGATGCCCCTCCTTCTTCGGGTCCACGACGAATCTTTTAAAATACGGACGTTCCTGAACTCTCGCGCATCGATGCGGTTTCTTTTGGCTCAACCACAGCGGCTATAGTGGGCGCTGACTGGAATGCGGTGTTTACACCTACCCTCGATACTCACCCCCCAAACCGAACTTCTGCGCAAGTTCCCCATGGCGTTCTTGCCAGAGCCGGACTTGTCAATGTCTATCGCACTCTTCACCCGACTAGCACCACGTTCACACGCTACACCACACACCATGGCGAGTTGGTCTCTGCATGACGGATCGATGGAATTTCAGTCTCAAACACGCTTGTGCCTCACCTTCGCACTGTCGAAACTCGCCCTTCCCTCTCTGACCACAGCATAGTGTCGGTTAGCCTAGCATTTAGTGCGCCACGCACAGATTTGGGCCCAGGGGTATGGCGCCTCAACCGCGAGGCTCACCTTCAGCCTGGTTTTGCGCGCCGCATGAGCGAATATGCAAGTCAACTTTCGGACAACGTCAGCCATCCCCCAATCCAGCGATGGTTCACCTTTGTCGAGCGCATCAGGACGGCATCGTCAAACATTTCCACGTCTTTGAGTCAGCAGTTGCAGAAGAAGAAAGCCAAGCGGACGAAATTGGTTCAAGAACTCAATATACTCGACATTCGACATGGCGACGACACACGCCAGCGGTTCCTTATTTTGCTCGAGCATCTCCGCCAGCTGGAGATCGCTCAGGCAAGTACCACGCTGGACCTGCGTCGCTCTATGCATGAGGCAAACATGTTTCGCCCAACGTCTTGGATCATCCCCAGGCTAGAGAGCCGTAGCTTTGCGGCTCTCCCAAACCTACGTGATGAAAGCGGCATTCACACCACCCTGCAGGGCAAGCTTGATGCAATCGAGCGGTTCTGCCGGTCCCTCTACACGCCTCAGCCCAGTGATCGCAGCACAGAGGAAGCGTCAGCGATTCTCCTCACTGCTGTTAAAAACACGATCGAACCCTCAACTCGACATGCGCTGGAATCGCCTTTCACTGTTGACGAATTCCAGCGTGTACTTCGGCGTGCACCAGCGCTGTCTGCACCCGGCATGGACGGTCTTCCCTACCCTCTTCTGGAAGTCATTGGCGATGTCGCACTGGATCGGCTCTGCGTGCTTGGCAACGCATTAATGCAAGGCCATCAGCTGCCGAACGGCGAACCCGTGCTTCGAGGTGTTCTTCCAAAGGAAGGTGTTTTGTCGCAACTCAGCAATTATCGGCCCCTGTCAATTGCTACAGCGGCGCTCCGCCTCCTTGGTGGAGCGGTGTCAAATCGCCTACAGTCTGCGGCCTCGGACACTCTGCATTCAGCACAGACCGGTTTCATCGTTGTTCGATCCTCTGCGATCAATGTAATTACGCTCTACCTCCTCCAACGAGCTGTGGCAACATCCCTGGTTCCTGGGCCCATTTGGATTTTGAACCTTGATCAACAAAAGGCGTACGATCGCGTTCGTCGCACATGGCTGCTGGACTGTCTGATCGCATATGGTTTTGGCCCTCGCTTTCTGACGTATATCAGAGAGATCTACAGGCACCCCACTGTTCGCCAGTCTGCTGAAGGACACTTTACCGAACCGATCCCTCTCGAATGTGGCCTCCTCCAGGGCGATCCGATGTCTTGTCTCCTGTACAATTTCAGCCTGCAACCGTTGCTGGACTATGCGCGAAATCACCATCACGCCGAAACGACGCTTACTTGGGATCCAGGTCAACCGCTGCACGTCTCGTCGCTTGCTTTTGCTGACGACATCTTGCTCATTGTAAACAATCAACGCGACATAGATAAGTTCATGGACTCCCTTGAGCTATACGAGCTCGCCTCCAATGCGAAGGTCAATGAAGATAAGTCGCACGCGTTTGCATTTGGCCCCGCAGCAGGCGATAGCGAGGGCCTGACCGTTAACGACATCCCATTCCCGACTATTGGCGAAAGCAACGCCGAAGTGATTCACCTTGGTTATCCTGTTCGGCTCGATGGAGGCGTCCCAAGCGTCACTATCGAGAAGCGACTCTCCAGCGTCCAGGCCAAGATCAACGTTTTGGCAACTACAGCCACGACTCTGCTTGCACGAATGCAGATCTGTAACTCCTTCCTCCTCTCGAAGCTCTGGCACACCATTCGACTATGTCCTCTCCCGTCGAATTTCCAGCGGATGGTAAACACGACGATCAACCCCTTTCTTTTCCTTGGCCGCCGCAATTGGTTGCGCCACGAATACGCGGTTGCCCCTCGCCCTCTGGGTGGCCTTGGAGTCATCAACGCAAATCACATGGCTATTGCCCTCCTGGGCCAAATCATTGCGAAGCTTCTGGCAAGCGAGGAACAGACTGGAGCGCAATTTCGCGCGGCACTTCAGGACCTTATGTGGACAAAGTACAAGACGATGCCAGCTCACCTCCTTCTTAGGCGCGGTTTGCCTTGGCTTCATATGAACAGTGTCGTTACCGCCCAGAAGTCCTTTCTGCATCGGTGTGTTTACACATTGTGTCAGCTGCGACTCAGCATCACGCCGACCTGGGATAATATATCGGTCCCAGAACTACTGTCGTTGCCCTTCCACAACGATATGTTTGGCTACAAGTGGCCACCCATCGAAGCTACCACCACTGGCCGCTGGGAACACAATGGACTGCGCGTTTGGGGTGATGCACTATGGTACAATCCAAACCAGAAGGGCAAGGTGCCGCACCCTGTATCGGTGGTGAAGGCGTACCCTCTCGTCCCTCCTGCCCCTTCAGGAGTGAAGAACTATGTTCCTTCTCGCGGAAAACCTGACACATACCATGCGTTTGGCGAAGCGGCAGGCCGACTTTTGTCCAACTACTGGAAAGACATATGGGATCATCTTCACCCCACCGTTGCGTCGAAGCTTTTGGATATCAGTAAGCATTTTCGCATCCACCCTGATCATTCGAAGAGCTCAAAAAACTCACGACCGCACGACCGTCCCTTCGACATCGACACAGTAGGTCTCCCTTTTCCCTGGCGGTTAGCGACACTAGCTGACAAACCAATCGCGGCATACACTGTCAAGCACGCCCGAGCCTTTAAAGCGAATGATAAGGTAATCACCCCTGACTGGCAATTCGAAGCGGACGCCAGCCACTGGAAACAAGCCAGGGAATGGCACCTGAAGAACAACGTCCTAACCTCCGCTGCCCAACCGGATGTCTTCCTTTTCCTACATCGCCGGCCCTGGCTTGTCCAGAAGCCGCGCCTTCAGCGACAACGCGACAATAATGAGACGCTGTTCGACGATAACATCGCCACACGCCTCGACTTCTTTGCTCATCCCACGGCCGAGGATGATCCTGACGCGGCTATCGACAGGCAACTCCCTGACTTCTACGAAATCGAACACGTCTTCGGCGTTGCCGCGTGTATACTATGCAATGGCCCAAAAGACTCAGCCGCACACGGCTTCATCGAATGCGAACAGGCACAGAGGGTCTGGAAAACCATTATGCCGACGTTGCGCAAGCTTGTGAACGGCAGGTCCGTTCCTCTTAACACCCGGAGCGTCGTCCTCGGCTGGCCAGATTTAAAGATCCCATCACCTCTCGGCGCGCGACTTTTACTCTGGCGGGACTTGGCCATTCACCTATGGACCAGACGATGTTTCGATGCCATCTCCGAGGGCTTACGCAACGACATCGCACCACGACTTGACCTCAGTACATTCGATGCTGCCCATGCAGCGCTGATGACCAAAACAATTACTGATGGATATCATCGTTGCAGCCTAACAAACGCATCGACTTTGTCAAACGGTGGATTGACCGGGGTGTTTTCCTCAAAGAACGGCAGGGAACCTTGGTCTTCCATACTATGACAGGTACGCAATCGGCTGCTACGAATTGAACGTCTTTGACTGAAGTCGTTTGCTCCCTTTTCCGAATCAGGCCGCTATACTATCTGCTCCCCTCATCACGGCGCCCACCAACTGGATTTTGCTTTTTCTTTCGCCTCTGACCTGGTTTCTGCTGCCTGGTGAACATTGGCTGTTAGCTATGTTGTTGGGCTCTCTCGCTCTTTTACCGGGAAGCCACCTTGTTAGAGGACACATATCCAAATGGCCTCTGCTCACTGGAACGAGTTGAAGGGTGATGAATTGATGATGTTCTAAGTCAAAGCTCAAGTCCGGAGGGGGACTTGGCTGTTTCAGCAATTTGAGTCCAGAAACTCCTAAGTCCCACTCTCCATTTTTCGAGAGCAAAATTGGCTGCAAAATTTTTCAATGGGTGGATTCCTACGTTGTCGCATCTCCCTCAACTGACTTCAACTCCCCCCCTCAACAGCATATGTAACCATTTCATCGTGCTGTTGCCTGAGCACATGGTTTTGCAATGGTCCTTGCAGGATGGCCGAATAGCTTGGCATCCTTGTCTTGGTGTCTACGGCCAGGGCCTGCAGGTGCAATCCAGATCTGGCTTGCTGTAACACCTGTTTCCCAACAGGCTTTGTGAGCACATCTGCCAAGTTTCGCTTGGTGTCCACATATTTGATTTGCACTCTTCCTTCTCGGACGTTGTCACGGATGAAATGGTACTTTGTGTTGATATGCTTGAGCTTCCAGTGTTGTGCTGGGTCCTTGCTAACTTGTATGCAGCCTGTGTTGTCTGAGTAGACTGTTGGGGTACTGGTGGCAATACCAATTGAGTGCAGGAGTTGCTTGAGGAAGAGCACTTCTTGTGTTGCCTCTGTGGCAGCAATGAACTCTGCTTCAATGGCAGATAGTGACACGCATTTCTGTGTTGCTGACTTCCAGGCTACTGGGTTTCTGTACACAAAAGCCACTGATCCTGATGTGCTCTTCCTCTGTATGGTGGCATCACTTGCCCAGCTTGCATTGCTATGTGTGATCAGTGGTTCCTGCAATACACTCGCCCTGTAAGTTAATCCAACTTCCCGTGTGCCTTCGAGTTAGCATAATACACGCTGCACTGCCTGGTAGTGTTCTTGCGATGGTTCCCGCATGTGCCTAACGAGAACACTCACTGCAAGACTGAGGTCTGGTCATGTACTGTTGGTGATCCAGAGCAGTTTGTCGACAATCACTGGGTACTCCTTTTGCTGTGCTTTGCTTGCAACCACAGTTCCCTCTGGGATCTCCTGCATTCGACTTCTCTTGCCCTGGATTCGAATCCCAGTACAACCTGTTTTTTGGCACGATTTTCCGAAACTTTTTGCCCTTTTGTGGGCCTTCACAAACGCGGAAGATTGAGGGGCACACCCTCCAACTTTTTCGAACAAGACTTATCAAGAAATGGCCGAGTTATGGTGATTTTAAGGTTTTTGAGATGGTGTCACTGGTACTAATCAGGCATCACTCCTGATCACCTCAACCTTTTGACATCACAACTCTTCACCAGACTCAACGAGAACACTCAGCAGACTTCAGCGCACCCCAATGCACCAAGAACCAACAGCATCGACACCTCTGCAGGCTTCAAGGTTAGCAAATGCCACCTCGCATCCATCCATCCATCTGCAACTGGCTCAAACTCAACATCACAACTCCTCACAAGCCTCAACGACGACACTCAGCAGACCTCGGCGCATCCCAACGCATCAAGAACCGACCGCATCGGCACCTCCGCAGGCTCCAAGGTCAGCAACACCACCTTTGCTCGAACTCGACTCAATGAAACCACGACTTTCGCAAGCTTCGCTACTTTAGCAACGCTGGGGAGCTCAGCATAGCAATGTCAGGCAAAACCAGCACCCCTTTTCGTTATGACCCATTAGCACAATCATCAATATCTCTCAGCAACAGCTCTGGAGGGTCTGACCACGATGGTGGGTCCCTTTTTTTTGCTCTTGGTGCACCGTGCGTACCACACGCGGGCCACTCCAACCTGCCTCTGACCTTGTGTCTGCGACTCTTCTGGCATTTATCAGTGACTTTGGCCTACGACTCTCTTGCTTGCCTTGGTGACCAGGAAGTTACCTCTCTGAGGACCCAAGTTTGTTGGCATCTGTCAGACGAGAAATTTGATCTTGGCCTAGAGGCATTTTTCTTCCCCCTTGTGTCTTTTTGTACAATATCTGTTTCGATGCTGTTGCAATATAATAGGCCTTCTTTGGTCTGATATATAAAAAAAAGAAAAACTTTTTTGCCATTTTTTTGGCACCCACAAACTGGATTTTCGGAGGCAAACATCCTCCCCGAATTTGGAGCAAGATTCATCGAGAGATGGATGAGTTATGGCGATTTTATAGATTTTCGAGACGGTGGTTTCTGCAACCACAGTGATTACCCGGGTACTGATCCGTTCTGCATGCACACAAGGTTCTCCTTTCATCAAGCTTCTGGGCCATGAACTTTTCTCTGCTTCAGACAAATATGTTGACGTTGTGGACGAAGAGCTTTTACACACAAAGGATGCTTGAGTTGGAGGCTCTCGAAAGGCAGCGTTTCTTGTCTTGTCAGAAGAAGGGCCTATGATTGTCAAAAATACAGTCGTGTCCAAAATTGCCCAGCATCTTTTAGGATAATTAATTGCTCATCACCACACATCAACTTCACTTCTCAAGAGCTGGTATCCTCAATGAAATGTAGCTTGTGACATATTGTTGGAAAGCTGAGATTGAGAGCTACAAGTAAATATAAGTTTTGTTGTTATTGGACCACATTTGTGTGCAGTGAAAGTGCCACAACTTTTTTTGAGTGTAAAGCTCCTCCTAAATTACTATATACTATACTTTAGTATTTTGTATGGCCCACTTTTGCAACCCTTACAGCCTGTAACCTCCTGGGCATCAACTTTATGAGTGCCTGGACTGATTCCTTGGGAAAAGTTGCCCAATACCTGTTGATAGCTGCAATGAGTTGAGCTTTGTTGTTGATAGTATATCTTTGCTGATATAGCCGCTTTTTCAGCTGTTGCCACACATGTCCTATAGGATTCAGGTCTGGGGACATTGCAGGCCAGGGCAATACATTGAGTTTGACCTCCTCCAGGTACTCCTTGGCAAATTTGGCAGTGTGAGGGCAGGCATTGTCTTGCTGAAAGATCAATTTATCCCTTGGTGGATTTCTCTGTATATTCTTCCACTTCAAGATGCTACCAGGCACCGCTTCCTCCAGCAACTCAATGTAACACTCTGAATTCAGTTTGCCATCTATATAGACCGTTAGACCTAGGCCTGCCCAGGTCATACACACCCAAATCATGATGCTGTGGCCACCACCCTGCAGTGTAGGTATATATATATCATAGTTGACATCCCTGGACCAGTATTGCTTTTCCAAGCCCTTTCCAATGTGTTGAACCTTGCATTCATCACTCCAGATGACATTCTTCCATTGTTCAACAGTCCAATGTCTATACTCCTTTGCAAAAACCCTCCTTGCCTTCCTATGTTTATCTGTGAGCAAGGGTTTTCTTTTTGCCCTAAACTTAAGTCCAGCTCACTTCAGCATGCGTGTAATGGTTTGTCTGGACAAACAAAGTTGATAGTGTCATAGCCAGTAGGCTGAAGCTTCAGTAGCCGAAGTATAAGAATTCTTGCTAATTCCTCTGGTGAGTAATGCCTGTTGGCGCAAGGAGAGGAGGAGGGGCCTCCCAGGGGTCCTTTTCACATATTCACTCTCTGGTACCTGTTTTGCCAGTTCAGCAATGCTGGATTTGTTGATTGACAGTTTAGTTGCTATCTCCCTTGTTGAGAAACCTGCTTGGAGCAGCTCTTTGACCTGTAATAGGTGAGAGGTGGTGTATTTAGTCCTCCCCATATCGATTTTTTGCCCTCATTGCCATGTTGACAGCAGTATTTCCAGATGTTGTCCTAAGCTTGTCAAAACACCCCAAAACATCTTTGTTTATATCATACTAAAATCATATGAAATTTCAAGCATGGTCTATTAGCTCAATTCTGTGCAAAGTGATGAGTTACACAAGGTACAGAATTAATTGAGGAGGAGGGGCTTCAAAAAGCGCCAACCTAAATTCCAGCATATTCTTTGGTGGGACCACCCTTTTTTTTCTCACATATTCTGATAGCAGGCTATCCAAGCTTTGCAACCATACCACACAAAGTGGGTGTTGTCAAAAAGAACAAAGGGTACTGGTCATCATCATGAAAAGGACCTGAGAACACCATATCAAATTAATTAGATGCCGGGCAATTTTGGACGCGACTGTAGACACAAAAATGGCAGTTGAGTTGCGTTGGCACGCTTCGCTGTGATGCTGTGTGTTGTCGATGTGGAGGTTTACGCTGCGGAAACAAGGCCGGGTTTCGAGAGATACACAAGCAAGTACTACGATAATCTCGACGTGATGATCCGCCACCAGCTTCATCGGAACATCGACATCGTCCAACGCACACTCTTTCAAACCCAAGATGAATGCTTTTCCATTGATGCGCACAGTCCCGCAAGTCTGTCGGGTAAGTCTGCTATCTGCAAGGATTCTGTCTCTCTGGCGGCAGTGCAGGCATGCTGATCTCTGACCTTGTGCTTGAACTTTTCGACTCGTGACATCAGGCTGCCTCCATGGCCGAGGCCAGGGTCGGCTTGAGCGTGCGCATGCCTCAACAAGTTCGCACATACTACGGAAAGCGCATCGACTCACGAATGCGCTTCGAGGCTGCCAGCCGTAACATCCGACCTCGCGCAGTAGCTGCGTCTGCAACGTCGAGCTCAGGCTCAACAGCACGAATGGTTCTGATGCTCGGAGGTGGCTCTTTGATTGCTGCCGCCGGTATGAGCGCTTTCGGCTCGCAGAGTGTTCAGTGCGAACCTGCTCGCTCCTACGCAACCGCTTCCACTCCGGTTGTCGTCAAGGATGACACTGCAGTCGCCACGGAACCTCAAAGCATTGTCAACGTGTACCAGCTTTCTTTCGGCACTATTTGCGGTGTCTGCGCTGGCGTCTTCATCAAGAAGGGTCTCGAGCTGATCGCCTTCCTTCTAGGTGGCTGCTATGTCCTCCTCCAGTACCTCAACAGCCAAAGGCTGATTGCTGTCAACTGGTCCGCCATCAACTCTCGATACGACAAACTTGTCGGCAGTGCTGCTGGTCGCGAGACCACCAATGTTGGAGGATACTCTGGTAGCACCCTCCAGCGCATCTGGAACAGGACGGCCAACTTTCTCATGGCCGACTTCCAGCCGCGAGCCACCTTCATGGCCGGTCTTGTCCTCGGTCTGCGTCTCGGATAAGCTGCTGTTCAGAGTTCATGATCGACCACTCAAGGATCTGGAAAGCTTTGTATCTAGTTGTTCCTCTTACAAAGTAGTTCAGTTGATAAAGACATTCTGATTGGCTACATTACGTGTGAACAACGACCGTCACAAAACAGGTTTGTATGTACCGAAGCAGTGTCAGATGGAGTGTAAACCTGGTCTGTGAGCGCGGATGTTGAGCGGCAAGTAGAGCGGCCATATACGCGTTGGATTGATGGAAAAAGCTGAACCAAAATTGCAGGTTGCGAAAAACAGAAAGCGTGTGCACTCGGCATTTCTTCTCGCTTCTCATTCGTTGCGCCAAAGTGAGGGACGACATCCTTTCGACATCGAGCTGGCTTCCTTCCAACAATCTTTCACCATCATCGTCCTCGCCAATCTCGGTCACTTCCGAACATGTCAGCACAAGAGATCACCGTGCCGGCTCCGGCCGACTTTCACGTCCATCTGCGACAGGGCAAGATGTCGGAACTCGTTACCCCGCACGTCGCCGAAGGTGGAGTATCTCTGGCCTATGTGATGCCCAACCTCGTACCTCCCATCACCTCCGCACAGCAAGCCATCGAATACTTGCAGTCGCTCCAGGCGCTTGCCCCAAAAACCAAGTTCGTTGGCACCTTGTACCTCTCTCCTGCCCTGACACCTGCCGAGATCGCAAAGGCAGCACAGAATGGTGTCCGTGGTGTCAAGAGCTACCCTCGCGGTGTGACCACCAACTCGGACAGTGGAATCGAGGACTACGAGAGCTACTACCCGATCTTTGAGGAGATGCAGAAGCATAACATGATTCTCAACTTGCATGGCGAGGTCCCATCGAATGCCGATGCGGGCATCTGCGTCCTAAATGCCGAAGAAAAGTTCTTGACGCACTTGTTCAAGATCCATGGCCAATTCCCAAAACTCAAGATCGTGCTCGAGCATGCGACGACAAGAAAGGCGGTTGAGGCTGTCAAGCAGTGCGGAGACACTGTCGGATGCACTATCACACCCCACCACCTCGAGCTGATTGTAGACGACTGGGCCGGAAAGCCGCTCAACTTCTGCAAGCCGGTTGCAAAGTATCCCGATGATCGACAAGCATTGCGCGACGTCATTCGTGAAGGTAGGTGAAAGGTCCCAGCAGATTTCAGCTTCAGCTGCGGGCGAGCAAACATTGACCTTTCCCTTCTTTGAGCCCGCGGTTGCAATCGACAGGACATCCACGCTTCTTCCTTGGCTCGGATTCGGCGCCGCATCCATTGGCCAACAAGTACCCTTCTGCGGTGACCCACGGTGCTCCCGGTACCAAGGCATCATCATCTGGCGGAGACGACCTTGAGGCGACGGGTGTAATCTCGTGTGGCTGTGCTGCCGGTGTCTACACCTCATCAATCCTTGTTCCTCTCTGCGCAACACTGTTGGAAGGCTTCGGTGCACTGGATCAGTTGGCCAGCTACGTTAGTTTGAATGGCAGGAAGTTCTACGGCTACGACGATGCGGAAGAAATGGCTAAAGGGAGCATCAAGCTTGGCAAGGTGGGCAGCGGATCGTCAACTTGGTCGTCAGCAGCAATCGTTCCTGCGGTATACGTGCATCGCAGATTCCGAGAGGTGCCTGATTGCGATGGAAGCAAGGTGCAAGTGGTTCCCTTCTGGGCAGGAAAGCGACTCGGATGGGAAATCGTGCGATCCTAATCGTCCTCTGATCTAATCTTACACTCGACGGCGGGGAGCGATGGGACATGGACATCTGCCTGTATCTCTGATTGGACAAACAGCAAGAAAGTAATCGCAGAAGGCAAGAGTAACTCAGGTCCGTGCTGATGAACATGTGCGCTCGAGGCATCAAGTGCCGCATTCTCACGCAAAGGAACTATTTGGCGACAACGTGCAAGATTGAGTGCGGAAGTGAAACGGTTGTCAGGCAAGCATGGCAGAGCGGCAACAGAGTGTTCCGAAAGTCGGTTCAGCTGTTGCCGCCGTGTTCGAGAATGGCAGGATGCTGATGTGTCATCAGGATACAGGGTGTTGTTGTCAGGCGCATATGCCAAGAGAGAGTTAAGGGACTTCATTTCGGAAGTATCATTCGGATGGGTGTGCTCCAGACAACCAAGCTTTTCTCGCATCTTTTCAGGCGTTTTGAAATTGCAAAGCTTGCTGGGGAAGAGATGAAGTCGGTAGGGTGGCTCCAAACAGTTGGAGAAAGATGCGCAGAAGGTACAGAGGCGCAAACGGTGCAGCCCGAATCGTTCCAAGACTCTGCCGCAGAGATGCATTACCGGGCATTTGTCGCTGCTTTGTCTCATTTGAGAGAGTGTGGGAATACTCGACAGCAAGGCTGATCTAGCTTGAGCTTGTAAGCACGAGGAGCAGAGCTTGATAGCATCATTGTTGATTCTCAGCGCAATGTTGCACTTGCACGTGCGATCAAGTCATCAGCTTGTCTCGAGGGTGCAAGGTTTCAAGGCTTCAAGGCTCGTGGTTCAGTAATCACTTGACTCGGTGTCAAGTCGGCCTTGTTCGGCCAACGTTAGGGTGGACATATGCTTTTTGAATTCAGAGTCTTGCTTGTCCAAAAACGGATGGCTTCCGAACGACAATATAGAATCACGCTCTCAAAGTCAATGCCAAGAAGCAGAGTTTGAGCTTGCTTGCAACCAGTCCCACCTGGATTGAGCTGCGAGACAGCGGACTACCGAGACCCTTTCTTTGACAGTATGAAGCTCTTTGTTCACGAGATGAGCCGCAATCTGATAGCGTCCAACAATAAGGGCCATTGACGTAGAGACAGCAAGCATACTCGTCTCGAAGAATGTGCAAACTGGCGAATCTCAAAGATTACACTGCCTTTGACATATGCCTAGGCTTGCTCGAACATCCCAGATGGACGGCTTCAAACTAGACCTCCATCTGAGTCGACGTGCAAGTAGAGTCTTGCCTCATGCTTGCCAAAGACGGTTGTCGAATTCCTTGTGGAGTCGATGAGCAAGTGGGCTGCTCAGAATTGGCCGGCCAAAACAGGCTCTCCCACTTGCTGGAGTTAGAGTACAGTGCCACACAATCAGAACAAAACATCAGCATCACGACATTACTTTTATGCTCGTGGAGGCGTCAGGTGTGTGGCAGTGTCATTGCAGAGATTGGTGACCAGAGCCAAGTGATGGCATCTCCTCCTTGCAATACCTAGCCTGGAACAAAGGCAGTCCTAATTCCGCTGGTATGCTTGCAAGCTGAGCATTTGGCAACGCCACACAAAAGATCTTGTTTCGGCTCTTCCGCAAGCTTTTCTGTCACTGACTCGGAAATCACGGTCGAGCTTGAGCTTAAATCTAATGTGACAGACAAGTAGACAGTCGCAGCAGCAAACGAAATGCGCCAGGCTGGTGAAAGTTGCAAGCATCGGCTGTTGCCTTTGCTTGTTTTACAGCGACAAGTTGTGGTAGCGATTGCTTAGCCCAAAAGTAGCATCAGACAGCTCTTGCTTCAGAATCGGTTGGGCGAGCGAGTGAACTGGAGAGGTTGCCAGCTTGGCCCCTGCTAAGCTCAGCAAATGCGAGGAATTTGAGAGCTGTTTTCGACACCAAAGAAAAGCTGGAAAGCCTAAAGCTTCATTCGAGTGCTGCAGAATCGTGGGTCTCGCAGAAGCAAGGTGCAGAATGGTGCGTAGGGACAAGGCTGCCAAAGCGCATCAAACCTAATGAACATCAAAAAGTTGGCCGAGAGGAATTGAAGCGTTCTCACGGCTCGAAACGAAGTACGGACACCACCGTTGTCCGTTATGCCTCAGCTCACCATGTTTCCTGTCAATTTCAGCTGCTCTTGATGACTTGAGCAGCTTCAGTTGGCAGTCACCAGATTCAGAGGCTTAGCCATGCACATCCTAACACGCCCACAATGAGCACCGCTCCAAAGAGCGTGGGAACATCTGTTGGCAGATCCGACAAGCTCCGTCGCATCTTACCTTTGCAGCTTCCCGACCTACTCTGGCCCTATCGATAACAATGCTGTTGCTTCCGCTTAGCACTTGCTGCATCGCTACCAGTCAAGACCTCCCACACAGTTGCATTGACACCTGTCGACACACGTCTCGCGCATTGACGATCCGATCCTTTTTTTTTTCCTTTTTTTTTTTCTTTCTTTTTTTCCTTCTTTGTTACTGTGATGATTTTTTGATTGATTTTTTTTCTGGCTCTAGTTTTCTGCGTTGGTGCCTCTCTAGCGGGACAAACAAAGTGCATTGCACCGTCACCCTCTTGGCATGGCTTGCAGAAACGAATGAAACTCGAGTCCGATTGTCTTCTCTTTGCATCATTCTTCAGAGAGGATCTGGGGAAGTGCGATGGGACAGCGTTGCTTCCGCTTATGAGCTCGAAATGCCATCTTGTCTAGATGGCAGTATGCACATCGTTCCGGTGTGCTAGACATATCCTGTCATGTCTCCTGCTTTACCAGGTTGCTCCAATCTTCCGAGTCTACGCCTTTGCTGCGCATCAAACAGCTGGATAGGCTAGCTCCACATCTTCCAGCTTATAAAGGCCCTCATCGCATGTTTGCTTCTGAACCGAGCTACAAACTACCTGTCATTCCCACCCAGTTCCTGAGCACGCGCCAAGACCACACATACTCTTGTCGCCAACTGCACATTGCAGAGCGTTCCGATCCCTTAGCTCATCATACTGCATTCCAGGCCATCTTTTTAGGTGACTCCCTCCTTGCTCCAGGGCGTATCATCATCTTGTTAAGCACCTATCACGTCATGTACCTCTCTCAGCCACGCGATCTGATGACCTCGATGTCAGCAGGATGCTCGCGAAGCACCACCTTCTTACCCAGCCCCGACAGTCTTGCTCCATTGCCACCTTTCCGAAGCGGCAACCTTAACGACAATCGCCGATCAGTCGACTTAGACTCGTATTCGCTCCAGTCTCCGCCAGAAGGGGACTACGATCCAATGCATGAGTTTTCTCCGACACGCTTTGCGCATCCTGCAACACTCGTCTCGCCTGATCCTTATGCTCACGCGATGACAACTTCTGAAGGTCGTTCTATGTCCCGCTTGTTTCGATCACAGCACTTTCAGGAGGTGTGGGACAAGCTCGATCCGGGAAGTGTCGAAAAGAGGCCCCCTCATCCATACACGGAACTCATCAAGCTCTGTATCCTCAAGCGACATGAGGGCAAGCTCACACTCATTCAGCTCTACCACGATTTTGAAGCAAAGTTCCCGCATTTTGCTGCCTCGCCCAAGGGGGCAGGCTGGAAAGTAAGTATAACCGCACCCCTGCTTAACCATTTCTCCCTTTCTTGCTCCATCAAGCCGCTGACGCGCCGCTTCTCTTCACCTCCACAGAACACTCTTCGACACAACCTCTCCACCCAGCCATACTTCATCAAGCTAGAGCGAGAGCATGGCCAGCTTGGCAAGGGCCATTATTGGGCATACTGTCCCGATCTCGAAAAGCCTACTTCACTGGCTCAGAGCTCCATCGTCCAGCTATCTTCATTGTGGCCACCCTCAGCGAGCGCCTCATCCCTTTCCCCGCGCGATGAGGGCACACACACCCTCTCCAGCGCGACAGAGTTTCAACGTGGTCCAGAGCCATACAGGCGACATGGCGAGGCGAGCTCTCTGCCTCGCTACAGAGTTGCCGAGGGTACCCGAGAGTCCTATGACCTCCCCAATCCCTATTGCAGATCCATGCACGAGCATCATCGAGCCGGAGTACCTCGAACGACTTCTTCCAGCATTCATGCACGTCGACTCTCCAGCCCAGTCCGCAACTTTCGCCCCCTAGAAGATCGCGAAATGAGAACCGTACCTTCTCGCATCACTAGGCTGCGATCAGCAACGATCTCGACCTTGTCCAGACCCTCGCCAGTCGCTCTTACTCCACCGGCAGGATACGAACACAGACGGCCTTCGCTGCACTATCCATCCAGCTCCTCTTCCATCTCTCCATACGCAGAGGACCTTGATCGCGACGATGACGAGCTTATGCGACCCTCGTTGCCAGACCTACCAGCTGCACCGGCACGAAGTCTAAGCGACTGGTATCTCAACAACCCCATTCCGAGGCGTATGTCTTCTGCCAGCTCTGCCGGGTCTAGTGCTCATTCGAGGCATGCGCGCAGCTCGACGCCTCGCGCCTTCCAGTCCTTCATGTTGCCTGAAACATAACTCGACATCAAACGTCGAGCTGCACAGCTGCTGCTGCCTCATCTACAAGACTTCTTCGCTTCGCCGTCTCTCGCCTTGCACTCAATGCACGAACATTCTGTGTCTCGCTTCATATTCCTCACAACACAAACGTTCACAGACATCTTCGAAAAATGAGGCTGGACAGAAAGATCTGATAGTGAAATCACATGACCTTCTCCTTCGCTCTAACATTTACGCCAATCTCGCTCACCGTCGTTACTCATCATCACCCACCACCATTGCTCATCGTCACCCACCACCGTTGTTCAGATCCTCATCAACACCCTCCTATCCCTATTGTGATAGCACGCAATCCTCTGTATCGCTTCATTCCACATACCCACACACTGACCATCGGTAGAGACATATATACTTGGCATTGTTGTGGAATATACAAGCGAGCAGCAACGAGACAAACAGCAATCGCGATGATGATTGAGAGCAACTAGGTACCAGGCAATGAAAAGCATATTATCCCTCCCGATGACTAGTGTGTGGGTGCGTGGAATGAATGAAGTGGCATGTATGATTGCGTGCTATCACAATAGGGGCAAGGGGGTGTTGACGTGGATCTGAGTAGCGTTGGTGGGTGATGATGAGTGACGATGGTGAGCGAGGTTGGCGTAAATGTTAGAGCGAAATGTTGAGGTCATGTGATTTCACTCTCTCCACTTCGCTCTAACATTTTCGCCAACCTCGCTCACCGTCATTGCTCATCATCACCCACCACCATTGCTCAGATCCAGGTCATAACTGTCAGCGGTCGCGCGCCTGAAACCCGATTTCGGTGGTTCCGGTTGATATCGGTGAGATCAACTGAGTAAGCTCCTTTCGAACTGTTTCGGTGAAAGGAATCAGATGTCATAGGACCAGGTGCGCAGAAGGAAGAAGTGCCATGCACACAAATCGTGGAATCAGGCAAACAAGTGGGTTTCAACAGAGTTTGTTGAGATTGGCGGAAGAGAGACTTTACAATCAAACTTGTCAGGATTGGCAGAACAGGGGCTGTATGACAGATCTCGACAAAACCAAACAAAGGGAGCTAATCACACCGACCTTGCAAGACACACCACCAAGGAGAAGATGATCAAGGTGTAGGGGTCAGATGATCTGAGCAATAGAAGGACAATGGGTGCAGGAAGCTTGGCACCACCAACGGTGATTGGCAGTGACTCATAAGGAGGGGTATGCAAAGATAGGGCTCACCACCCAGATGAAGTAGGGGCCCTACATGATGATGAACTCAGCATAAGAGGATGGATGCCGTCATGAGGAGCAAGATGAAAGAGGGTGTTTCTCGCCACTTGGAGGTGGGAGCGACCCCTATCAATGATGAAGCGGCACTGGGTCTCCTCAACCACAAGGAGCAGGAGGAGCAAGAGTAAGGACATGATGAGACACCTACGGGACCAAGAGTAGAAGCTGTAGGAGCAGTGTCGAGAAGGGCATACATCCCTAGGAGAAACAAGAGCAGTGTTGCAGGCAACACAGTATACATCTATATATATACTCACTACACTATCACAGACAAGTGGATCCTCATCCACTCTACACTTAACTAGCTATATCTTTACCTTATCATATACTTAGTTGTTCAGTCATAGTTGCAATTGCATGGCCATTGCTTCTAACAGAGCACATGTTTTGTTTCACTGCTACTTGACAATGTCTGTAGGCAGTACTCTATTGCAGTCTGGATACTGATCGATACCAAAGGCAGTCTCTGTGGTCTGGCTCTCTCAATCTCATACTGAAGGCAGTTGTCCACTGCGGTCCGGTTACCATTCAATCAATCAATTGTGTGACTGTCAACATTATGGATGCTCATGTCAAGACAGACACTGTTGCACCATACTTTGGCATAGTTCAGGAAGTCCATAGGGACTTTGATTGTGCTGCACTACCACTGGATGGAGTGTCCACAGTGGTTAGTCAGAACCCATTCAAACTCTGTGCTACAATCTATTCCAGCAAGAAAGGTTGTAAAGAGCTTGTACAATAGATTTCACCAAGATTGATTCTAGTCGGCTTTTACGGTAGATTTCAGGTTCCAGGTGCATGACTGCTGACAGCGGTCTCCTTAACACTGCTCTTCTTCCTTGTAGACGGTTTGGCCACTCTCCAAACTCTACCCCTATCTTGTGAATCCCCCTGACCTTGTGATCACCCTATTGTCCTGCTCCCCGTCCATGCAGTTGCCCCTATGGCTAGCTTCCCTCTCCATGCAGTTGTGAGCACGTCCCCCTGTGTGGTAACCATACACGTGCTACTTGGCTCGGACCCCTTCCTCACATGTGATCACCTCCTGGATGCCTCTTCCTCCGACCTTCCTGTTAATCCCCCATGGACGTTCAACCCATTACGTACCGATGAAAGCTTCTTGCAGCACGTTTGGTGAAACCTACCAGATGGGTTTGTTCCAGTCGGTTTCAGTGAAATCAACCAGAACCCTGTGATACAGTTGATTTCATATTTTAGGCACATGACACACCCAATGTTTGTCCAGGGTCTTCTGCGCAGACCCTGCGACAGATAGCATGACTGCTCAAACAGACCACAGGGCCCGCAATCTCAAGTCTGCCCAGGCAAACCTAGCCAATGGACAAGTCAAGAACAAGGAAGCTTACTGTCGCAGTAAGCCTGGACCTGATGGAGTTTGATGATGCTATCGCTGCAATGCAGAGAATCATATCCAGGTATTGTCCAAAGAAGGCTCATTAGGACATACCTGCAAGGGCTCTCATCTCCAATCAGACATCTGCCTAGGATACTTGGTGTGCTATCACTTCTGCCTACTGTGCCTCCCTGGATCAGCAGCCCACAAACTGGATTGTAGACTCAGGAGCAACCAATCATGTCACAAACGATGAATCAAATCTCATTTCTTCCACTCCTTGTACTGGTTTTGTGAAGACTGCTAGTGGGATGAGGATTCACATCATGGTGGTAGGTCAGGCCATGCTTAATGTGAATGGCCATGAAGTACCATTGAATAATGTACTTTATGTCCCAGACTCAAATGCAAACCTGAACTCGGTGAAGGCATTAATGAATGATGGTGCACATGTGACTTTTGACTCTGAACATGCAATGCTGGAACTCTCAGATGGCACAATAGTTACCAGCAACCTCAATCCCTGCACAAGACATTATGAAATTCCCAAACCCAAGCATGAAGCACTAATGGTATATCCAGATGATGGACTATCTGAATTACCCAAGACGTTTGATGATGAAGCAAAAGCCGAGAAGCACGTTTTCACCCCAAACTTCATGCACAAACGGTGTGGTCATCTGGGCTGGAACAAGTTGAGAATCATTAAGAAGCTATACAAAGTTAAGCACCCAAACTGCAAATGTCAAGACTGTGTTGTCAGAAAGTCGACCAAAGCCCAAATGGGCAGAGGTAGCGGCATATGTGCCAGGGACCCATTGGAGCTAGTACAGATTGGCCTAGCTACACACCTGTCAACGAAGACTGAATTCACATGCTTGTTGGTCACCATCAATGACACTTCAAGCTTCACATATGTCAAGCCGCTCCAAGCAAAATCAGATGCCATGCATGTCTTAAGAGAGTGGATCCACTATGCTGAGATACAAACAGGTCACAAACTCAAGACCCTTTGCTTGGACAATGGCAGCAAATGGGTCTCCACAGTGGCCATTGGCTGGCAGAACAAGACAGGCTTCTGCTGGCAAAAGACCTCAGCTTACACCAGCAAACAGAATGGTAAAGTGGAATGCACCATTAGAATGATCTGGGAAATGATGATCACCATGATGTGCACCCATCGCCTGCCACAAATGTTCTGGCCTTTTGCTGCCAAGGCTGCCGTATTCACAAAAAACATCTTGCCAAACGTCAACAACCGGATGCCCTATCATGTGTTCCATGATAAGGATCCAAGGAAGCCTTTCACACTGCTCCAGACTTTTGGATGTCTTGCCTGGGTCAATGTACCAAAGGCAAAACACAAGAAACTGGATGAGCTGGCCATCCCAGCCATATTCATTGGATATGACGAAGAGCACAAGGGATGGAGGTTCTTGGCACCCAGCCATAACCTGCCAATCTTCTGGTCCAACTCTGCGCCTTCTTGCAAGACAAGTTGTGGAATGATTGCACAGACACAATTCCAATCCAGGATACAGATGCCCTATACTACAAGGGCACGGATGACATTCAAGACCTTGGATATGATAATGTTGATGGGCATGACGAGGAGTTGCAACAACCCATTGATGACATCTACCGGCCACCTTTGGGACCAGACACGGTGTTTGAGGGGGACATCCTGACCCCCAGACCCACAGATGCTGTTTTCGAATGCCCAGCAGATGAAATTGACGACACACCAGAACCAAACTTGCTGACTACATCATCAGACCGAGCATCCGATGGCTCGACAGACAAAGCATATCGATCCACTATGTCATCAGACATGCCACCACTGCTGAACAAACTCGACCAGAGCATTCAAGACAGTGCATTCTCAGAGCACCTCTCGATGCAGAAGGCCCAGTACTACCATAAAAAATTCACTGCAATGCATGAAATGTTCCCATGGCTACACCCAATGACACTTGCAGAACTGCTCCAGATATACCCAAGGATGCTCCCACCTGCAGCCAAGATGCATCAGTTCCAAGAGAAACTCTGGTGGAGCAGCAAATTAGCGGACATAGGACACCTTCCGGCCTACGATGTATCATAGGGTCTGCGCAGAAGACCCAAAATGAGGTATGAGGTGCCTTGTGCACACAAAATGTGAAATCTACTGGATCACGGGTTTCCGGTTGATTTCACCAACAACAACCGCATTGCGAGTTTCCAATTGATTTTGCTGAAATCAATCAGAATGCATCCATCTGGTTGATTTCACCAAACGCGATACAAGAAGCTCCCATTGGTATGGAACGGGTTGAACATTTACGAGGAAGGAATGGGAGGATCAGAAGAGAAGGTCTCCATTGTTGAGGGGAAGGATAAGACAGCTGGAAAGGTTTCACAAGCAAGGAGCGGGACCGAGCTCAGCCAAGAAGGGGATGAGCTCAGGAGCACACGGTTGGTTACCACACAGGGGGTTGTGCTCACCATCACATGGAGCTAGCCACAAGGGAGACCACATGGATGGGGAGCAGGACAATAAGGGTGATCAAATGGTCAGGGGTCCACCAGATAGGGGTCAGGAGAACGGTCACTGATTAGGAGGAAAGGAACTGTGTCAAGAAGACTGGCACAAGAACCATGAGGAGGAAGAGCAGTGTCAAAGAGGTCGACACACAGCTCCAGGAGAAGAGGAGCAAGGAGACAAGGAGCAGTGTTGGGAAGCTCAGCACACAGCTCAAGGAGAGGAGGAACAAGAAGGTCGGAAACACTCCTCAGGAGGAGCAGGAGCGGTGTCACAGGTGACACCTCACAAACACATAAATACTCTCACTTCACCATAGCATACAAGTGGATCCTCATCCACTCTACTTTACACTTACTTACTCTTTACTCAGTTACAATAGCATAATTGCAATAGCAGGGCTTTGCAACGACCTCTTGATTGTGTGTGTTGTATCACCATCAGAAGTCCACTGTAGGCAGTGTTCTCCAACACTTGTGGTCCAGTCAATCACTGAAGGCGGTGTACAGCACCTGCAGCCCAGTACCTCCTATCATCTGCAGGCAATAACCTTATTGCAGTCCAGATAACTACAAAGAACATCAAGCAGCAGCACTACAAACACTCGTGCTGTATCAGGGAGTTGTATCTTGTATCAACTCCAATCAAAGTATTACGGATGTGCCACATAGCCTCTGAACAGAGTGTTCAAGGCAGTCAGCCGAAACCTACCAGAACTCAGCCATCTGGTTACTTTCATCAAAACATACCAAACAAGAAATTACTTGGTTGATCTCACCGATATCAACCGGAAAACACCAAACCTGGTTTCAGGCACGCAACCGCTTACACGATGCTGGCATACATATGGTCTCAGCTACGAATCTCAAGCCATCAGTAAGGGAAGCCCTAACCGGACCCGGCCAATTCCATTGGCATGAGGCAATTAAAGCAGAAATGGATGGACTGGAGAGCATGAACATTTGGGAAACTGTGGACAAACAGAGGGAGCAAACCTTGTAGACTCAAAATTGGTGCTCCAGGTGAAGACAGATGCAAATAGCATACCATATAAGTTTAAGGCCAGGTTCTGTGCGTGTGGTTTCTCCCAAAGAGAGGGAATAGACTACAATGAGATATTTGCACTGGTCATACCCAGAGACACCATCTTAACCCTACTGGTGATTGCAGCCAGGTTTGACTGAGAGATTGACTCCATTGACCTTACGCAAGCTTATTTGAATGCAGACCTACACCACAGCATTTACCTCAAGCTGCCAGAGGGCGCAGAGGTACCAGCCAGTAAGGTATATAAGCTGGTCAAAAGCTTGTATGGGATAAAGCAGTCTGGCAGAGTGTGGCACAAGGAACTGGACGTGCACTTACAGCACTTGGGCTTCTTCCCACTGCTCAACATACCTTGTGTATACCTGAGAGGTGCTGGAGAGATGCAAGTGATCATCACGGTATATGTTGACAACATGCTCATCATCTTGCCGCTTTGAAATCAGATTGACCAAGTCAAGAGGGAAATCATCAACAAATGGAAGATCACTGACAATGGACCGGTGAAGGAGTTCCTTAAGATCAAAATCACACGGGACTGGGCAAAACAGATAATCGATTTGGACCAATGGGTGTACATCAAGGAGATCATAAAGGAATGGATCCAGCCACACAAGAAAACATGGACCCCCATGACTCTTACCCCTCCAAAGGCACCCCTGGACTCAAAGGTCAACAAGAAACTGAAGAACGGGTATCCAACACTCATGGGCAAGCTGCTATGGATCTCAAATACTGTCAGACCAGACATATAATTTGCAGTCAATGCCCTGGCCTGTCATATGTCTAAACCCATGCAAGAGGCGATGAAAGCGGCCCTCCGAGTTATCATGTATCTCAATCAGACACAGGATGAAGTCTTAAGATTTGGTGGTGGAGATGGGAACAAGCCAGCTATCACCGCTTACACGGACTCAAACTGGGCTTCAAACCCAAACACAGACAGACGGAGCATGTCTGGTTTGATTGTAAAGGTTTTTGGTAGTGTGATGACTTGGAACTCACACACTCAGAAGTGTGTTTTGGACTCAGCTGTCAAAGTGGAGTGTGTTGCAGAATTGGCCGCCACACGGGAAGCCCTATTCCACCAGCATTTGCTGTGTGGGCTTGGCTTCGGGGATCACATACCACTAATATTCACAGACAACACCAGATGCATCCAAGTTGCAAAGGATCAAGTCCTTCATTCCAGGCTTAAGCATATCAACACAAAATATCACCTTATTTGCAACCATGTCATGGAAGGTGACATTGTCCTGCAATACATGAAGACAGGACACAATGATGCTGACTACCTTACTAAACCTGTGTCCCAACATCTGCTTACATGCACTTGACAATGACTTGGCATGGTGAACCTCCAACCATCATATCACTCAGTTTGTGAGGGGGACAGTAAAATCACATGACTGCATACTTACGCCCTAACACATCCACCAACTTCACTCACCGTCACCACCCATCAACTCCCACCAACACTTGACATTGCCCACCAATGACATCTATCTCATTTGACAACAGCATGCAGTCACATGTGTCACCTCATCTACATTCACACATACCAGCTGGCAGCAGAGACATATATACTCATGATGCTACTTTGTACTTAGTTTTCTCTTGAATGCAATGATTTGCCACTTGCTCCATTGCTCCTGACTGTGCTTTCCTCAACAGATTAAGAGTCTGAGTGCTCTACTGTAGGAATATTGCCACGCTGTCCAACCCATATCCTCGCCTGCCTCCGCCACCTGAAGAAAGGGCCCACCTTCGCCAAATCCACCAATCCAACATGCCTCCACATATCCGTGACTCTGATGCTGAAAGCAGCAATCTATCTGATGAACTGCATGAAGAGAGGGCTCCTACTGCGCCGCATAAGCAAATGCTGATTGGTACGGAGACTCATGTGTGCTACGACTCCAACTCCGATGACAATGATGGTGATGAAACACATTACAATATCGATACCATCTCTAACCTCAACCCCAAAGTACTTAAAGGCATGCTTATCGAGCTCACCAAACACAACAAAGCAAGGGACTCCAACACATACAAGAAACCCTTGCGCTGCTCCGATTTCCACCAAAGACTCTCACACACCCATGACGCCCTCAAGAAGGTGCTGAAGCTCACAACTAAAAACTGGTATGCTTGGAACCCCCATTTCAGAGGCATCCTGTCTAACTGGCCTGCAGCTATGAAGCATCTTGATGGCACCGTGGCCCCTGGGGACAAAAAGCATGATTGCGCCCTCGATGGTGAACTATGCACTATTCTCCAGAGTAGTGCCCTACTTGCCGGAAATGATAACATTAACTATCTTTCCGTACAACCCGCCAACTCAGAGCCCTGGAAACTGCACAACCTCTACTGCAGATTGAAGAAGGACCTCACGAAGATGGAGAAGATTGCCAAGTTGACCCTACTCAATGAAGTCAGGAAGATTCATATGTTTCAAGCCAATGTCTGCAAACTCATTGCCAGCATCAACAAGCACTGGGCTAAAGCTGAGTCCATGGGTCACACTCTTCCCAAGATCCTCAAAGTCAAGACACTCATTGATCAGGCCAGATACATCACCCCTTATCATCACTGCATTATCACCCTCGAAGACACCGGAATGGCATTGAACTATGAAGTGCTTTGTGCCACACTATGCAAACGCCAGGACAGCATGACCGTTCAGACGGACCACAGGGCTGGCAACGTCAAGTCTGCTCAAGCGAATCTAGCCAATGGGCAAGTCCAGAATGAAGAGGTGTACTGTTGCAGTAAGCCTGGACCTGATGGAGTTCAACGTTGCTATCACTGCAACGCCAAAAACCACATATCCAGGTACTGTCTGAAGAAGGCTCATGAGGGAACACCCCTGAAGGACCCCAAATCCAATCAGACGACTGCCTAGGATGCTTGGTGCACCATCACATCCACTTACCGTGCTTCTCTGGACCAACAGTCCACAAATTGGATTGTAGATTCAGGAGCAACCAATCATGTCACAAATGATGAATCAAATATCATTTCTTCCACTCCTTGTACTGGTTTTGTGAAGACTGCTAGTGGGATGAGGATTCGCATTGTGGCGGTAGGTCATGCCATGCTAAATGTGAACGGCCTGCCATAGGGTCTGCACAAAAGGATCCGAAATGAGATATAGTGCACCCTATGCGCACAGAATACGAAATCAACCACATCACGGGTTTCCGGTTGATTTCACGGAGATCAACCACATTGCAGGTTTCTGGTTGAGTTCAGCAAACTCAATCAGAATACACTCATCTGGTTGATTTTGCCAAATGTGCCACGAGAAGATCCTTTTGATGTGTAACAGGTTGGACATTCACATGGAGGTAAGGGGATAGTCATACAGAGGATTACCATCACTAGGAGGCAAGAGAGACGTATTGGAGGAGATCGCATGAGAAGAAGGGGACTGAGCTCAGAAGCACAAGTTCAGTTACCACACAAGGGGGATGTGCTCATGACCACAAGGTCAGTCACACGGTCAGGGGGGGGGGGGATTTCACAGGATAGGGGTCAGGAGAACAGTCACGGTTTAGGTGGAAGGAGAGCTGTGTTAAGGAGACTGGCATCCAGGAGAAAGGAGACAAGGAGCAGTGTTGAAGGAACCCACACACTGTCCAGGGAGAAAAGGAGTAGTGCCATAGAGGTTGACACAGCTCAGGAGGAGCAGGAATGGTGTTGCAGGCGACACCATACAAACACATAAATACTCTCACTTCCTCATAGGATATGAGTGGATCTTCATCCACTCTACTCTATACTTTCTTACTCTTTACTTAGTTATGCATCATTGCAATAGCAGGGCTCTTGCAACAATATCTCAAACACGTGTGTTGCATCACCGTCGGACACCAACTGTAGGCAGTGTTCTCTAACACTTGTGGTCCAGTCTCTCACTGTAGGTGGTGTTGCTCAACATCTGTGGTCCAGTTAAACCACTGAAGGCAGTGTATAACACCTGCGGTCCAGTACCTTCTCTCATCTGCAGGCAATAATCTTATGTCATAGGACCATCTGCACAGAAGAACGGGACCCGAAGGAAGAGAGGTCATGCGCAAGAATTGCAAGATCGGGTGACTGAGGAGTTCTGACAAAGTTTGGCAAGATCAGTAGTATCTACATCTTATGACAGAACTCATTGGGGTCAGTAGTATTGAGACCTTACAACAGGATTTGTCGGAATTGGTAGGAATGAGACCTTACAGCAGGATTCATCATGATCAGTAGGACCAGGATGATACGACAGATCTCAATGAAACCGGCCAGAGGGCGCCCCTCCCACAGACCCCACAAGGGGACAAGCGAAGGACAGGTTACCACCCAGATGAGGGAAGGGCCCTACACAATGATGAGCTTGGTGTAAGAGACGGACACTGGCAGCAGGAGCAGATGAAAGAGGGTACATCCCACCACTCAGAGAAGGTGGGAGCGACCCCTATCAAACAATGAAGCGGCACTGGGTCTCCTCGGCCACAAGGAGTAGGAGAAGCAGTATCATGAAGAGTATACGCCCTAAGAGTGGCAAGGGGCATAGGAGAGATGGGAGGAGGAGGGGCAGCACTGAAGGAGACCCTACGCCTCCTGAGGAGAGTATGAGCGTTGTCGCAGGCGATGCTGCAAGAGATGTTGATATAAGACATGCATTCTACTCATGGTAGTCGAGTGGATTCCCATCCACTCTACTTTACTCATTACTAGTTATAACTTTCATATAAGTATACTTAGTAGTTTTTGTCAACAGTTGCAATTGCAGAGCATTGCTTCTATTGTACCGTGTGTGTTGTATCACTGCTTCTTGATGCCATCCAAAGGCAGTACTTTCTGTGGTCCAGATATTGATCGACACCAAAGGCGGTTTCATACTGCGGTCCGGCTCACTCAATCTTATACCAAAGGCAGTTGTCCACTGCGGTCCAGGGATCAATCAACTCAATCAACCATTGACACACTGGACACTCATGTCGAGTCAAACATATTCACACCAGACCTTGGTGTTATCTAGGGAACTATTGGACATTGATTGTGCCAAGCTACCTCTGGACAGAGTGTCCCCAGTGGTTAGTCGAAATCCGTGATAACCTTTAGTTACAATCTATTTGAGCGAGAAAGGTCCTAGAAGGCTTCTATGGCAGATTCCAGCAAGAATAATAATAGAAGGCCTTTACAATAGATCTCGCTGAGATTGATTGTAATTGACTTTTAACATAGATTTCGGGTTTCAGGTGCACGACCGCTGACACCTTATTGCGGTCCAGATAATGACAAAGACCATCAAGCAACAGCACTATGAACACTCGTGCTGTAACCGGGAGTTATACCTTATATCAATCCCAATCAAAGTGCTATGGATGTGCCGCATAGCCTCTGAACAGAGTGTTCAAGGCGGTCAGCCGAAACCTACCAGAACTCAGCCGTCTGGTCACTTTCACCAAAACATACTGAACAGAGCTTACTTGGTTGATCTCACCAATATCAACCGGAAACACCAAACCTGGTTTCAGGTGCGCAACCGCTTACACCGACCTGCACCACAGTATCTACCTCAAACCTCCGGAGGGTACAGAGGTCCCAGCGGTAAGGTATACAAGCTCGTCAAGAGCTTATACGGGCTAAAGCAGTCTAGCAGAGAATGGCATAAGGAACTGGATGCACGTTTACAGCGATTGGGTTTCTTCCCGCTACTCAATGTGCCTTGTGTGTACCTAAGAGGCACAGGTGAATCACAAGCAATCATTGCAGTATACATTGACAATATGCTCATCATCTCACCGCACAGGGACCAGATCAAACAAGTTAAGAAGGCAATCATCAATAAATGGAAGATCACCAACAACAGACTGGCGAAAGAATTCCTCAAGATCAAGATCACATGAGACCGGGGGAAAAGGATCATCGATTTGGACCAACATGCATACATCAAAGAGATCGTCAAGGAATGGATTAAGCCACAGGAGAAAACGTGGACACCCATGACTCACACTCCTCTGACAACTCCTCCCAATTTCAAGGCCAATTGAGACATAAAAGCTAAGTATCTAATCCTTGTCAGCAAGTTGTTGTGGATAGCAAACACTGTCCAGCCAGATATTTCTTTTGCTGTCAATAACCTAGCCCAACACATGTCTAAACCAACCGAAGATGTGATGCAAGCAGCCCTTCTAGTTGTCAAGTACCTCAACCAGACACAAAACAAGGTCTTGAGACTTGGGGGAAAGGGAGGGGATGCACCAGTCATTGTCGCATACACCAACTCCAATTGGGCCTCAGACCCACACACTAACAGGAGGAGCACATCCAGATCGATCATTAAGGTTTTTGGCAGCCTGGTAACCTGGAACTTGCATGTCCAGAAGTGCATATCAAACTCAGCTGTCAAGGCCAAGTATGTAGCAGGGTCAGTGGCCACACATGAAGCCCTATTCCACAGGCATCTGTTACATGGCCTTGGTTTTGGGGATCATGTACCAGTGGTCCTCACGGACAATACAGGATGCGCTCAAGTTGCAAAGGATCAGGCCCTCCACTTGAAGCTCAAGCACATTGACATGAAGTACCACCTCATCTGAAATCATGTCTTGGAAGGTGACATAGCCATGTGATACATTAAAATGGAGGACAACATTGCAGATTATCTTATGAAACCAGTATCCCAACACCTGCTTGCATGCACTTGACAACATCTCAGCATGGCTGACCTTGACTCCTCAGATCACTCAGTTGGCGAGGGGGACAGTAAAATCACATGGCTGCGTACTTACACCCTAACACATCTGCCAACTTTGCTCACTGTCACCACCTGTCAACTCCCACCAATGCTCGTCATCGCCCACCAATGACATCTAGCTCATTCAACAACGGCACGCAGTCATACGTGTCACCTCATCTACTCACGCACACAGACCAACCGTAGAAGTGTATATACTCCTGATATCACTTTGTACTTAGTTCTGACAAATGCTAACAATCACGATCTTCCCTATTGCTCCCTGACCGTGCATTCCTCAACAACATTCACACATACCAGCTGGCAGCAGAGTATATACTCATGATGCTACTTTGTACTTAGTTCTCTCTTGAATGCAACGATTCGCCGCTTGCTCCATTGCTCCTGACTGTGCATTCCCTCAACATTTACCACCCCTGATTGTGCTTTCCTCAACATCCTCAACAGTGCATTCCTCAACACTCGCTTGTGTATTCCTCAACATTAACGAAGTGTAACAAAATGCAATAAAGCGATGAATAAAATGTGTAAATATGCTCTGAAGCAGTGAATCAGAGAGTGAACACAGGCGTATTCGCAACCTGAGTACTCTTAGTGAAATCCAACAACCAAACAGGAGTAGCTTTGGGTGGCTGAACAGAAGCTTTCTTAATATATCTCCTTGTCAGACCACCCTGCTGCGCCACCTGCTGCTTTAGTGAAGAAGATCCGGAGCTCCACGAGAGCTGCTGCTTGCTACCGTAGTTCGCCATCATTCCACCTTCGATGTCAAACCTAGCCTCCCTGACGTCGAAGGCTTTTTCCTCATCCTCTTCAAATGTGTGTCGTTGAGTAGCCCAATTCAAGCCGTCTTCTAACGCGCTCGATGAGGTAGTGTTGCACATCTTAGCAGCTCCTACTGCGGCTGAAGTGGCACCGTGCTGACTTGTCAAGTACCCGCTCAGGCCCGAGAATGCGCCTGTGATTCCCTGCAGACTCATCCTGCTCAGCGCCCTCGAACCAATGGCAGCGAGACTTGACGCAGAGGACAGCTGCGATTCGTGTCCTCTGAGCGCGTCTTGCAGTACAGAAGATTGTGAGTTAGGGTGAGTGGAATCGAAACTCTCTCGAAGATATGCTGAGCGTGCAACAGGTGGTCGTTTGCCACCAAAGATACTAGCAGCCCTCATACCAGAAGTGGTGGTGCTGATGGGCTTGCCATCTTTGTTGATCTTTGCGGTTGGTAGAAGACCATTGCCCTGCACAATGATGGGAGGCAAGTCCAAAGGCTCTTCCGAGTTGCTCAGAGGCGGGAGAACATCTTCGTTCAGGATCCCGAAGAAGTCTTCTACGCCTTCTGAGGTGCTGTGCAGCTTACGAGAACGAGATTTACCCCATTCGAAGCTCCATTCGCGGTGGAACTCTGGTCGGGGGGATGGAGGAGTAGGTTCGTCGTGTTGCAAAGGTGGAGTGGCGGGAGCCGCGTGACTATCACCTGAGCCGGAACTGGAGCAAGACGAGGGTTGATTGCTGTACTCATTCGGGTTGGCGAACCGAGTTGCGGTCTCGTTAGATCGGAAGAGATCGGGAGTAGGGGGAGCATTTTCAGCATCCTGATACGTCGCACCGAAGCTCGACTCGCTCATATCCAAGCTAGGCCTGACTGCACCCGCTTCGACATCGATCCAGGCTAGACTGGCAGCTCCTTTGTTTACACTCGCATCCAGGGTACCGTTGCTACCTTCGACGCTCTCGGACACCTCAGAGACTTCCTCGATCTCGTCCAGAGTTTGGAGGCTGCCCATTCCCAACCCCACCAGCTCACATTCCGAAGAGGAAGGCAGCTTGGTGGAGAAAGAATCAGACATGTCCGAATCGTTGTCGGTGTGCGCCGTTTCGTCGGTGTGCATCGAAAGCGAAGCACTGCTCAGGGATTGACCAAAGCTGCCCATGGACGAATCGTAGGCAAAGACGTGGCGTTTGTTTTTACCGAGAAGACCGCTGGATCGTCGAACGCTGCTGCTGAATGATTCCGAGTTCGACATTCCACCATCGTCTCGACTCTCATCAGCAAAGTCGAAGCTGTGCTCCTCCGTGGCTGCGGAAGCTTTTTCCTCGCTAGGAGGCTGTGTTGACGGCTGCTGCTGCTGCAAACGCGCGATCTCCTCCTTGGCGTGAACATGTTGCTTGCGCTCGTGCTCGAGGCTACCTGCAAGATTGAAGATCTGCTGACGCATCTGCGCGAGCAACTGCGTAATCTGCGGCGGAGCGTCCTCGTGTCCAAGGCTGGGCGAGGGAGCAACGCCTAGACTAGGGCTAACAGCACCAAGGTTGGGACTCCTCAACATGTGAGTCAAATCAAGTTGGGACTGCTCCAACGCAGAGAGGACTTTAAGCTCGTCAGTAGGCACAGCACCAGCTCCTTGCTCGATAGCATCGGTAAGTTGCTTGATACGCAATCTTGCTGCAGCGCGAAGTTTCCTGTTCTCATCCGACTTGAACTTCTCCGTTCGCAAAGTCTTCTCCAGATCCTGGCACCTCGAGCGCCAACCCTCGATATCATCTTTCAACACCTCTCGTTCAGCTTGCAGATCCTCCAATTGCTCCTTCATCTGTTCAAACTCGGCACGCATGGCGTCCAACGCGTCCTGGGCTTGACGAGCTGCAGTCTCTGCTCGTTGAGCTCTGTCAAAGAGATGTTCCTCCTTGTCCAAGTTCCATTGTTCGAGTTCGGCCTTTTCTCGAGCACTGCGCTCGGTCTCGTTGGCAAGCTCACGCTCGAGCATCTCGACTTGCCTTTTGGTGGAATCGAGCAGCGCTGCGTCGCGGTTGGCCTTAGCCTTGAGCTCGTCGTGCACAGCAAGCGGAACACCGCCAAGGCTAGCGATGGAGTCAGATGCGGAAGGCGACGATGGGGCCTCGGGAACTGAGGCTGTAGATGGCTTGTAGATGATCGATGAGCGGCGTGCGGCGCGGCTGGAAGCAGACGAGCCGCCGAAAGCGTTGACATGGTCACTGTCACGCGAAGAGGAACCTCCAAGGGGAGCTGCAGAGAGAGGTCCCATGATGAGACTGCGACGGCGCTGGGCGGGAGTGGTGGTGATGGAGCCATTGACGCTGCCGGAAGTGGTCGAATTGCCGGCAGAATCAGCCTCCATGATAGAGGTGAGGTTGGCTTGGCTGCCGAGACGCAAAGTGCGCATGCCTTGGCGGGAAGAGGCTGATCCTGAGGAAGCAGAAGTGGAGTCAGCGGAGACAGGTGTGAGGATGGGAGCGATGACCGAGTTGCGGTGAGCACGAAGGATCTGCTGCTGCAGCTCCTCCAGCTGTTGCTGCTCTTCGTTGGCCTTCTCTTCGGCGTTGACCTCTGTAGCCTCGAAGCTCGTGGCATCCTGCGTACCTTGGGCCTCCACTTCGGCAACAGCGGGTTTCTCCTCAACTTCGGCAGCAGCAATCGTCGACAAGTCCGGACAGGTAGTGCTGCGACTAGGCATGCCAACTGTTGTCTCCTCCCCCTTGGCAGCCTCAGGCAAAGCCGCAGTCGAAGCCTGCGGTGTTGTCTCGTCCGAGATAGATGGTGGCAGAAGTGGCGAAAGGTTGGAGTTAGGCATCGAAGGACTGCTGACAAGCCCGGTACGCTGCGATGGCGTCAAGTAGAGACTAGGCGGACGAGACTTTAGCTTAAGGGGCTTTGGTGCCAGACTAGCTCGTCGATTGCGCTTGACAATTTCATCCTCCATCTGGCGGCGTTGCTTGGTAGCCTCTTGCTCTGCTGTGAGGCTGCCATCAGCGAGCATGTCCATGCTCTGACGCTCGCGAGTGGGCGATAAAGCATCTTCCTCCTCTTCCTCCTCCATAAGGGTGCCGAGTCCCTCGGGCTGTGGTGATTCGGGGCGGAGGATGATGGAGTCCGGTCGACCAGGGCTCGAATGGTAAGCACTGGGCAGTGCAGGGGAAGAGAAACCGGCAGAAAGAAACGATGAGGTGGAAGGAGGAACGAGACTGCGGCCCCAGCTCTCACGGCAGTTGGAAGTAAGCGGAGAAGAGTTGGGCACAGGGCCAGAGCCATTGAGGTCAGCATCAAGAGCGTGAGCAGCATTCCAGCTGGCTCTTTGCTCGTTGATCTCGTTTTGGTGGATCTCTTCCAAGTTGGGGATCTGAATGCTTTCCGTCCTCGTGTGTCCAGAGAGACGTCGAGAAGCACGCGAGCCCGCACCTTCAGAAGAGGGCGCGCAGTCAGCCGGGGTTGAACGCGCAGGTGATGTGCGACCTTCGAGTTTGTCAAGTGCAGAGAGACGCCCCTGCGCGCCCTCCTCGGCTTCCTCAGCAACATCAGCAATGGCTTTCCTCCAATCCCATTGCTGGCCGCTCACCCTGGCATCGTGGTTGCTATTGCTGCTGGCAGAGCTTGGTACAGCAGAGGCGAAGAGCAAGCTAGCCGATGGCAGATTCGACATGCGCGAGCTGTGACGTCGTGATGATCCCATAGACTGCAAAGGAGTAGGTGTGTTGGTCATGTCGAATCCAAGGCCGGCGGCACCAACACCGCCCATGATCTCCATGCTCTCACGTTTGGTGGCAACGCTAGGAGTGCGGGCATGTCGGCTGAGACGGCGAGAGTGAGGCAGATTTGGTGCTGAGGCTGAGGGTGAAGGGGCAGCCATGCTCTGGGATGCAGGTCGATCGAAGAGCGCTGGAGAGACGGTGCTGACGTTGCTAAAGCGGTCGGTAGAGGCCGAGCTCGGTCGCAGAGTCGAAGATACGGACCCACCGAAAAGGACGGAAGAGTCGAGGAACTGCTGCGATCGACGTTGTGCGTTTGAAACTTCGGGGATGTCGGTCTTGGCGCGATGCTCGATGGCGAGCACGACGGGCTCTTTCTTCTTTGCGCCGAGCATGGAGATGCTGACGGGACGCGAGAGGGAGAATTTCCGGGAGTGTGTGCGAGAATGCATGCGACTAGCATTTGGGGCGACAATCGAAGCGGGTCGTCCAAGCATGGAGGATGATGTTGAGGCAGGGCTAGTTGCAATTGCCTGCGCTTGCGCGAACAATGGATCAGGTGTGATGGAAATGGAGCCAGCACGAGAGTGGCCACGGCCGTGAGCGGATCGCGATGCAGTACGAGCGTGTGATGTGGATGCACTGGCAGTAGGCACAGAAGAGGTGGACGCCTGGGAGACAATCTGATTGGAGAGAGCAGCCGCTACGGCTGTCGTGGGAGGAACATCTGTGGAACGAGCACCAGAATCGGACCGAGCGTGAGAGGAGGATGTCGAGGAGCGCTTCTGAGCCATGAGAGCTTGCTTTGCGCGATACTTCTGGAGTTTCTTTTTGGCCGAGAGAATCTGCTCGCCGCGATCAGATGCCATATGGGTTGTGGATGATGATGACATATCGTCGTTGTCAAGTGGTTGCAATGAGATGCCAGCTGTGATGGAAGGGTGTGAAGAACAACTGCTGTCTTGTCTTGAAGCGTCAATGCCGAAGTGATGTTGATTGCAAGAGCAGTGACGAGGTGAGAGTTGTTGCCGTTATAGAGGATCTAAAATGGTCTCGATGCTGCCAGCAGCAAGGATGGTCAATGGTGGTGGTGCGAAGGGTAAATGTCTTGCTGTTTTGACCAGCAAAAGAGGGACGGTGGCAGACGAAGCAGAGCTTAACCTCACAGAGGGGGCCTGCGTTGTATAGCTATTATTAAGCACGAGCTGAGTGGGTTCCAAAGGTCGATCGCGGTGACTCTTATGAAGTGGTTGTTAGTTTCGTCGGTCGTGGCGTTGGTGGGTGCAAGTGAGGCTGAGCGATGACGGAAGGTGAAGACCGAGCTTGAGATGAAGCTAAGCAGAAGTGAATGCAGAACGAGAAACCGAATGGGGAGCCGAATAGGATACGAGAAAGAAGAGGAGACGATGATGATGTCGCCGCCTCTACGAGACACTTTGGGGGAGGGGATGGTTGGCGATCAGAGAGGAGAGGGAGGAGGGCAAAGCGAAGAATAAAGGGGAGCTGGTGCCAAAAAAGAAAAAGTGGGAGCGGTGAGAGAGAAATGAGGAGAGGGAAGCGTAAGGAATGCAGACAGACACGCACGCGCAGCAACACGAGCTTGCAGACAGTTGCAGCAGCGATTTGAGACGACGTTCGGTAACTTCGGATGGCGAGGCTCTGAATGTCGCAGATCCTTGTGGTTAGTTAGCGAGTCAATCAAGCAGCAAAAGCGAGCAAGCGAGCGAGCGAGCGAATCCTCTCGGACAGAATGTGAGTGTGTGGTGAGAGAAGGGACCCTGGGCACCTTTTCAGTCAGAGACAGTCGCGAAATGAAAGGGTTTTTACGTGTCGCTGACAGTCAAATATTGCCCCTGCACAAAGCGACTGACCGGCATGCTTTTGGAAAGAAGCTCCAATTTCTATTTAGATTCTAATGCCACTTGCTCCTATTTCAAAGTCTTCAGCTACAACCGGTGCATAACTTTCAAATCATTTTTATTTTATTTTTATTTTTATTTTTATTTTATTTTATTTTTCTTTTTCTTTTTTTCTTTTCGAGAATTTCAATTCTTTGCTGTCCGGCGTGGGAAAAGCTAGGCGAGGGGTTCAAGTGCCTCAGATCGATTCGATTTTGAAGCAGCAAGACACGTCCGTCGTTTTTCAGACGCGAGTTCGTGATTTTGATTCTGAGGCCAACAAGGAGGAACAACTTGCCTCTTATGGCGCCTTTCAACATTCGCAATGATCCAGCATAGAATACAAAGAATGATACAATTACAGCTATGAGCCCGATTCGCTCCAGCTTTACGCGAGGATAGCATGGCGGGGCACGCCACTAGCCTTCGAATATTTCCTGCCGCCACTGACTGTCTCATCCATCTGAATACCCAAGCCGTTCGCCCAAGTGGCCCTGTTGTCCCACTGTTGCGGGCTAGCATGAGCCGTGGTGTCTAGCATCATCTGCTCGCGTGTCATCCAACGCAAATCGCGATTGTTGTATCCAACCGACCTCGATCTGCGCAGTGCGCTAGATTGCTTCACCGAGTCTAATGGTGACACTGCTGCCAGCTTGGGCATCGTTTCTGACGCTGGCATCTCAACTCCGTTAGGAAAAAGAGTCGAGACGTGCGAGTTGTGCTTCGATCCGTGGTCGTTGCGATGACGCAGAGACGAATCGCGACGAGGTGTGAGTGGTGCCTTGGGTGATTTGGGTAGGTAGTGTCGACCTTCTCGCCACTTTTGTTGCGCAGACGATTCCTGCAGACCGGCCCGACTGAGAAGCGTGCCGTCTTCCGAGACTTGCTCCTTCATGCGTTGAGGTGGGACGGGAAACTCAAAGTCAACCGCGAGCGAGGCGATGCTGTATGATGTGTCTAGTCGCACCTCCGCACTGCCCTTAGAGGTTAAGGATGTCTCTGCCGTCGGCTCAGTCTGCAAGACCTTCGCAGAACTCGAGGCAGACACAACCTGACTGTCGCCAGTTGCCACGTCCATCGCAGTGTGGAAAGACATGACGCTGCCTGCGTTCGAGTTCTTGCGAACCATGGGCGAGGCTATGACCGAAAGCAAGGCCGGAGAACCAGTTGCTGAAGCTCGCCTACCCGCAATCTCGGGCACTTGCAAGCCACTACCGCCACACAAGGATGATCTCGAAGCAGCAGCTGACTGGGCCAAGCTTTCGCCCTGAAGCTTTGGCACAGCTTCCATGGGCGTTTGGAGACCTGCAAGCGCCAATCGTGCAGCAAGCAATGGATCACTCTGCTTCTTTTTGGCGTACTTCTCCTGGAGCTGCAGTTGACGTCTGGCTTCCTTTTCGGCAAGGCGCTTTTCCCGCTCCAACAGCTCCTGGCGCTTGGCCTGCGCAGCTTCTTCCGATGTCGCGAATGACCGTTGCTTTGAGTGCTGCTTGCTGCCATCCTCAACGTGAGCAGTCTCAACGTCCGCACCCTTGTCAGTAGGAGGCTGCCCATCCTGCACGTGAAGCAGAGGAGCCGTGGGCAAAGCAGGGACCAAAGTCGGGTTCATCATATCCATAGAACTCCAAGCTTTCCGGGACGACAGCGAAGTAGAGCGACGTCGATGACGAGCAGCTACAACGCTCGAGTTGACTGAAGAACGAGGAAGCATATTGGCGGCATCGCGCATCACCATGACCGCTTCACCGGCGCTCTTTGTCTCGCTGACATTCCGGCGGACGCGCTTCGATGGTGCACGGCCGAGACGGATGGCCACTTCCGCCAGTTGGCTTGTTACTGTTACTGGGGCTGCGTTCTGCGAAGTCGTTTGGTCCACGTCACCAAGCAGCTTCCTATCATGAAAAGCAGACAGTCTGACAAAGCGGGGCACAGGTGCAGAGCAGCCTTGGTGATTGGAAGGCGACGCAGCTAGAGACTCTTCATCAGGAATGTCGCGAATCTCCCTCTCTGCTGCAGCGGACCCAACTTGGGCATCAGCCAACAATTGCAGCCTTCGACTGAGATCTTCGTTGAGAGCTTTCTGACGCTGTGCCTCTCTTTCATCGACGTGAAAATCGTTAAAGTCGGCAGCTGCAACATTGGCCTGCGACTTCTTTCGCAGCGTGTTGCTGCGAGAAAGTGTAGGAGCCTCAGCCATCGGCAGCGATCGATCGGCACCACCGCTACCAACCCAGTCCTTGACTCTGCCTTTGCCGAGCGCAACGACCTCTGCACGTCTTGCCTGACCAACTTCAGCTCCGAGTGCGCTCAAGGCATCCTCGGACAGACGACTCTCGCTCCAGAGGTCACTGCTTCGTGCTGTCATGCGAGAGGCGGTGCTCGCTCTCTTGGCCTGTTGGACGGTCGTTTGACTGAAGTTGGGCCCTGTCGAGCCGTCCCGTCGGTGCTGTCGAGTGCGGAACGAGTGTTGAGAAGCAGCTGGGCTCTTGGCAGGGAGGAGTCCGACTGAGTCTGCATCTCTTTCAGCAACCAAGCTAGCAGGAACGTTGCGCATGCGAATGGTAAAAGTCTGCGAGGCATCAGACAATGTCCCCGATGCAGCAGACAACCCTGAGATGCTGGGCTGGGCTGCAACACCACGTGACGCACGAATGGTGCTTGAGCCCGAAGAGTGGATGGATGCGAACTCGTGCTTAGTGTCGGAGCGTGTAGTAGCTTGCGAGGTCGACCGGAGCTGTTCTGAGTCGCTCTTGGCTGCAGCCTCCCTCTTGTCAGAGCTGTCCGTCATCCTCTCGATCGGAGCGCCGTCCTCGTCGTCGAGTGGTCTGCCCGCACTGTTGAGAGGGCGGAAGAAGAGTCTTTCGGTGGCATCATCACCGTCGCGGCTGTCATCGTCGGAAGCGTCGGTGTTGACGACCAGCTTTCGAAGCTTGAGCAATGGGGTATCGGCTTCACCAGCGCTGATGAGTGACCATGGACGTTCAACTGACAGAGACGTGTCTGCGATGCTGTGCACACCGGATGACAGACGCTTGCCCTTCAAAGAAGGCGAGGCACAAGGAGCAAGGTTATGGTGTGCGGCATTGATGCTCGAGTTAGGCTTGTCGGCAGCTGTGGTAGGTGTGCTGGGACGGATGTTGATGCTCGGCACCGAGATATCAGCAGCGTCTGCAGGGGCAGTTGAGGCCCCGAGAAGGCCTCGACCCTGCACAGCTCTCTCTTCTCGCTGCTCGGGCTTTGTTTGCTGATGTGCAACATTGCTCAGAGCAGGCACGATTCGACGAGCGACAAGATTGGGGCTTGTCTCGACATCCGAGATCGAGTCGGCCAACACTGCAGGTTGAGTTGCTGGCGAAGAAGCGAGTCTTCCGCCCAACGGTAAACCCGCGTCATGGTCGACCTCGAGCGCCCTGAACGTCCGACCGTAGACAGGAGTGCTTGAGCTGCTATCAATCTCTTCCTGCTTGACCTCGGGAGCAGGCTTGCGTCGGATCTGGCTCTTGGAGCGGACAATCTTGACGGGCATCTCAGCAGGCTTGGGTCGGGAGGATCCATCCATGCTGGCTCGTGACCTTCGCTCGTTCTGGGCGGGAGAGGCGATGCCAATCGGTTGAGTGGCTCTCTGTTTCCAGCTCTCGATCTCAGGTGTGGAAGGCCTTTGGGAACTTGCGTCGGTGTTGTTGCGGCCAATCTTGAGTCGTGCACGTAAGGAAGGTCTTCGTGAATGATTCGAGGTCGATGAATTGGCCGCTGCTGCTACGCTCTTATGACGTCTGTAGGCAGGATACATCTGGCTGAGCGTGGAAGCTGATTGCGGAAGCGCTGGCGAATCAGCGGCAGAGAAGGAATGCGAGCTGCTACCGAACATAGATCCAATCATGGAAAGACTCTTGCTGCTCTTGCGATGGCTGAGGCTTCGGCCAATCTGACTGAGACGACGCTGGGTATTCGCTGTTGCCGAAGGGTCAGTTGGATCAGGAGAGGTCGAAATGGGAATTGGGCCCGAGATGGGCATCGAGGTCAAGGGCAACGAGCGGCTTGTCGAGTGCTTCGCCTGTCTCGCGCGTGCAGGCTCGAGTGCCGAGTGCTCCTTCTTAGCAGCAGAGTCGTTAGAGAGCGAAGAACGAGAAGGGAAGGTAAAGACAGAGACTTTACTGTTCTCGCTATCGTTTGTCCTTGACAGTGCGTTGGCATGGCTGCTACCTCGCCGACTCTCGAGTGAGTTGGTTTGATCCATCGCTGAGCTAGGCACGACGGCGCGAGAAGATATTGTCCTGTTCAGATCAGCATCAGCCTTCAAGGCTTTACTTTCTTGCGTCGAGTCCTGCCAATCAGCCGATATGACAGCCAGTAGAGGCGACTTCCTGTTCCCGGCGAAGGTGGCATCTCTGAGCGGAGGTAGAGGATTGACGACGAGATCGTGTTTTGGCAAGACGTTGACAGGGCTGGAAACAGACTTCCGTCGTCCGAAAAACTTTGCAAATCGACCTGTCGAAGAGCTGGTGGGTCTGATAGGCTCGAAAGTGCTCACAGGAACGACATCAATGCTCGGAAATACTATCGGAGGAAGTGAGTTGCCCGAGACAGCCGTAGATTCGACTGCCGGTTTTATGGATGCCATTTGCTGCACGATCTTTTCGGACTGCGTAGCGGTTGAATCGCTTGAGCCGTTGCGACGACGCAAACTTGGCCTTCGGAAGATGGAGGTGCCCATGTTGGATCTGTCTCGAGGTGTGCTGTTTGTTCCTGTTGACGCAGAGGCTGGTGGGAAAGGAGATCGCGACTTGGTGCTTTTTCTCCTGAGTAAAGAAGCTGAGGTAGTCGCAGCTGCCGAGACCGGCTTGTGAGCTACTTGACTTGTCGTCGTCGACTGGGTATGTTGATGAGCTGAAGAGGAAGTGATGGACCGTGTTGATGACGATGGTGCCAAAGGTGGCCGCGAAGGTGGTGAGTTGACAAGAGCAACGGTCGGACGGCGAGGAGATACGGAAGCAGATGGGGCAGACAAACCGAACAGCCTATCGTACTGACTGATTTGAGGGCTTGTGTCGATACGAGCTGAAGAGGCTGCTGCACTTGGCAACGAAGGCGTGTGGGGAAGTGGCGAGATGGACGGTAATGGTGCAGCAGAAGGTCGCTTGGACGATGGAGCATGTAATGGCGCTTCGCCTATGCTGTGATCGTCAGCGGTAGAGTAATGCGATCCTCGGTTGTGGCTGGGGCTTGGCTGAAGTTGGCGGACGGGGTAAAGCAGGTTGCTGTCTGTGTCTAAGGAAGTGCGTGGTTTCGACGAACGGCCAAAGGTGAATCGCTCGCGAGTCGAAGCTGATCGGCGAAGCTTGGCGGACGATGGTGTGGCAGCGAATGCTGATCCATGGTAATATGTTGAAGCAGCGGAAGATGAAGCATCGTGCGCCACTTGAGGCAACGACCGCCTGAGCAAGTCGGCAAATGGCATGATGAATGACGACTGGCGAGATAATGGGGGTAGCTGCGCCACTACTGCTTCAGAACATGGCTTTTTGTTGATGCATATAGCCGCCAAGCAAGGAGCAAACGAAGCGAGGGTGGGGCTGAATGTCGGAGTGGAGACCAGAGGGATGGAAGCGCCACTCTACGATGCCGAAAACAGGTAGGGTTGCAAGCGGATGGTGATGTAGTCAACGGAGAAGAAAGAGCAAACAACGGCGGATGCGGGCCTGACTCGTCGGGGGCGTCCACGATCTGACTTGGGTAGCAAAGACGAGAGAAGGAGGAGGAGAGGACGGAGCAGCAAATTTGCGAGGATTGTCGGCAAGAGGTTTCAGCTGTGGACGATCCAAAAAGGTCCGAACTGGTCAAGGTGAGACAAAGTAGCTCCTGCTCCTAACTGCTCCTCAAGCTGAAAAGGATGGTTGATAGTGTACGTGAAAGCAAACCCTCTGACTGCAATGAGCTGCAGTATCACACAGACACACCAAACCCACCAAACCCACCACGTCAAGAAGCTTGTGCCAAGTTGTGACTTTGCTCGTCTCTCAGCCGAACTCCTGTGAGCCAAGTCAAGTGGAGAAAAACAATAATTTGTGTGTGTACAGCTGTATGTGGTGTATGTGAGCATACGGTGCTGTCGCAGAAAATCAGGGTCACGGTTCATTGCTGGTGTTGACGCTGGCGTTCTTGCAGGCAGCGGGACGGCCGGAAGAGCAAAGCGGGCGTGTGACAAGCCCACGTCCTACGCCCAACTAGTTCAAGTCAGGCACGCCCCTAACTGGACTTCCGGCAGAAAACTGAATTTTTAAATTTTCTCCTTCGTACACTAGCTTTACATCCATCATCATTGAATTACCCTTCAACTGATTAAAAGTCTGAAGCTCAATGCAATGCCGCCATTGACAAGGGCTGGCCAAGCAGGGAGGGGGGGTGATGATCAAGCAGCAACAGGCAATGGACCTGGGGAAGGCTGGCTCACACAGGTAGTCAGGATCCTACAGTTAGCAAACCCAGCTCTGTTGGCCGAGAAAGCAATCATACGGGCTACGGGCCTAGTTAGCATCAACAACCAGCCCCCACACAGGGAGATGTGCCACATCACGCTCGTCTTGGTCTCTCGGCCAGGATGTTTGTGGCTGCGTCACACTCATCTTGGTCTCACGGCTGGGATGTTTATGGCTACGACAAGATATCACTCTCATCGTTGTCAGTCTCTTTAGCCTTTGCAATACCATCGATTCACAACCTCATCTTGCGACTGCACAGCAGCACATGGTGACAAGAGTCGTTCTAACCACACACCCTCCAACATAACTCTTACTCTGCCGCTGTCCGCTCTCCCTTCGCACACCAACATCACCATCATCTTCCCGACATCTTCATTTTTCATCCACATTCAATATTCATCCATTACCATTTTCCATCTGCTTTCAAAATCCATCCATCTTCATTTGCCTTCACCATCCATTTCCACTTTCCATCCACCTTCACTATCCACACACCTTCATCTAACCACTATCCGTTTGCCTTCATTTCCCCTTCTCGGAAATGCCTCCTCATACTCGCTCAACTCGAGACCCAGAAACTATGTCCGAAATGGGGGAGATGTTGACGTCGAAGCAATAGTTCAAACAGTCACCACCCAGCTTAGTCAAATGCTTGACAAACAATTCTGGCAGCTTGCAGCTTCATTGACACCCCACAACATGACAACTGAATCAGACTCTCAGCACCATCAACGAGTAGAAGCCAAAGCTGCCAAAGCTGCCAACCTGGCTCATTGACGAGTTTTTCAGTGCCACGAGTTACCAACACTACCCGCAACAGAGCCACACAGCATGGCAGAACCAGTGCCTTTAGAGTCCACAATGTCCAACAGCCTGCAAAGGCCAACCATCAAACCAGACGACATTGGCACATATGATGGCAGCACTGACAATCTCAAATTCTTCCTAGGTTGTGTGAAGTCCCTCATCAAGAGTTGACAAGACCCAATCTGGGAAAGCGTCATTATTGAGACTCTCCCTCTCTGTCTCTGGGACACTGCTTTGTGTTGGTACAAAGTCTTGGGTTCTCACAGACATGCAGAGCTCAACACAGGTTGGATGGTTTGGGAGTTGTTGCTCCGCAACACCTTTCAACCAGATGCAAGCGAGATCCAACGCTTGGCAGGAGAATGAAAGTGGGAATGGCTTAAAGAATCAATTGCTTCATACTTTTACACTAAACTATCTCTCCTTCGTGCAGCGTTCCCTATGCGCCAGGAGACCGATCTGCTCAATGAAATCCACTATGGTTTACCAGCCTCGCTGCAGCTCGATGTTCAAACACATCTTCTATCTAATCCAAACATGGACAACCTGCTCACCGAGCTGCACAACCTTGAGGGCCCTTGGAAAGCAACTCTCTGTTCTGGCAGTCATTACAATTCCCGCAACGACCCTGTGCTCCAACAGTTAACTCTGCCGACCACATATAGCATGCCAAACCAGCCGCTGTCAGGTGCTGTCAACACTCCTCAAAGCAAAACACCTTTTCCTTGTCAAGAAGTCAACACATCAAACAAATTTGGGCTCACAACAAACTATGACCCAGTCAAAATATCCTATATTGACAGAGACAGTTTCTGCGTTTGGACATACAAGCTTCCCAACTCCCAACAGATCATTACTCTCAGACGTCCGTGCAGGTCTTGCTCCCAAGATCATTTCAACTTCGAGCATGACTTTCTGCCACTTCAGCCAAAGGCAGAGGTTCATATAGCCCATGACAAACTCAAACTTGCCCGCGCTTATGGGTACTCCACCATCTGTCCGGAACCCATCTGCGTGGGCGAGGACTAGTACGTCTCAAGCCCGGGTACCTCTTTTGAGTCATTGAGCTCCCAGAGCAATGTCACTCCCAACTCGTTAGTCCACCACATGAACACCCCCATTCAACATACTCTCACTTACCAGGGGGGGAAGGACCGCAATGTCCAGAAACTAGACCCTTTACGACGCGAGGCCAATCAGCAAAACACAAGGGATCTATCTCATAGTGACATTGCTACCTCGGCATCAACAAACGTGGTCTTCCTCCTCAACCTGGACATCCGCTCAAGATCAATCTCACCCCTTCGTTGCCGAAGAAATCCCCATTCTGCCACCATCGACCTCCCCCCTGCAAACTCAACCGGCTTAGGCCAAGCCTTTGCTGGACACATCCCTGTCAGCGGATGCGCACCTGAAACCCGAAACCTGTGGTAAAAGTCAATTACAATTAATCTCAGCAAGATCTATTGTAAAAGCCTTCTATTATTATTCTTGCTGGAATCTGCCATAGAAGCCTTCTATGACTGTTCTCGCTCAAATAGATTGTAACTAAAGGTTATCACGGATTTCGACTAACCACTGGGGACACTCTGTCCAGAGGTAGCTCGGCACAATCAATGCCCAATAGTTTCTTTTAGATGGCACCAAGGTCTGGTGCAAATACGGTTGTCTCGACACAAGCATCCAGTGTGTCAATGAGTTGGTTGATCCCCGGACTGCAGTGGATGACTGCCTCTGGTATGAGATCGAGAAAGCTGGACTGCAGTATGAAACCGCCTTCAGTGTCAATCAATATCCAGATTGCAGAAAGTACTGCCTTCGGATGGCGCCAAGAAGTGGTGATACAACACACACACTAGATAGATGCAATGCTCTGCAATTGCAACTGTTGACAGAAAACTACTAAGTATACTTATGCTGAAGATATAACTAGTAATGTGTAGAGTAGAGTGGATGAGGCTCCACTCAATCACTATGACAAAGAGAATGTATGTTTTATATAGGTGTCCTCATGGTGTTGCCCGCAACACTGCTCTTACCCTAGGAGGCCTCCTTTGGCACTGCCTCCCCTCCTCTGGTTCCTCCTACGGTCCCTGATTCTCTTACAAAGCCCCTTCTTCCTCAGCACTGCTCCTCCTGCTCCTTGTGAACGAGGAGGCCTTGTGCTCCTTCATCATTGATAGGGGTCACTCCCACCTCCTCCGAGTGGCAAAGCACACCTCCTTTCATCTTGCCCCTGACAGTGGCGCCCATCCTCGTGCGCCGAGTTCATTGTTGTGTAGAGCCCCTACCTCATTATTGTGGCAAACCCCCTATCCTCTCCGTATGACCCATTGTGAGCTCTGTGGGAGGGGTGTCCTCCAACCAGTTTCCGCAAGATCTGTCGTACAGTCATGATACTACTGATCCCAATGGACTTTGCTGTAAGACCGCACTTGTACCGATTCTGGCAAATTCTGTTGTAGGACCTCAATACTACCAATCTTGATGAACTCTGTCAGAACCCTTCATTTGCCCAATCCTTCAATTCCTGCGCATGGTCTCTCCTCATATGATCCCAGTTCTTCCTGCACATCCGGTCCTATGACAATCCCCACCACGGCTTTGGTGAGCCTAAACGGCCTCGATCCACGCCTGTCCCTCATCGACACAGGTGCAACCCTTTCCATCATTGATGAACGGTTAGTGCACAAATTACACCTACTTCTGCTACAAGGACCTAGCATTCAAGTAAATGGTGTCGGACATGACCACTCACTTGGGTTCACCACGCTAGTGTTCTCATTTCAAGGCAGGAAGAATGACAACCCGGTCTCTCTTTGTTCATCCACAGATTTTCACGTTCTCAGTAACTTCAGTCCGGGCATACTTTTGGGTCTTGACATCATCTGTGCAACCGGCATGGTGATCAATGTTCGCTTGGGAAGATTGCATATTCAAGGCATCTTCTTTCCAATCTATGATACTAGAGGTAAGACCATGTCTTTGAAAAACTTCAGCCACACCCTTGTCGTGCAAAACACCGCTACCATTCTGCCCCACAGTTGTAGTTTTGTCCATGTCTGTCACAACTTGTTGCATAATGTACAATACACTGTTGATAGTTCCTTGTGGACCACTTCTGATGGCTCGGGGCCACTGGCTGTACCCTCTGCAATCCTCAATCATAACAATCTCGGCCTGTGGGTATCGAACTACAGATCAACACCAGTCAACATACTCAGCAACACCCAACTTGCTGAGGCAATGCCTCTATCCCCGGATGATATAGCAATATCCGCGGGTTCTTTCGGCCTCAATGAGGCCATGACAAGCCTCACTGAGACTGTTGAGTGGAACTCTCCTGTTTCAGACATTGCATTGCCAGATGATATTGCCATTGAGGAGACTGGAAGTCTTGCCAATCCAACCTCCCATATCCCCGGTGACGAAAAGGTTGACAAAAGTAAAACTTCTCACAACTCTCGGCCAAACCTCGCCAGACCTCGGAAGCGCTGATTGTCATTTTCCACTTCAATCATCACAATGCCTTTGACCATGTGCAAGAGGTCTCTCTCATTTGACCATCACTGGCCCAGGATCGAACAGGCCTTCACGTCTGAACCTTCGCCACCTCTGACCGCCTCAAGTGATGCCAGACCCCTTAACTTTACATATGATCCCCTTGCAAATCCTCCAACGCTGGCAGAACTCAACACAGTTCTGGTGGATGATGTCTTTCAAGTCGGTTGCGACACCCAAGGAAAGGCCCACCCATCTGTTGTCACTGTCCTCCGCAACAACCTTGATACTTTCTCACTTGACGGGAGATTAGGCTGAATCTCAAACGTGACCATGAAACTTAAACTTGCGCACCCAGATGCCCTACATCCCGAGGCTCCTTGCAGGGTTAGCCCCAACAAACATCGAGTTATTGATGACACTCTGGACCAACTCCTTGACTGGGACGTCATCGAGCCATTGAACTCCTCGGTGTCATACCTAGTTCTCCTTGTCAAGCAAGGTACGGAGTGGCGGTTCTGCATCGATTATCAAGGTCTAAACACTGCAACCATTGCAGATTGATACCTGCTTCCATGTATCAACAATGTCTTCCAAGCTCTCTGTGGCAATAAGTTCTTCTCTGGTCTTGAAGCAGTACAGGGATATCACCAACTCGATGTGGACAAAGAAGACTGCTGGAAGACAGCGTTTGTCTGTCATTGCGGGCTGTACCAATACAAACAAGTTCCATTTGGTCTCAAGAATGCCCCAGGCTTCTTCCAGCGCTTCATGGACCACCTTTTGGGCCACATTCACTGGACAGAAGCACTGGTATACCTCAACAATGTAGTAGTATTCTCCTCATCGCTTGAACAACATGCCAAGTCCCTCAACTGTTTGCTCAAAGCAGCTCAGAAAGTCGGCTTCAAGTTCTCGCCAGCTAAATGTCACTTTGCCCTATCCTCATTAACTCTCTTGGGCCGTCGGGTCTCCACTCAAGGGATCTCTGTGCTACTAGACCGCACTCAAGCAGTCCGAATGCTGTCCCCACCCTCAACACTCCAAGACTTGTACCATTTGGTTGGCCTCTTCAATTACTACTGCAATTTCATCCCAAACTATGCTGGCCTGGTGGCGCCTCTCACAAACATGCTTTGAGATCACAAATATCAACACTCAACCAAAGGCATGTGCCAACTTGTCGATGTGAACGGGAGCACCACAAAGGCCTCGGACATCAAAATAAATTGAGAGGCAGCACAAGACAAAGCGCTTGCTAGTCTGAAAGCTGCTCTGTCTTCTCTGCCAACAATCGCATATCCGGATTTCAGTTGCCCATTTTTCCTCCATGTCGATGCATCTCAGCAGGCCTTTGCGGCAGCACTACACCAGCAACTCCCCCTGTTGGACTGTAACTCCACCATGGCCAAGTTGGCTGCTGCCACATATGCAGAAGTCAATGACCTGGACCTCCCAGCCATGACAGCACAGCAGCAAAAGTTGGACAGTCAACTGAAATCCATCATCAACACCATTGAGGCTGGTCAGACCAGGGCCGGCTACAAACTTCAAGACAGCCTTATTGTGTATGTGGGGCCTCAACGCATCGTCCTACATCTCTGTGTCCCCATTTCCAACCTTCCTGCTGTTTTCCACAACATCCACAACAACAGTGGTCACTTCAGCTTCGCCAAGACCTCCCTGCAACTTGCATCCATCCACCACCCTTGCTTGTCATCCTCGCTCCAGATGTACATCAACAACTGCCCAGTCTGCCTGCAAACTAAACTTGGTTATTGTGTCAGAGAGCTCAGCAACGACCACACCCTGTTAGCTGACAGGCCCTTCCACACCCTGTTTGCAGACTTACTTCTTGGCCTTCTGGAATGCAAGGGTTTGGATGCTGCCCTTGTAGTTGTGGATGTGTTCTCCAAGCTTGTACTCATGGCTCCATGCAGCAGTTGTATCACAAGCTCACAACTCTTCAACCTTTTCACTGATCTTGTCCTCCAAAGAGGCTGGAAGCCGAGAGTCATTGTCACTGATTCTGACAAACGCTTTGTTGGTGCCACGGGACAGCAATTTGCCTCGAGCATAGGTATCAAGTTAAAACCATCGGCACCTTACCACCAACAGGCAAACCCAATGGAGCGTCACATACAGACATTACAACATGTCTTATGTGCCCTTGCTGTAGAATATGCCAAGGACTGGGTCAACATCCTCCCAGCTGCCAAACTCGCAATCAACTCCACCCCTTCACTAACAACCAGGCAAGCACCTTTCGACCTTGTCTACATTGCTTGACCAAACCCACCAGTTCTCCCCTCTGTCTCAGATGTCAATACAGAAGACCACCTCGCTGTGGCCAAAGCTTGACTTGACTCAGCCTGGCAAACAGCCCTTAAACACTCGGAAGAGAACAAGACTCGATATGATGCAAGACACAAGCCTCTACACGTTCTGAAAGTTGGTGATTGAGTCTTCATACAAACCCAAGATCACCCCGTTCCCAGTGCGCAAAGGCATGCCAAGCTTGACCCAAGAAAGATTGGTCCTTTCCCCATAAAGCAAGTCCTATCACGGCACCGCCTCAGACTTGAGCTGCCTCCCAACCTATACTCAAACAATCTCTTCAACATCTGCAACTTGAACCAGCCCCAAAGGAACAAGACCCGTTCAACCGTCTCTTGGACTCCCCAGTCATAACAGACAGTCAAGGCATCACGCGCTTCGAGGTGGAGGCCATTTTAGGTCAACGGCGCTTCAGAGATTGCATTCAGTACCGCATTAAGTGGCGAGGGGACCCACACACCACTTGGGAGTTTGAAGAAGACCTTCTGGAAGATGGCTGTGCTGCTGCCATCCAAGACTGGCACCACAAACAGGGATTGACACCAACAGCATCAGCTCACATGCTCAAAACCTCCCTGTCCTAATGCCCAATTGCCTTCATCTCCACCACAACATCTCCAGCGGAATCCAAACTTCTCGGCCTTGAGCTCGAAATCTCCTGTTTGGCGTGGGCTGTCCACTGCCTCCAACACTTCCTAGAGGGTGCCATCAAGATCACGGTTATCACCAACCATGCTCCCCTCAGTGCAGTCCTTCAAGCTTGTTCACCCAGCATGCGCCAGTTTACACCCCATATTGAACGATTTTGGGCCTACCTGATGCCCTTCCTTGATTCAATGGATTTTGTTCACAAGCCAGGTAAACAACATTCCAATGTTGATGCCCTCTCCTGCCTAATGACTGAAAATGGCCTTCGTTGACCTGCCCTAGCTTCCTGCAACCGCAACTTCTGTCACCCTCTCAGTCTTCTCCCCAGCATCTTTCTTAGCTCTTGCCTCTTGTCATGTATCACTATCCTTGTTTCCATTTCAGTTCTTTGCATAAGTCACATCTCCTGCCTCTTTCGGGAGGGGGGATGTGCCGCATCATGCTCGTCTTGGTCTCTCGGCTGGGATGTTTGTGACTACGACAAGATATTACTCTCATCGTTGTCAGTCTCTTTAGCCTTTGCAATACCATCGATTCACAACCTCATCTTGCGACTGCACAGCAGCACAGGAGACTGAGAAGATCCCAAAGGACATATCAAGCTCTATTGCACATAACAAGAAACACAACAACAGCAACTGGAACACCTGGGAGCCCACCTTCATTGACTGCCTCCAGAGAGTACACAATGCAAAGGAGACTATGTACGGCACCATTGCACCCCGAAATGAAGACTATGACAAAGACCTAGACAAGGCCCTTGTAGGTCTCATCCACGCTTGTGTAAGCGGTTGCATGTCTGGAACCTGAAATCTGCCATAGAGATCGATTAGGATTGGTCTTGGTGAAATCTCTTGTATGAGCTCTTTACAATTGGTTTCGCTGGAACAGATTGTAACATTGCTTTCAAACAAGTTCCGACTAACACTGTGAACACTCCGTCCAGTGGTAGCGCAGCACGATCGAAGTCCTGAGTGACTTGCGAAGACTATACTATCATATAGTATGATGACATCTGTCTTAACACGAGTGTTTGTAGTGTTGACAGCTGTTTGATTGTATTGAGGGTTATCCGGACCGCAGTACAGAGCTGCCTTCGGTATGTGATCGAGATATCCGGACCGCAGTATGATACCGCCTGTCAAAGGGTCTGCGCAGAAAACCCTGGGCAAACATTGGGTGTGCTGTGCGCACAAATTGTGACATCAACCGCATCATGGGTTTCTGGTTGATTTCACTGAAGTTGATCAGAACAAGCCTGTTTGGTAGATTTCACCAAATGCGCTGCAAAAAGACCCCATCGGTACAAAACAGGTTGGATGTTCACAAGGGAGTGATGGGAGAGTCAGAAGAGAAGGCCTCCATCATTGAGAGGGGATGGAATAGATAGGAGGGGTTCACATGCAAGGAAGGGGGCCAAGCTCAAGAGCATGCGGTTGGTTACCAGATGGGGAAAAGGGGTCACACATGTCAAAGAGATGACCGCATGGATGGGGAGCAGGACACCAGGGGGCCACAAGGTCGACTTCATGGTCAGGGGGTAGGACAATAGGGGCAACTGCGTGATTGAGAGGATTCACAAACCAAGGAGAGGTGTTTGAAAGAGGGCCACACTGCTGGAAGGAAGCAGAGCAGCATCGAGGAGATTGACACTCTACTCAAAAAGAGAAGGAGCAGTGTCGAGGAGGCCAACATGGTTTTCAGGAGGAGTGGGATGCAGTGTTGCTGGTGACACTGCACAAAACACATATATACTCTCATTCTAACCATAGTATACAAGTGGATCCTCATCCACTCTACTCTTTACTTGTCTTACTCTTTACTAAGTTTTGTATCATTGTGTCATGGGACTGGATGTCTGCGCAAGAAGAACTAGAACCATATGAAGAGACCATGCGCAGGAATCGAGAATTGGGCAAATGGAGAGTTCTGACAGAGTTCAGCGAGATCGGTAGTATCGAGACTCTAAAACAGAATTCATCAAGATTGGTAGGAGAGCGATTTTACTACAGAATTTGGTGGGATCAGTAGAACCACACCTGTACAACAGATCTCGTAGGAACTGGTTAGAGGACGCCTCTATCACCAATCTTGTGGTAGGAGGACAACAGACAAGGAAGGGCTTGCCACCTGATGAAGTAGGGGCCCTATGCAATGATGAACTTGGCATAAGAAGATGGGCACCGTCATTAGGGGCATGATGAAAGGGGGGTGCGCCTTACACTTGGATGAAGTGGGGGCGACCCCTATCAATGATGAAGTGACACTGGCTCTCCTTGACCACAAAGGGGCGGGAGAAGCAGTGCTCAACAAAGAGGGTACACCTCTGGAGAGAGCCGGAGCAGTGTTGCATGGCAGCACTGCAAAGGCGTCTATATAACCATGCCTTCTCGTCATAGTAGTCAAGTGGATCCTCATCCACTCTACTTTACACATTACTAGCTATATCTTCACCATAAGTATACTTAGTAGTTCCCGTCAACAGTTGCAATTGCAGAGCATTGCATCTATCTTAGCTTGTGTGTTGTATCACCACTACTTGGCACCATCCAAAGGCAGTACTCTTCTGCAGTCCAGATATCAATTGACACCAAAGGCGGTTCCTACTGTGGTCCAGCTCTCTTGATCTCATACCAAAGGCAGCTGTCCACTGCGGTCTGGGGATCAATCAACTCATTCAACCATCAACACTCTGGACACTTGTGTTGAGTCAAACATATTCACACCAGACCTTGGTGTTATCTAGGGAAACCATTGGACATTGACCATGCTGCGCTACCTCTGGATGGAGTGTCCACAGCAGTTAGCCAAAATCTGTGAAAACCCTTAACTACAATCTATTCAAGCAAGAAAGATCCTAGGAGGCTTCTACGGCAGATCCCAGCGAGAATAGTAATAGGAAGCTTTTATGATAGATTTCGCCGAGGTTGTTTTTAATCGACCTTTATCATAGATTTCGGGTTTCAGGCGCGCAACCGCTGACACATTGCAATAGCAGAGCTTTGCAATGACATCCCGAATGTGTGTGTTGTATCACCGTTGTATGTCAACTGTAGGCGGTGGTCTCTGTAAGCGGTCACGCACCTGAAACCTGAGTTTGATGTAGCCTTCCGTATCAGCATGAGTGTTTGTAGTGCTGCTTGTTGCTTGATGGTATTCAATGGTGTCTGGACCGCAATAAGACTATCGCCTGCAGATGAAAGAGGTACTGGACCACAAGTGTTAAGGAACACCACCTACAGTGAGATACTGGACTGCAGGTGTTAAAGAACACTGCCTACAGTTAACTTCCAATGGTGATACAACACACACAATCATGAGGTTGTTGCAAAGCCCTGCTATTGCAATGATATGTAACTAAGAGTCAAGTAAAGAGTGAGTAAAGTATAAAGTAGAGTGGATGAGGATCCACTCGTATGCTATGGTGAAATGAGAGTATTTATGTCTTTGTTTGGTGTTGCCTGCGACACCTCTCCTGTTCCTTCTGAAGAGGGTTATTGCCTCCTTCTGTCACTACTCCTCTTCTCCTTGAGCTGTGTGCCGACCCCTTCAATGCTGCTCTTCTACTGCCTGGACAGTGTGTTGGTTTGTTTGACACTGCCCGCTCGCCTCCTTGCTCCTCTTCTCCTAGTGATGCGTGTCAACCTCTTTGACACTGCTCCTCCTCTTCATGGTTAATCCCCGGTTTCCTTAACACAGCTCTCCCTCCTCCTAACCAGCGACCATCTTCTCATCCCTTATCTTGTGAATCCCTTGATTGTGTGCTGGACCTTATTGTCATGCTCCCTGATCATGTGGTTGCCCCTGTGGCTGGCTCTATGTGGCTGTAAGCACGTCCCCCTGAGTGGTAACCATCCACGTGATACTGAGCTCAGTCCTCTTCCTCACATGTGATCATTTCCTGTATGCCTCCCTCACCTTCCAATGTCGGGAACCCCCTTTCCCAATCCTCCCATTGCTTCATTGTGACAAATGGCCCGTTCTGTACCAATGGTGCTTCGTTCAGCATGTTTTTGATAAAACATACTGAATAGGCTTGTTCTGATCAATCCCAGTAAGATTAATCAGAACCCCAGATCTCAGTTGATCTTGCGAATTATACACACCACTAACCCGATCAGATCGTTGACACCCAATGCTTGCTTCAGATCTTTCTGTGCATGCTTCCTGCGCAGACCCTGTGACAGCGCACTCTCAAGAGAGTTCATTGAAACTGGTTGAAATTAACTGATCCGGTAGATTTCGGGCTTCAGGCATGCGACCGCTGACACTGTTCTAAACCATAGCTACAATCTATTTGAGCAAGAGAGATCCTAAGGGGCCTCTACAATAGATTCCAGCAAGAAATATAATAGAAGGCTTTTATGGTAGATTTTGCCGAGGTTGATTCTAGTTGGTCTTTACAATAGATTTCGGGTTCCAGGCACGCAACTGCTGACAGGTATGAGGTCGATAGAGCCGGACCGCAGTATGAGCCTGCCTTTGGTATTGATCAATATCCGGACCGCAGTAAGGTGCTGCCTACGGTTGACATCAAGTAGCAGTGATATGACACATGCACTAGGATAGAAGCAATGTCCTGCAATTGCAACTGTTGATGGAAACAACTAAGTATACAATATGTTAAATTTATAGCTAGTTATGTGTAGAGTGGATGAGGATCCACTCGACCACTTATGACAAAGGGAATGTGTAATTATATAGGTGTTCTCGCAGGGTCACCTGCGATCCTGCTCTTGCTCACCTTAGGAGGGGTAGGTTATCCTTCGGCGCTGCTCCTCCTTCTCCTGCCCCTCGTCTCGTCTGCTTCCTGTCTTGTCTTCGCTCTTATTCCTCATACCCCTTGTCTTCAAGTTGGAGTGAAAGTGAGTGACCTCATTATGTCTTAGGGGTCTCTCCCACTCCATTGGAGTGTTGGGCCCCTTGGGTCCATTGTTCCATCCAGATCCTCCCACCCTTCATTGCTGGTGCAATGACCCTCTTGCACTGCTATCCTCATCTTGTAGGGGCCTCTCCCACCTCACCTGAGTGGTGAGCACTGCCTTTGCGTGTCCCCTTGTGAGGTCAGTGGGAGTGGTGTCCTCTAACCGGTTTCATCAAGAACTGTTGTAAAATTGTGGTCCTACTGATCACAATGGGTCCTGTTGTAAGGTCTTGCTCCTACCAATCCTGATGAATTCTGTTGTAGGACCTAGACCCTACCAATCTTGATGAACTCTGTTGGAACTCATCAATCGCCCAATCCTGCGACTCCTGCGCATGGTCTCTTCTCATATGAATCCAGTTCTTCTGTGCATGTGGTCCTATGACAGCACCTTCCTAGCAAATGGCCAGTACAAGCAAACAACAAGTGACACCTGGATTGTAGATTCTGGCACAACCCATCATATGATAAATGATAGGAACATGTTGCTCACTTGGACGGACAAGTCAGGCCTGATCAGCATGGCAGGAGATGAAAGGCTTCAGGTGAAGGCTATTGGAGATGCTTCCCTCCAGGTTGGAGACACAACTATTCAGTTGTTGGATGTACTCTATGTGCCAAAACTTAATGCAAATTTAGTGTCTGTACAAGGCTTGATAGAGAACAGTGCACAGGTAACCTTTGATGAGTTTGGGACCACCATAAAGCAGAATGATGGCACCCTACTACAATACAAGAGAAACAGGAAACAAGGCCGCTTTGAAGTGCATGGACAGGCACTGGCCTTAGAATTAGAAGAAACTCTAGATGATGCCCCAGAGGGCAACCAGAACACAGGAACACACAAAGAAAGCAAGGACAGCAAGGACAGCCACCTTTGGCACAAGAGGTTTGGCCACCCAGGACAAGACAAGACAAGGCAGATTCAAGTACACTACCTAGGCACCGATGAGAAGATGGAACACAAGTCAAAGCACTGCAGTGCTTGCAGCCAAGGGAAACAGACCCACACATGAATGGGCCCTTCAGAGTCAAAGAGGGCAGAGGCACTGCTGGAACTGGTGCACATTGACCTGATGACAGATTTCAAAGGCCACGCAAACTACCACTATGCACTGGTTGTGGTGTGTCAGCGGTCATGTGCCTGGAACCCGAAATCTACAGTAAAGGTCGATTAGGATCGGTCTCGGTGAAACCTCTCAGATGGGCTCTTCATGATCAGTTTCACTGGAATAGGTTGTAAAGCTGTCTTCAAACAAGTTCCGACTAACCACTGTGAGCACTCCGTCCAGTGGTAGTGCGGCACAATCAAGGTCCTAAAAGACTTGCTGAAGCTATACTAGTGTATAGTATGATGGTGTCTGTCTTGACACGAGTGTTCGTAATGTCGACAACCGCACATTAGTGTTAGAATGGTTGGGGTCTGGACCGCAGTAGAAACCGCCTTCGGTGTCGAACGTTTTTTATCAGCTCAACACTCAGCTGGCTGACTGGGAGCTTTTGAGCCAGCAAGCCACCTCACTGACCCGCAATCTAACATGGCTTCTGTATCGGTTTCTGTATCGTCTAACTGATCCTCATCTGTGCGGCCGTGTGAGTCAGGCTGGGATCAAGAATACTGTAATCACAAGCACACCACCGCACATACAGTTCTGGCAGATCTTAACTCGACGCCCTACTTTGGCGAGCTGGCCCACCGTCTCGGGTTCCGGCAAGGACATCGCCTCCGAAAATCTCATCTCCTCTCTATGCTCATTTTCACTCTCGAGATCCACAACAACTTACTCATATAGGGTTTGAGACCAAGCAGAAGATCTGTGCTGATCAGCGGAACAAATACCCTTTTGTATCCGATTCAGATTGGGTCCATGATGGTCCTGTTGTACAGAGCTGACTCGGCATCTGACTTCCAGGCTCAGCTAGACACGGCAGCGCGTAGCCGAAAGCACATGCACTCAGCCCCGCCATCTTTTCTTTTCTTTCCGTCGCTCTCAACTAGCTTCCAGGGTCACGAGTTCACATAGAGATCAAGCTGATGCTCAACCCCCCCCCCCCCCCCCCCCCCGATCTTGTATCGACTCTGACCGATCAGATCCGACTCACAGCCTTGGCACAAACAGCCCTTCGTACAACGAGAAGGCAAGCAGAACAGAGCATGATGGTTATACGAGCTAACAATGAAAGACAGGGCTTCTACAAGCGCTTCTTAGCCGCAATCTTGAGATCCACGAATTAGAGAAGCATACTGGGCATGTCCTCGATGTACTGCTTCAGCTTGACCAAGAACGTAACGGCCTCACGACCGTCAAGCAGTCGGTGGTCGTAAGTGAGAGCGACAACCATGATAGGTCGGATCTCGACCTTGCCGTTGACGACCCAAGCCTTCTCCTTAACAGCGTGCATACCCAGAATAGCCGAACCGGGCAAGTTCAAGATGGGAGTACCGAACAGGGATCCGAAAACACCACCGTTGCTGATGGTAAAAGTACCACCGGTCATGTCTTCAAGCGTCAATTTGTTGTCACGTGCCTTTTTGCCGAGGTCAGCGATAGCCTGCTCGATCTCGATCAGCGACATGGTCTCGAGGTTTCGCACGACAGGTGTAACGAGACCCTTGTCCGTCGAGACGGCGACCGAAAGGTCGACGAAGTCGCGGTAGACGATGGTGTCTCCGAGACCAGCGCCCTCAATGCTGGCGTTGGCGGCAGGGACGTCCTTGAGAGCCATAGCGGAAGCCTTTGCGAAGGCCGACATGAAACCGAGCTTGACACCCTTCTCCTTCAGGATGCGGTCTTTGTGTCGTGCACGGAAGGCCATGAGGCTGGACATGTCGATCTCGTTGAAAGTAGTAAGCGAAGCAGCGGTGTTTTGCGACTGCTTCAAGCGCTCAGCGATCCGGAGACGCATGCGCGACATCTTGACACGGTTCTCCTCTCGGCTGCCAGCGGCAGGTTTTGTCGACGAAGAGGATGACGAAGAGGATGAAGACGAGGAGGAAGACTTGGATGAAGACGAAGATGTAGAGGGCTTCGAGGGAGGTGTCGAGTTGGCGGGCGAAGGACGTGCCTCAGGGTCAGCAGAAGGTGCAGGCTTCTTGTCGCCGCTGCTGCTGCTCTTCTTAGCGGGCTGCTGGTTCTCGTCTGCCTTGGGCTTCTCCTCCTGCTTGGGCTTCTTCTCCTGCTTGGGCTTTTCCTCCTTCTCCTCTTTCTTTTCCGACTGCTTGTCGCCGGAACTGGCGCCGCCAGAGGGAGCCTCACCAGGCTCAAGCTTGAAGAGGTCCTTGCCGACCTCGACAGTGTCCTCCTCGTTGGCAAAGACTTCGGTGATGGTACCAGACTGGGGAGCGTTGACCGAGACGTCAATCTTGTCAGTCTCGATTGTGGCAACTTCCTCATCGGCATTGACAAAGTCGCCAACCTTCTTGTTCCACTGTTTCAAGGTACCTTCAGTGATGGACTCGGCCATCTGAGGCACCTTGACGATTTCCTTGTGGCTCGAGGAAGTCGAGAAGCTCCTACGATGGTTGCGATGCAGAAAGCAGAGTCGAAGCAGAAGCAATATAGAATTGAGTGCGAAGCAAAAGCACATCCAAAAGGGGCAGAGACAGGATGAGAGAGTCAGTCGCCATGTTTGAGTGCCTTCCATGATGAGTGACTGTACTTACCTCTGAGCAGAAAGCTTTTGGGCGCCAATGGCGAACGATCTCTGAGCGGCCGAAGTGACGAGAGTCCGTCGAGCGACGGCGGGTGTGACCATGCGAACGGAGCCAGTTCGGAGAGCAAGGCTCCTGGCGGCGCGAGCGCCATTCTGAGCGACGGATCGAGCAAGCATTGCGATGACGACCTAGTTCCAGTGATGCGCGTTAAGGACGTGTTCGAGTCGTGTAGAGGCCTCCGAAAGATATCCTGTCGAACAAAGGATTGGTTTCGACGAAAAGAAAGGAGGAGGGGGATGTAGTAGAGAAAGAAGGGGTGTGGAGAAGGAAAGGATGAGCAAGTGACACACACAGATCAAGCAGGCTTGCTGCTGTTGCGGTCACCTGTGCAACACTGAGCCTTTCTACTCACGACTGCAGGGCCAAGGGTGTGTGTTCCTGTTCTGTCTGTGTCTGTGTTGAGAAGAATTTCCAATCGGCGAGCAAGCCAAGTCGGAAAGACAAACCGGACGAGCCAGCAAAATGACGACGGGATGAAAACCTGAATTTCCAAGCCTTTTTTCTTCAACTCAAGTCCGGCATTGGCGCTGTGTCGCAAACAAAAGATGAAGATATTCGGATTCTAGCGATCGCAATTTGAAGCTCATTCCCAGCGTTCAATTCTATTTAGTTCGAGCAGCGTCGAATACAATCTGGCTGCACGTTTTGTATTGAAGTGTGTTCAATTCTACCTTCTTCCTCTCTCTCTCTCTTTCTTCATGAAAATGACCGGCACAACACCTCCATCGTCGCCGCATCCCATATTTATAGCTTATAGCTTGCGTATCAATAATGCTTGGTTGACATCGTTCTCGACAGGGCTTGCTGACTCCTTGTCAAGCTTAAGACTTCTTCTGAGCATCTTGTACATGTAGCTTGCTCGTTGCTTGTGTTCCTTCGAGTCGATGTGAGAGACAGGGAGAATCAATCAATCTCCAACACTAACGTCTCGAGTTCAAGTGACGGATCTTTCCGCAGCGCTACCCGGCATAGACGGCAAAGTGGGATGTTGCTGTCACAACTTGCGGTCTTGGATTGGTCGGCGACCCTGATCCTTCTCGGTGTTGGTCAGGTGTGCCGACCTAATTGACCGACAGGGTCTTGTTCAGTCGGACGCTCTGTTCCTCGACTACATGTTTGAGAGTTCTTCCCTTAAATCCGGGAAAGCCACTTCAATAGGAAGGCCTGCCTGTAGCCGCAACGTAATCTCAACTCGGCGGAGGAGCAAACACATATCTTCACACTCTCCCACACAGGATGGTCTGCGGATTCGAACGAATGGTATCAAGATTAGAGAAACAGACACTTGTGTCACCATCATCTTCGCCAACGACAATACTGTAACAATTCTATAGTCCTTTCCGCTACAACTTCCTCTTTTCAAGCCTTGTCCGTACGCCAATTAAAGATATCCAGTCCGCCCAGCTTTCCATTCTCCGAAGCTGGTGTACCGCTACTACTCTGACGCATTGCCAGACTACCGGTCATTGAAGCGCTTCCTCCTCCATTCACCTTACTACCTGCCCTGGGCTCGAGCAACAAACTGCGTCTGTACAGATCATCAGCACCCCTTCCGCCTCCTGCGCCTTGCACGTCATCCAATGCACCCTTGAGGAATTTTTGCATCTCTGGCACTTCCACCAAGTTGTAAGGCACTTGGAACCGCTGCACCTCGCCAACAATGCGGCTGATCTTGATGTACTTGTCAAAGTTCAGCAGCTTCTTTTCCGGATTCGAAGGGCAGGCTCTTGTCGGTGCATTACCCTCGTGACAGAAGGTCAAGTCTGTCAGGAAGAGACCCAAGAACGGAATGGCAGGAGGCGTGGTGTTCCTCAGCCTGGCTCGATAGCCGGCATAATTGCGAGTGTGCTCCACAGCACGACGCTGCTGGTCCATCATACCGCGATACTTGGTCGGCAGGCCGTCCCAAGTCTTTTTCAGTCGCGCGATCGTCGAAGAATTGAGCGCACACTGGATCGCCATGAGCGTGTGGAAATTGTTGAGTTGTTCGCAACGGTCGCCCAGCTTGATGAAGAACTTGAGCAGTTGTGTGCGCTTTCTTGCGTCGACTTCGTTCAAGATGCACTCGCTGATCCACCCAGTGATCCTCGTAGACATGGCAGACATGCTCTTGACGTGCACATCATCGCTGACACCAACTGCTTTGGTTTCCTTAGTGAACTTGGAGCCGAGAAGCTCTTCAGGCTGGATGGCGCAATAAAGCTTGCTGTCGAGGATGGTGAGTTGACGAGCAAGTTCGAGTGGGTCAAAGTCGAGAATGTTGATACGGTCAAAGTTCTCGTTACGCAGGTTGGAGAAAAGCGTCTTGGACACGATGGAGGTCGGTGGGAGCGCGCCACCTTTTGAGAACGCTGAAGGCGCGTACATCTGCGAAGCGTCGATCATTGCAAGACCAAGGCCGCCCTTCATGCGCTCTGACGAGATGACACGCTGCAGACTGCCTGGTCCACGGTTGTTGCCCACCAAGACGGTGGTCTTCTGGGTCGCGCCATCGAGGCGCTTGCGTGCCAACTCGGCGAGTCGATGCGCTGGTCCAGCAATGGCTCCTGCTCTAGCCCATCGCTCAGCTAAGGGGATGAGCTGCTGCAGGATGATGCGGTCCGTCGAGGGGTTCCAGTGGTTCTCGAGCCAGCTCTTGAGCAGGTTGAGCACGCGTAGGCGCACCGGCACCAGCTTCTTGTCGTCCCATCTCGTCATGTCCGCTTCACTCATGGGAAGATCAGCGGGCGGCTTCATTTTGAAGCGGGCGACCAAAGTATCGAGCAGCTCCTGTGGCGACGTGAACATGCGGAAGCACAAAAAGAAGGCGGTCGAGAAAGTTGGCTCGATCATAGTGTCGTGCGGCGTCATCTTCTCCACAAGCGCCTTGAGCGTCGCTCCTGTCACCTGACCTTCAGAATTGCAGACTACATCTGAAGGGTCATAGTCGGGCGCCATGTAGCGCGACTCGATCGAGATGGCGGGACCCCTTTGTTCCCTGTACATCGATTGTCGGTCGACAACTCCGCCAGCCAACTGCTTGGCAGCCGACTGTGCGGTAGTGTGCGCATCTTGGGGCGCACCTGCAGCTTTCTGTTGCTGTTGATGTTGCTGCTGCAGCTCGAGTGAGGGACGCGCCGAGGTCTCGCCTGTGACTTCGGATCGAATGGACTGGATCGTCGAGCGAGACGTCTTTGCTGCATCTTGCGAAAGCTGCTCAGCCGACGAGCCCATGCCAGATGCTCTGCTGCTGGCCAACGATGCGTTCTTGGGATCGCTCATCCTACCATCTGCGTTTCGGGAGTGAGCAGAAGCAGCGGCAGTATCCTGAAGAGAAGAAGTCCTGTCCATTGCAACGTGAGGAGGACGCGGAGCATGCTGCGACGGTGCATTGCTGAGCTCTTCGCCGCTCTGCTCGTCCTCGTCAATGTCGTCGAATCCATTGTGATGTTCGTCACCGCGTTCATACTTTTGCTTGAGGCAGGACAAGCTGGTTGCTTTGCGGCCGAGGAAGGAAAGAGTGTTCTTCCTGCGCAAATCTCGTGGTGCAACCGCATCGCCATCATCATCGCCGCTAGGGAACTCGTGACTGCCGTTGTCGTCGTCGTCGTGCTGCTGTCCATCGTGGTCCGGCCCCATGGAAGAAGGCAATTGCGAAGTTGCACGCGGGCGTCGAGCACGTGACGGCTCTGGCAGTGCAATGGTGAAAGTGGGCTCGAGTCGGTCGATGCAGAGGCGCACGGCTCCGACACACTCGCCACCAGTCCGCAAGACATTCGTAGCAGCCTGAAGCAAGCGCGACTTGTCTTCGGCTTCAACAGCTGAGCCTGCTGAGATGGAAGCAGAGGGGGCTGAAGTGACGACACGTGCTGCTGTGACGAGCTGAGTTGTGGCCTCGTACAAGTTCTCGCGAGTCTCCCAGAGGATCGATGTCTCACGTGGTCTGAGCTGCTGAAGCAAGACGTTGTTGTTGACGGCCTCGACTACGAGCAAGAGGTTGCGAACGCCAACGACAGCCTCGCGTGTCATGTCGATGAGGTAGGCATAGCTGGAAGCGTGACTCTCGGAGGTGTGGGTGTGAACGTGACCGATGAAGGCAGCAATGACGGAGAGAAGCTGATCGTTGGTGACGCTGAGGCGATGCATGACCTCGTAGGGAGTACGCTCGACAGGGCTGGGCGGACCTTGGTCATCGCCTGAACCTGTTGATCCGTGAAGGGAGCCTGTGTCGTGACCAGAAGCTGATTCTGGCGACTCGGAGCTCGAGTCGGATCGTGAGCGAGCCATACCGAGGTGAATGGGCACAGCAGCAGCTGCGACGACACCGGCGCGACCATCGAGCTGGCGCTGCGTCTTAGAGCGTGCTTGAGCAATCGCTTGTGCACCGCCGTCGGACGATTCGACAGAGCCATCTGAGGAATGACGACGCTGAGGGTAGGGATGTCGGGTGTCGGCTTGACCGCGGGCGACATGCTGTGAAGCAGTGTGGTTGTGGTTGTACTGGAGATGGCGGGCCGAAGGGTGAGATGAGTGGCCTCTGGTCACCGAATCACGCGCGTTGGAATAATCAGGCGTTGGTGTCTTGTCGAGCTCTTGGCGACTCAGGGTGGAAGGAGTGCGGTTGTCGGCAGGCGCTGGTGCACGATTGGCATAAATATCATCGTAGACGGAGGGGCGACGATCAGGCACGGGCACGCCGCAGTCGACTGCGACGGCAAGAAAGTTGCGCACGTTGGAAAGAACCTGCTCTGCGAGGTTGAGCATAGCATCCATCTCTTGGGGCCTCTCTGTTTGATCGACCATGGGAGCTGAAGCTCTGCGAGCTTGAGCGACAAGCTTGCTGAGTTCGGAGAGGATGGCCTTACGCTCGCGAGCGAGATGCGGGTTCGCTTTGAGCACGGCGGACTCGCGAGTGAGACAGTCAGTGGCAGAGAGAACAGATCGGACGGACGAGATGACGCAAGCGGTGGATGGCTGGAAGTGGGCGACTCGATGAGCACGAACTGCGTTGCGAAGCAAGGAGATGGCGTGCAAGATAGGGTCGAGGACACCGGCATCTCCACGATCGGCAAGAGGTGTCGATGTGGGTGTTGAGGAGCGGGATGCTTTTGCAGAAAAGTAACGCTCACGCTGCACCGCTGTTGAGCCTAAGGATCGGTAGTCGGCAATGTGATCAAAGTCGGAAGAGTTTTGGCTGGTAGTCAAGTTACGAAGTTGGTGGCTGTCATCGTACGAGTAGCTGTCATCTTGTCCACCATCCGAGACATAGGCAGCTTCTTGATCAACATAATTGCTTGGGAACCAGCCTCGCTGATCATCCAGCTCACCGTCCCACCATCCGGAGGGATCACGGTTGTAGACCTTAATCACCTGACCAGCCTGAAAGGAGAGACAGGTGGCATTGTTGGAGTTGAAATCGTGAAGTGCAACGACATGTTCCTCGGGCTGGACCTCGAACTCGTCGTTGTTGTCTGCGTAGCCAGGAACGAAGCTGGAATCAGCATGAGCTGATGAAGAAGAAGCGCAAGAAGACATGGCTGGATCCGCAGAGGTTTCGAAAGGATCGATATCGGAAGAAGCAACCCGTTCAAAACGGGAGGAGAAGGGGCTGTCGAGGCTGTTCGCCGAGTCGGTAGAAGGTAGAAAGGATTGCTGAGCGAAATGGTGGTGGTGATTGTGAGATGATGTTGTGTGGCGAGAAGAGAGACTGGCACCCGCATAGGCCGGGCTCGATGAGGACATGACGGCGATGGAAAGGGTGAGAGCTACCCTGCTCTCTGGTCGATGGAAGGAACGGTATGCGTGCTGTGTGAAGGGTCGCTAGAGGACGGAGCAAGAGCATCAGAGAGCCTGGCTGTCCATGTTCAGGTCGTCGTTGTGAGTCTTGACCGGCGAGAATGAGCGTGTGACTGTTGAAACGAAAGGCGTGCGTGCCTCGTGAAGGAGCTCGACTAGAAACGAACGTGGTGACGAGAGACTTGCGCAAGTTAGAACGGCCTTGGTGTAAGAAGATTCAGAGGGGAAATGTAGAGAAGGGAGAATGAGATGGAGTCGGAGATGGTGGCAAAGTCAATCAAAGTTGACTAAGAACTAAGAAGAGAACTGCGCCTGTTTGAGTGTGAGTGTGCTTTGGAACGGGCTTTGGAGCATAAGTGATGTGCAACTTTTCAGATTTCGCTCGAGGCGACGGAGAACAGGCAAAGCGCGACTGCTATCCCGCCTGGACTCAATCGCACGAAACATGACCAAAATTGTATATACATAACACGAAAAAAAAACCCCAATTGGATTGCAGACAAAGACCCGTCGACAAGCAGCGGTCGAGCACAGAAACGAGCGACAAGGGAGGGTGTACAGGGAGGGAAAATAACGACGAACCAGGCTTCTGATAGTACGCCTGGCTTTTGGTCAAGATGATGTAGTGAAGAGAGGAGAGGAGAAGCGTAGCGAGTCGATTGCTGAGTTGCAGCCCAGACGCGCACGCCTTCTTGACGATCACGTGATGCAAAAACAGGGGAAACTGGCACACAGCCAGCCAGTCAGCAGCAGCAGCAGCAGCAAGAGCAGTTTGGTATCCGAAGTGTTCTGGTGTTCCGTTCGGTGTGCGGGGCAGGCACGCTTGAAGAACGGGAGAAGAGAGCTCAAAAAAGAGAACAGTTTTGGAATTCGATCATTTGTAACACACAGACACACAACAGGCAAAATGGGTGTTGGACAGTTCTTTCTTTTCAGGCTAAAGAGCCCGCTTGCTCTTAGCGGCTCATCCGAGCCTGACCACAAGAGCGTCGTGACAGGCAGACACAGCAAAAAAAAAAAAAAAAAAAAAAAAAAAAAACAAACAAACAAACAAAAAAGGTGACAGGGCGGAATTATTAATAAGGTATTATTCTTCTTCTTCTTATTTCCATTATTATTATTATTATTTGCTTTTGTTTTTGTTTTTGACAAAAGAAGGGTTTCTTTTGTTCTTTTGTTCTTTTGTTCTTTTGTTCTGGCGTGTTGTCGCTTTTAACTTAGGCTGCACATGTGCGTGGTCTGTATGTGTGTGTGTGATGCGTGTGAGTGTGCAATGTCGTCCTCATCGTGCCAAGTAGCAGTGGACAGCTGGCTGGCTTCTTCACTGTACCATGTTCTGCTCAGCTTATCGCCATAGCAGCCACTCAAGGACATTACTATTATGACCAGCTTGCATCGTGAGTGATCCTAACTCCTCGCAAGCACAAGGAGAGACGCTGAAGACAGACTTGGGATAGGAGCTTGTCTGAACAAAGATCGAAACCATAAACCCACTTGGCTCCCCTTTTTGTGCAGCGTGTTCCCGTCTGGTCACCAAAGTCCACAACGAAAGCATGCAGAATCCTGCATCGTCCTCACATCGAGTCCTCGAAGTTGATCATCAACAACCGGCTATTCATTGTCTCTCTATCTTACCAGCCCATGTGTCGTGCTGTCACAAGCCAGTCGCGATCGGTTGCTTGCGTTCGTGCAGAGACAGTTCTGAATCCAGATCACCACTTGCTTCTTAAGAGTATCACAATTTGCGCACAGTCAGGGTCGTGAGAATTTCAAGGGACCATTGTTCTGTTTCCATAGCAAACTCCGCGCTCTGCTGGCGACGGCAGAACCTTGTCAAAGAATGCGAACACACCCTTTCAGTGATCCGCTGCAATGCTGATAGCCGAAGCGAGACCTGTGCTTGCTTTCACCTTGACTCATTCACCTTTGGTTCACGCTGATTGTGTCGATGACGCTATGTTTCCCTGACTTGATCTTGGTCGTTGTTCAGATCTCTTTTCGTCCACTGATATTCAAGAGAGAGCGATGGTGGACGAGTGTCAGGAACGCCAAGGAGAAGAGAAATTCACCGGTCTCCTATGTTGTAACCCGACTTGACCGGCAACTTGTGTTGAAAAGCAACGACATACACAGCATCCCTCTGTCAGAAGGAGCCAACGTCTCCATATGGTCGGCTGTTCATGCGCATCTTCACGAGTCCCTCGACAGGCTTTGACGGGGGCAAGGATCACATCAACGTTCTCACCGATACAATGGCACACACAAAAAAAAAAAAAAGAAAAAAAAAAAAAAAAAAAAAATTACCCACAGTCGCTCAGATGCATGGAGATCGCAAGACATCATTGCATTACGATCAGAACCATGAATTTGACAAGTGACTGGCACCAATACTGAACCCTCATCTGAAACCACTTCAACTGTCCAACGGCACCACATGAGGCAAAGGCCCCCTGGGTTCGATACCCTTATTGCCTCCAACACGAGAATATCCCTTCTTGATGTGATCAAAGTTGGTCCACTTCTTAAACGCTTCTTCCTTCCAGTACAGTCTCCTCAGGTATCTGTGAATGTATGGATATTCGTGCCTGATCATCTTCACATTACATCTGAACAGCGTGTGGTAAGCGACGTCGAACCTGACCAAGGTAGGATACAGCCTGATATCGGCTTCACTTGAACCAATCTCAGGCACCAGATACTCCCTCCCATCCGACAGCAGCTTCTCGAGCCTGTCCAGCGCAGCAAAGAGATTGTCCACTTCCTTGTCGTACACCTCTTGAGTGGTAGCGAATCCAGTCTTGTAAACGCCATTGTTGATGTCGTTGTAGATCCATTCGTTCAGCTCATCGATCTTCTTTACCGCGTCCGCGTTGTCGGTGGGATAATACGTCTTGCCTCTGGCTGGACTGCCTTCAGGCAGGAGATCATCGAAAGCAGTGTAGAGAATCCGAATGATCTCCGAAGACTCGTTGTTGACGATCGTGCCTAGCTTCTTGTCCCAGAGAATGGGGACCGTATAGCGTGCGGTGTAGTTGGGGTCGGCTTTGAGGTAAAGTTGTTTCGTGTTTTCAAAGTTGTAGAGCGGATCACCGGTTTCGACCGAGTCAGTGCTGTCAAAAGGCCAGCCGTTGGGAGTGAGAGTGCAGTGGACGATGGCTACGTCGATGATGTCCTCGAGTTGCTTGAGGGCTCGCGTGTGCAGGGTTCGAGAGGCCCAGGGACAAACAAGACTGACATAGAGCATGTAGCGTCCCTTTTCGGGCTGGTGAGGACCATTCTTGGAGATGTTGTTGCGGAAGGACGAGACTTGACGACGAAATCTACCGTCTCTGTCGGCATGGACGCTTATACTGTGTTCGACCATGGTGGAGAAGACGCTCTTGCAGAGACCTAAATGCCAACCGACGGGAATATTCGAAAGCAGCTCGCTTATCTTCTCTCGGTGGTGCTTTGCCTGAAACGTGAAGCTTAGCAAGCAGTCGTTTGGGATCGCAAGGAGTTGGCACACCGCTGCACCTTTCTTGGCTGGAAAGGGGCGCCTCCCATCGGAATGGCCTGGTTAAATAGCAAAGCATCCAGCAGCTTTCCGCGCACGTCCTCCATTTGAGAGCAAGGATATTCACAAGGTTGCCTGCTGACTGATGCTAAGCGGAACACCGAGGCTAGCTTTCTATCTATTGGCATCACCGAAACTTAAACTCAAGCAACCGTGAGAACAATGGTCGGAAAGCGTGCGATGGTGTGTCAACAGTTTGGAGCAGCCGACGGTCAGTACACACGCACAGTTCACATATGCCAATACAGTATTAAAAAAAAAAGAAAAAAAAAAAGAAAGAAAAAAGAAAGAAAAAAGAAAGAAAAAAAAAAAAGAAAAAAGGTCAAGATGCAGGGTGTTGTGGAAAGGTTTGTAGCTGAATCTAGACATGCTTCTACTTCATGGCATCCACCCATCCTTGCAAATCCACCTTGGCAGCCTCTGCCGCGATCACGTACTGGTGTTTTGTCAAGTCCTTGGGTGTCGGCCTCTTTGCAGGATCCTTGACCAGACACAGGTTGACAAACTCCTCCATCGGCTTGGGGAAGCGACCTTCCGGCAGCTTCGGCGGCGGTTCATTGACAATGTGTTGCAAGAGATCCAAGATGGACATCTGATGACTCGATCCTGCCAAGCTAACACCGGCTGCTTTCGACTTTCTGCGATTTTGCTTTTCCTTGTTGGCCATCTGCAGCCTGGGAGCCGGTTTTGTCGGGGAGAGTGTCCCGCCAAGGTCCTCATTCAACAGGTCGCTGGGATCGTCGTCATCTGAATCGGACTCCTCCCCGTTCTCCGAGAATGGGAAGCGACCAAGTGCCAGCTCGATAATTGAAACACCGAGACTCCAGACGTCCGACTTGACACTGTACTGATCTCCTTGGATACGTTCGGGCGACATGTATGTGCTTGTGCCCACAAAGGTGTCGGCGATACTGTTGATGAGCTCGCCACTGACGCCAAAGTCGCAAATCTTGATTTGTCCCGCACCATTGACCAGGATGTTGCTGGGCTTGACGTCACGATGGATGATGCGATGCACATCATACAAGTAGGTAAGACCGTGTGAAACCGCTACTGCGATCTTGCCGCAGATCTCGGGTGCGATGGGACCATATTTCTTGTAGATGCCATCGAGCGAGTCCTTTTCCATGAACTCCATGCACATGCAGATATGTGGCTCGCTGAGGTAGGCGCCGTAGAACGAGACAATGTAGGGTGAGTTGCACTCATGCAAGATCTGCAGCTCTCGGAGGATTTGCTTTCGCACGCTTGGTTTGGCGTCGATGAAGACAACCTTCTTGGCCATCACCGTTCCGCTTTTCTCATGAAGCACCTTGGTTACCGTACCACCATTGCCAGCGCCGAGTTCTGATAGCGTTTTGAGGTCTTCATTCTTCAAGTCGAGCTTGTACTCGATGCCGAGCTCGAGATTGGCCAACTGTTGTGTCAGTTTGTTGTGGTAGTTGGCGCCCGAGTTGGGTTCTGTGTCAAGACCATTCATTGCTGTGAGAGATAGGGAGCCTCCTGGAGTTACTGTTGATGATTTGCCGATGGTCGATGCATTCGAGGTGGCCGATCCTTGGCCCGTATTTTGGGAGGGCGTTGTGGCAGCTGCTGGGCTTGACAAGGGCGACTCGGCCAGCTGCAACCCCTTGAAGTTGCGCTTCTTGCGTATAGATGAGCCTGCGCTGGAGGAGATCATTGTAGTTGGAGCGGATGGCGAGCCTGATGAGCGAAGCTGTCCAGATACAATCTTCTTAGTTGCGTCGGTGACAGAGTCTCAAGGCAAGCAAGATTGAGCTGCGATGGTTGCTCAACGGTAAAGATCCGGGCTTTCGCTTTGAAACGGGCTGAATGAACTAAGGCGGCCTCTACCTGGGTGCTGAGTCGTCAGCTGCTGTCTGAGAAGGGAGATAGGTGATCACGACGCAGAATGCGCACGGTTCGAAGTGCAAGTGATAGTCGGCGTCGATGAAGTGGAGCTCGAGCTGGTTCGTCAAGATATCTGCGTCGCTATATGAGTGTGCGGTCGGACAGCTACTGGGACAAGAAGATGTGTGTGCGCGAGGTGTGATGGTGGTGCAATGCCTTGAGATTGCTGGAGGACGTGGATCAAAGTTCTTTGCGTCGGTGGCAGTGCTGGGGGGTACACCGGTAGAGAGTGTCACTTGAAACCAGATGCGCAATCGTAGTCAAGACGGCCGGTGTTGCTAGTTGGCGGTAAGAAGGGGAAAGAGAGGAATGGAGATCAGAGATGGGAAAGCTGTCTCCACGAGAGTGTGAAACCGAAGCGTTGTTGTCACTGAGTAGGAAAAGGAGGTCGAAGCGAGAGATGCACACCTTCAAAGGCGTCCTTCGCCTCAACAAGAGCAACAGCAGCAACAGCACAGGAAGAGGCGCGTGCGTGTGTGCGTGTGGGTGTGTGTGTCTGTGTGTGTGGGTGTTCCTTTCTCTCTCTCTCTCTTTCTCTGTCCGTCTGCCGCGCGTTACTGTGTTTTCGAAAAGAGCTCACAACTAACCCTCACACACGCAGGGCAGCAAATTCAGGAGCAGGGACAGCAAAACAAGGAAAAGGGTGTGAGCGTACTTGTGCTTTCGGAAGCCTTTCTTGCATCAATCCCATCTCTCCAGCCAAAGCATTGAGCTACCTCTCTTGTTGACGTTGTCCGTCGAGCTATTGTCAAACGCACTGCCTAGACTTGCTCGACATCGGCAATCAGAAAATAGCAGCTGCGACAGGAGTGTTGTCTGAGAGGCCTTTGCGTGCAGATAAGGTCTCTCTCTCTCTCTCTCTTCCAGGCGTGTTCTTGGGCTCAGCCAGCTCTTGGCAGCATGAAGATCCTCTTGCTCGCTTCGAGGTGACAATTGGCCATCTCCCTCCGACCACCGACCACGCGCATCAAGATCAGCAATACGATTACAGGCAAACATCCGAGAAAAACAGCAACATCTCACACCAACGCGAACAAGGTAGAAGGCTCTCTGAAAGGATAGAGATCACACCTAGTCAAACAACAGATGCCTTGGAGAAAATCATATCATTGCAACGAAAAACGACTAAGAACAAAGACAAAGACACTACGAAAGCAACAACTGCAATGAAAACATTTTTCGAACTTGGCAAAGCAGGGTCTATCAGAAACGAGCGGCCAACCCTCCCTCGGAGCTCAGGAACAAGCTCCCACTTAAGGTCGCAAGCCATGTTGCTCCTCGAGCAAAGGTCCTCGGCGGGCGGCTAGAATCATCCTCGACCACACAAGGCGGAAGAGGAATGACAAGGCCCTTGATATAGCCTCACTGTCGTAAAGGGCGGCAACACTCGGGTTTCATCTACTAGACTGAATAAGGTGACATGCAATTGAGCATGTAGAATCGGAAATCGACTTTATTAAGTGATTCCGTAAAGCTGAAGAGGCGGAAGGAGAACGAGTGGCGGACGAGCGATGGCAAAAAGAGTCAGTGAAACTGAACGGGTGGATTGCGGTGTTGATGTGGATGGGAATGGCTAGAAGCGGCTTCACGCTGGGGCGGAGAGGGGGTAGAGCTGGCCTGGGAGGGTAAAGGGAAAGGTATAGGGTAGGTGCAATACTCACTATGATCTTGGAGAGAAAGGAAGGGGGATGCCTGAATCTCGCGAGAATATATACCTTTCGTGCCATCCTCCCAACCGACACGCTCAGCGAAAAAAAAATCGATGAAGCTGAGCCTCTGGCAGAGAAATTTTGCCGCCTCGGCCGCTGCTGCGCAACCTGTGAAATTTCGAGAAGAAAAATCCGCAGCGGACAAGTCAAAAACTGCGGCGAGCGGTTTCATCTCCTTTCGCCCACCTAACGCCTTCCAACGGCCGACAGCGCGGGATAGAAGCCGCCTTTCGCTTCCTCTCGCACTCCCAGAGTCGAGTAGTATTCACCTTAACAATGATTGCGTGCTGAAACAGAAAAGGGACAAGCTGAACACAGGGCAGCAGAGGATGCTTCGGACCAAGAAGATCTTCTGTCATCCCAAGGCCGCGAACGAGCCGTTCCGATTCGTCGCCCGATGAAACACGAGTCGAAATCGGCCCGACGCGATTTCCCGATCTACAACGGTCGCTCTCTGACACCTTGATCCAAGAAGAAGAGGATGAAATCTTATCGTCCACTGATGCCACCCTGACCGGAGCACTGCTTCACTGATAGCGCAAATGGAGACTCGTAGCTCATTAATTGCTCAAGTTCGACGGGGAGTACGTGCTAATCACCTCGAACTCAAGAGGATGTGTTGTGCAGTGACCACGCGGTCCAGGCAGTGTGTGCATCGTTGTGTGCAATCGGCCTTACCAGGACCATTGTCATGCCGATGGCTCAAGCTTACGAACAACCGACGATGTGATGCCCTGAACAGGATGGCCGTCAGAATGGATGGAGAGATGCCAAGAGCCAGATGTCCGAGGATGCTACATCCACCTTGGCATCTCGCGAGAGGAGTAAAGCTGCCGATTTCCAACACCGACCGGGAAAGGGCTGCTCGCCACTCGGACACACCGGGGTCTCAGCTTTTCTCACTCTGACCGAACTCCTTCTGCCAGGGTCTTCTGAAACGCCAGCAAAGCACCGAATCAAAGGCATTCATGCAAGAACCAGACACCCCTTTGTGCTGTGGCAGCAACCGTTCGCATCGATCCGTTTCGTCTTGGATCAAGGAGCACGCTTCAACGCCCCCTTGAAGGCCTCACCCTTTGTCTGAGAAAGCAGTCTCTTTCCAGGAACAGGTGCCTAAGTGCTCGCAATATGATCAGGTCCTATCGTGGTCAGGCCCTCGCCGCTTACAATTTGTCCTGGAAGGCTTCTGCCACGAAAGGGAAACAACTTGCCGACGCCGAGCGAGCCGAAGCAGCGGGATCGAGGGTGTCTCTTCAACGCCCTCAAAACACGACTGCAGGATGCTGCTTCTATTGGCAGTCTTGGCGTTTGCCCCCTACCATCACACTCTCTGATTCAAGAGGAGCAAAAGCGGTGTTGCCATTGATTGCTGCGTGTCCATTCAGCCCAGCTGGTCCCTTGGTCTACCAATTGCCAGCGGGATTGTCACGCCTCTCTTTCTTGCTGTAGCGCTTGCGAGCCTGTAAAAACACTCACTCACACTGACAATGCCTTTTCGATCCTTCAAGCATCTTCTGTCTGGCTGTGGCATGGAGCAGGCTACCATGCGGAAAGCATGCGGCGGTCGGCTGCTCTATTCGTGGTTGGCAGACGATTGCAAAGCCGCTACAACGACATGCAATTGCAGCTTCGATGTGTGCACACACGAAGAAGAAGAACAAGTGCTTAGCGAGAGGCAAGGGGCCAAGGCGATATACAGTCGCCCGGACATTCAAGAGAGGACAACGCAATTCCTACGAGCATGCGTTCGCTGGCTCGCTGGCTGCTTTCTGTAACAATGGATCATGCAGTTTCCAAAAGTCGTTGCCGAAGACGCTGCTACACTTCTTGCAGCTGTCTCGTTGGCACTTTCGGCTTCCACAGCTTTTGCTTCTGTCGAGAACCCCGACGATAGCATCGTCTGCCCCTCCTTCCTGTCTAAAACGGTTGACAGATGGACTTTGTCTCATTTGTGATCGTCAGTGGTGCCGGATGACTTACACACACAATGCGACCGTTTTCGTCTATTGCTTCATTCACGCATCATGTATGAAAGCGATGTGATAGGTGCTGTCGCTACTGATCCTTTTGTGCGATTGTCGTTCGCTTAGCTCGTTGTAGCTGTATGGCGGCATAGGGAACATGCTATCGCGCATCCCTCATTGTCGTGGTACAGTACCGCACCCCCGTCCTCGCTCTACATGGCCCAGCAGTCGATTGTGCTTCCTCTGCCCTGCCAGTCTCCCTGTGGTATTCCTTTGAGGCACAGTTTCTCCTGCTGCAGATGCCGTCCTTGGTTTCCTCAGCACGCCTGTGCCATTTCTTTCTCCCCCTTCCTTGCTTCCGTCCTTCGCTGTTACTTCCTTCCCTTCCACATCCATCCTTCTCCCCTTTTCGAACTACTTCCCTGCCTCGTGCACATCGTATCTCAAGTTGCTGGTCTTCTTTTTGATACTTTGCCCCCTGTTCATTCACTCTTTCTCGCTCCAAGCTATCTGCTGCGCAGATCTTGATCAACATATACACACGTTCACCTCGCTTTCGTCGCACACACCATCCCCCTCCACGATCCCTTGTGGTTCGACATTGCCATCTCCTCTCCCTCTTGCATCCCGACACCGCTCGACTCGATACCTTTGACAAGCCATCCTAGTCAGAACCACCCCTCTTTAAGCAATCCTCTTCAGCGTCTTCGTCCATCTCATTTCCTTCTTCAACCTCTGCATCTCATCTACCTCTCCAGCATAGCTCACCTTCGACAACATGGCTCCTATCGCTAAGACCGTCTGCATGGCCCTTGCCGCCATCGCTCTTGCCGCTGCAGGCACCCAGCCCGCTGAGGCTCATCAGCTCAACTCTCGACACGCCGCTGCTGGCAGCAACGTGTACCACAACCTTCACTCTCACTCCCGTCGCATGGAGCGCAAGATCCGACGTGGCGATTCCTTCTCGATCTCGGGAGCAGGTAGCATCTCGGGTTCCGCTGCCTCCGACGGTGGTTCGGCCTCGGCATCCATGACAGGCTCCGGTAGCGTTTCGGGTTCCACCTCGGATGATGGTTCAAAGTCATCATCAGAGTCGCATGCTCAATCTGGCGCTGCTTCCGACGCCCAAACCACAGCTCAGACCAGTGCTCAGTCTGGCTCCCAGACAAGCTCGCAGGCTTCCTCCGACGCCTCGTCCAACAGCAACGCCTCAAGCCACACTTCCAGCAACGCCTCGAGCAATGCAAGCAGCGAGGCCAGCAGTAATGCCTCAAGCAATGCCTCAAGCAATGCCTCAAGCAATGCCTCAAGCAATGCCTCAAGCAATGCCTCAAGCAATGCCTCGAACAACGCCTCATCCAGCAATTCATCCAGCAATGCCTCTAGCCATGCATCCAGTGAAAGTAGCAGCCAGGCCAGCAGCAACTCAAGCTCAGATGACAACAAGGGCAGCGACAAGCAGGGTTCTAACTCGAGCTCCTCCTCCTCGTCTAGCCCTACTTCGCCCGCTTCGTCTTTGGGTTCGGCCGCCTCTGCAGCCTCGAGCACACCCTGCACCAGCGACCACAAGTCTGGCGCAGCTGCTGCCGCCACATCTGCGCCCACGAGCACCAATTCCGGCAGTGCTTCTGCTGCCTCTGCCACCTCTACCACCCCTTGCACCAACGACAAAAAGAGCGGCACTCAGACCGCAAGTAACACCGCTACCGCTGCTGCCGCCACTGCCAGCGGCTCTCAGTTGTCCAGTGCCAGCGGCGCCTCTTCCACCCCTTGCACCGAGGGTCAGGGCAAGGGTACCTCTACTGCCTCTTCCGTGACTGCTCAGCAGACCTCTACCGGCGCCGACTCCTCCGACTCGTCTTCGTCTGACAACCAGGCTGCTTCCGAGTCGTCGGATGAGGACAATGCTGACGCAAACGCCTCCTCGAACTCGTCCTCGGACGCCGACGCCAATGACGATGAGGACTGTGACAATGATGAGGCAGAAGCCTCGTCCACCTCAAACAGTGCTGCTGACTCTGGTGCCAACAGTGGCGCTTCGACCTCCTCGGGTTCGAGTTCTGCTGCCAACTCCTCCGGTCAGTCTAACGGCTCCAACGGTGGTTCCACGTCCGGCTCGAAGAGTACCTCCTCCAGTGGCTCGTCTAACGGCTCCAATGGTGGTTCCACGTCCGGATCAAAGGGTACCTCCTCCAGTGGTTCATCCAGTGGTTCTTCCGGCTCTTCGGGCTCTTCTGGTTCGGTCTCGAGCTCCGACTCTAATGCAGATGCTTCGGCTTCCTCTTCCTCAGCTGCCAACTCCGGCTCTTTGTCTTCGGGCTCTTCCAACAACGATGGCGGAGACGATGAAGACTGTGATGACGACGAAACCAATACCGCTGATGACGACGATGAGGACTGCGATGACGACGAAGCCAATACCGCTGACGACGACGATGAGGACTGCGATGACGATGACAGCAGCGACTCTTCGTCTGCTGCTGCCTCTTCCGATGCTCCCTCGGCTTCGTCCATTTCGTCCACTGCCTCGAACAACGAACAAGAGCTTACTCCTGTTTCGGCTTCTTCGAGCTCGGCTACCCCTTCGCCCACTCCTCAAGCTAGCAACGATAACAAGGGCTCTTCGTCGTCCTCTTCGCCATCGGCAGCTGCTTCGTCTTCATCTTTGTCCTCCGCTGCCGCCGCCTCTTCGTCTGCGTCTTCCTCTTCGTCTTCCTCGTCGTCTTCCTCGTCGTCTTCCTCTTCCTCTTCCTCTTCTTCCTCCTCAGGCAGCCTTGCCAACGCCATCACCGGAGGCTACGCAACTTATTATTGGCAGAACGGGAATCCAGGAAATTGTGGCCAGTACAACAGCGACGATACGCCCATCATCGCATTGCAAACAAGCATGTATGCTGGTGGATCTCGATGTGGACAGAAGGTCAAGATTGTCCGTACCGATAACCCAAGCAAGTCTGTTATCGCCACCGTCGCCGACTCGTGCCCTTCGTGCACCAACGCGCAGTCACTCGACCTCTCGTGGGGTGCTTTCAAGCAGATCGCCACCGCAGCCGAGGGTATGGTCCCTATCAAGTGGGCCTGGGTCTAAGATGGTGGTGTTGACATAGACGACGATGACAAGCTTTGAGCGCGGATTTGGACAGCTTCTGGAAGTGGTCAGCTCATTTGGCTGCATTTCATTTTTTCGGTGAGCTTATCATCAAGCTGCGCCACTTTCACTAACCCCCTCCTTTCACTTCATTTGCCTCACGCAGGCTTTTCTGCTGAGCTTGCAGATCACACGACGCCTTCAGGCCGCTATCAGATTACTGGACATTGAGCTGGTCTCGCTGGACAGTCTGTTGTGACTGGCCGATCGTCAGTCAAGCTGGTTGGCGTTCTCACGTGCATACACTTTGCTTCTTTTGTCACATTCATCAACATTTCAAGGATCTAGCCTTCCTTTCATCCCGCTCCATTTGAGGTCTTCGCTGTGCAGAGCCCCCTTGGCCGAGGCGTCGATGCCGAGGGCTGTCTGGGGCTTCAAACTTGTTGATTCTTGTTATTTCAACCGTCATTAGATTGGACGGTTTTGCCCTCTTGAACGGTGCCTGCATCCCCGTCATTGTCGTGGTCAGTGGGCTGTGGTCTGAAGTGTGTGAGTCGTGTGAAGAGATAGGTTGAGTGCTTCGATGATCTCTAGCCCATTCTGCCAAACGTTGGCCTCCTCCGGATAGTCTACCCAAGCGAGTCGCTGGCAAAAATCATCGGGTAAGAAGCCTTCCCGGAACGACCCAAAGGTGAAAAGCATCCGATCGGTGCTGATCAAAGCGGCCGGGCGTTGGGTTGGTGTTGGTGCAAGCGAGAGGATCGATAGATTCTTTTCATCGTTTAAGGATTCAGTGGCGCGGGAGGGATCAAAAGGAAAGGCCGCGCAAAGAATCTTAAGTTGCTCGATCTTGCGAAATGGCAGTGCGACCTTGGTTTCGTCGAGCGCCAAAAACCTTCCAACTTCTTCCTTGTTTTTGGGATCTTTGAAGAGTTTCAAGATCTCATAATTAAGATCGAAGGCGGTTTGGGCAGGAGGGGAGGACGATTCGTTGTGTTGGGTAGAACAAGATCTCTTCTTGCGACCAGCTTTGGCCGATGTATCAGGCTTTCTTTTCCTAGTATTCTTGCCTCCAGTATTGCTGTCTTGTTCGTTGCCCTCTCCTCCATCATCTCCAGGACCGTCGTCACTGTCCTCTCCTGAGCCGGGAAAGAGAAGATTTCTGATGCCAATGCATGTGTCTTGGCCTTTGGCGATAAGATCCAGAGCTCGGTTGAAGAGTTCCATGGGTACGAAAACCCTTTCGAAGTTGAAGGCCGGCAATACCTGCGGCAAAATGTAGAGATCGCTGTCCACGGTGGGATCAGTCCAGGCGGGGTGGTGCAATTGGTCGAGCAGTCGAGCAGCGTGTAAGCTACTTGCTGGCCGGGTTCGGTGGGGTTTTCCCAATCCAACCTCATGGCCAAAGCCGCCGTTCCCGTAGTGAGTAGGCCAAAAGTCCGTCAAGCGTAGACCCATAAGATCGTATGTGAGCTTGCTCGGATCCTCGATTTCAGAAACTAGGAAGGGCATCCCTCCTTGAGGATCGGAGACCTCCCTGCTGCCATAACAGCAAAGGCTTAAGTCTGGGATCGGGTTGGTGTATCTGGCCTTCACCAGCTCGATAGCCTCGTCATCTGAATACCTATAAATATCTGTATCGGAGAGGAAATCTTGTGTTCGACTGAGTTTTTCAACCATGAGATGAGCGAATGGAATGCTAACTGAGTCTCAATCTCTGACCCCAGGCGGCTTGCGTAGATTACCTTTTCTGTCTCTTCGTCTTGCATGGGCGTGGCAACAAGCTTACGAGGATCTTCCTGGAGTACTGTAGTGCTCCTGATACATTGTAGTGCTTGAAGAAGCTTCGTGTCGATTGGAGGGGCTGAGGGAGGTCTGTTCTTAGCTAGCTTAGAGAGACCGTTGAACGTCTCCCTGAGTGGGAGCATTAGAGAGGAGAGGATACAAGTAAATGCATCTCTTTCGTATCGAATGTAGTCGAAGTCGATTGGTTCACCGAGATCCTTCATTATAGAAGTATCCCATCCCAGCTCCTTGAACTCGTGCCACATTCCGGTGATCGCAGGGATGAGTTCAGGATCTTGGCGAGATATTTTTGGCGCCAACCTTTTGCCCTTGCGCTCTTTACTAAGGTCAATGAGATCCTTAAGAGGGATGTTGATTAGCTTGTCGCTCATGTCAATCAATCAATAGGCAATCTCAGCCTGAGGGACGGCGGCGGAAAGAGCGGATCTTCTCGTCTGAGATGGACTTCGAAACGTGTCTGCTTGCTAGACCTCGAATGGAACGTAATGAAAGGAAAGCTCGTTCCTCGAAACGATGGTCAAGGTGCCCAGGGTGAGCAGTGTTGGACACGTAGTGTCTTGCTGGGAGCGTTGCACAAGTCCAAGTGGAGAATTTCACAAAGGGTAACACGCTTTGACCACCGCCGGCACGACACCAGACTCAATCCCACCACCCCTTTCCTCCCAGCCACCATCCGTCCAACTCTCAGCTTTTGGCACAGTCTGCAATCGCAAAGCCAAGTTCCTGTCGCATAAGCAGGCAGTTCCTCGCTGTTCGAGCCAGCACCGAAACTCGGTTGAAGATGCGAGCTCTGACTCTGCTTAGTGTAGGTTGGGCATGGCTCGCCCTCGCTCTCACACTGACAAGTGCTGCACATCTAGCAAGAGCAGACTCACCTCCTGCCAAGGTGCAGCTTCGTGCATCATGGCTCAAGATCCGACTTCCCAGCAACGGCTCGCCCTTCCTCCTAGAGCTTCTTGAAGCAGCAAGATCTCAACGTCCATCTAGCTTCTTTCCTCTCATCGATCTGCTCACCAGCACGCACACAGCCACTCAGCTGCGCTCCGCCTCCGACGAATGGCTAGCTCAGACTATCGAGAATCTGATCAGGTCTCACCAACTATTTGGCACATCTCAAACACATGTGGACGAGGCCTTGGACACATGGCGCATGTCATTGGCACTCAAGAACAGCACTCCGAGGATCCAAGCTTTTGTTCATCTGTATAAGGCACTGCAGCTTGAAGACACATGGCGGTCTAGGTCGAACAAGGACTCGTGCGTGAGCTGGATACACCACGAAGGAAAGGTCCTATGCTCCGCTAAAGAGTTGCGCCAGGCTTTGCAGGACAATGCCGCCTCCTCGTCCGCAGTGAGCTCTACGAAGCAGGTAGCATTCGGTCACCCTCGCAGTGCCAGCGAAGCCAGCTACAAATTCGACACAGCAAGCTCGCAAATTTTCGAGCTCTACGCAGACCCATACTCAGATAACTTCCGAGAGCTGTTCTCGACACTTGAGAAGCACGCGACTGATGCAGAAGGAGGCGTCAAATACACCCTGCGTTGGAGGCCATCGCTCGACAATCAGCCAACAGCAACCTCAGGAAGCCAGCAAACCACCCTTCTGTCCGGCTACGGTGCGATCCTGGACCTCAAGAAAGTCGACTACCTCGTCATCGACGACCGCAAGCTCAAAGACGACAGCGACATCGGCGATCTCGGCATCGCGACCAACACCCACGACGAGGAAGCAGCCGCTTCTCAGCGAGCTTCCGCCGATCTTCGCTGGCTGCAAGACCAGATCGGTGCTGACTCCTTAGCTTCCACAACTCTCTCTTCACTGACAGACAGCGAGATTGCAGACTTGGGAATCAAAGCAGCTCGCCTGATCATGTCTTCATCGGACCCATTACGCGCGCTGCAAGAGCTATCGCAGAACTTCCCTTCGCATGCGGCCGCACTAGCCAGCTCGACCAAGTTCGACGATGGCGATGCCTCTGCAGCGCTTTTCGAAGCAGTGCTGGGGCTGAGCAGCATGCGTATCGAGCCAGGTGCTTCGGATCTTTGGTTGAACGGTAAGACGACCCCGGCGAAGGAGTTCATGCCGTTGACGCTGCTCGAGACCCTGAAGCAGGAACGAAAGTGGTCTCATGCTCTGCAGCATCGCCTTGCGGGAGGTGGGCTCAATGTGACTGAAGCAGGCGATCTCATTGCGTCTAGTCTTGTGGGTCGTGCATTCTTGGCTCAGGCAGAAGGTGGAGGTGCAGCGGCGATCTTTGATGCTAGTGATCGGATCGAGCTCAAGAACGCTCCGGAGGGTACTGAGCAGGGTGCGATCACTTGGCTGAACGATTTGGAGACGGACGAAGCGACCAAAGCTTGGTCAAGCGACCTGATGGACTTGTTGCGTCCTATGTGGCCTGGCAAGTTCCCGCGTCTGTCGTTGAACCTGTTCAATGTCGTGCTTGTGTTGGATCTGAGACAGAGAGAGAGCTGCAGGTTCCTTTCGGACACCGTCATTCAGAGCCTCGGTCGTGTAGGCTTGCACTGGGGTCTTGTTCCTGGTGGCCTGGAAGATGATGCGAACAGCGACTCAATCCGTATGGCTCGCCTGTTCTGGTTCCTGCTTGAAGAAGCCAGCCCGCAAGTCCTATCCGATGTGTTGCGCAAGACTGCGGCCAGCCGCGCTGGCACAGCTGACACACTTGACGTCTCACTCGCCATCAAAGAAGCCAAGTTCGCTCTCAAAGCAGTCGACTCTGATGAAACACTTTCCTCAAAGCTGGACAGCATCCTTGCCGGCCAAGACCCAGCCTACACCTTGCGTGAAAAACTCAGCAAGGCATACATCAATCGTCTGCGAGCAACGCGACAAGAAAGCCCTACAGGCCATGTCTTCGTTAATGGTCAGCACCAGCCTTTCCATCCCCAAATCGTGCACATTCTACACCAGTCGATTCAGGAGCAAATTCAGTTACTCGCTCCACAGATCTACTACGGACAACTCAGCAGCTTAAGCCCAGGGCTCAGCACGTTCTTCTACGATTCGGTTGGAGCGCTGAGCTTCCGATCTGCGCTTGTGCCCGGTGCAGGTTCGGCTGCAGACGGTGAAGAGGAGGGAGTGAGGCATGAGGCTGTAGATCTGTTCTCTGTTCTTGTGGATGATGATGTGCCATCAGCAACTTCTGAAGGGTTGTTCAACTTCTTCTACCCGTCGTCTGGAAGTAGCAGCTCAGAGGGAGAGGAGAAGCCCGCTGCGCTGCTCAACTCCACCGTGTGGGTGCTAGCTGATCTGGACAGTCAAGGCGGCCTAGACCTGCTAACAAGGGCCTTTGAAGCGCTTGCAAAGGAGGATGCCAAGTTCCGACTTGGTGTTGTCCACGTTCCATCGCCAGCGTCACAACGTTCCAATCGCGAGGTTGCGATCTCAACAGCCTTCCACCGCTTTCTGACCGACTCACAATCATCGCGTCCTTCTCCAGCACTCATACACGACGCTTTGCGCCAGCCAGAACAGCTGAGGAGTGTCCTGGGACTCTCAAAGAGCTCAATAGACTCCGACCAAGCGGCTTTCCGCTTCTGGAACAGTATCGCACTTCCCATCATCACCAAGCTTGACCTTGCCACTCCAGCACTCATTGTAGACGGTCACCTGGTGTCCAACTTCGACTCATCCACCGTCGAGGCCCGCGACATAACGGCACTTGTCGAATACGAAGCAGACCAGAAACTTCCTTACATCACCCAAGCCCTCACTCTTCTCCGCGAAGACGTCGACTCGGTGGACCCAGTTCAGCGACAGAACCTCGTCTTTGCCTCGCTATCTGTCATGAACGGCGTCTACGATCCTCGTCGGCAGAATGCCTTCTCCAGCAAGCTCGCCTCGCGGTCGGGACTACCCGAGCAACTCGGTACCGCAGATCACATTTTTGAAGTCGGCGACAAAGCGAACGCCGATATTAGGATCACGCTGTTGCTCAACCCGCTGTCGGAGTCTGCTCAGCGATGGTCGAGTATCCTACTCATGCTCAGGGAATTGGAGGGGGTGTATTTGCGAGTGATCCTGAATCCAGAGATCAAGTTGCGCGAGCTACCTCTGAGGCGATTCTACAGATTCAGTGCGCCGCACAGGTTGCAGTTCGACCTAGCAGGCAAGGTGTTGTCGGAAGAGCTGCGATTCTTTAATATGCCAGAGGAAGCGGTTCTGACGATGGGATTGGACGCACCAGCGCCTTGGTTGACAATGCCTGTGGAAGCGGTTTACGATTTGGATAATATTCGGCTTAGTGATGTGCCGTCCAGTTCGCGCGGGAAGGGCGTGAAGGCGGTCTACGAGCTCAAGCATATTCTTATTGAGGGTCATGCAAGAGAGAAGTCCGCTAACAGCCTGCAGGCAGGCGTTCCAAGAGGATTGCAGCTCTTGTTGGAGACACCAGACGGAAGTACGAGTCTGGACACGATCGTGATGGCGAACCTGGCTTACTTCCAGTTCAAAGCTCAACCTGGACTGTGGAAGTTGAGAATCCGAGCTGGTCGAAGTGACGAATTGTACGAGATGCAGAGTGTTGGTAGTGCCGGTTGGGACAGTCCTTCTGTCGGGGTAAAGGGAGATCTGGTCACATTGGACACGTTTTCTGGACTCACTATCTATCCTCGTGTATCAAAGCGCAAGGGTAAAGAGACTGAGCAGCTGCTTGAGGAGCTTAATGCTCAAGGACGACCTGTCAAAAAGACTCGCACTGCATCCCAATCCACTGTGGCTGGAGTAGCTGCGAGTGCGAGCAACTTCCTCTCCTCGGCCAAAGACAAGATCACCTCGCTTGCCAATCAAATCACCTCTTCCAACCCAGGTGCAAGCAATGCTGTGGCAACACGCAAACACGCCGATATCAACATCTTCACCGTTGCCTCTGGTCACCTTTATGAACGAATGACGTACATCATGATCCTTTCCGTTCTCAAACATACCAACAGCAGCGTCAAATTCTGGTTCATTGAAAACTTCCTCTCCCCCTCCTTTAAAGAGTTCATTCCCCATTTCGCCAAAGAGTACGGATTCGAATACGAACTTGTCACCTATGCATGGCCGCACTGGTTACGAGCACAGCGCGAGAAGCAGCGAACCATCTGGGGCTACAAAATCCTTTTCCTCGATACTCTGTTCCCATTGGATCTTAGCAAAGTCATTTTCGTTGATGCAGACCAAGTTGTTCGCACTGACCTGAAAGAGCTCGTTGACCTCGATCTCCAAGGCAAAGTCTACGGCTACCCTCCGATGGGAGACGATTCAGAAGACATGGACGGGTTCAGGTTCTGGAAACAAGGTTATTGGAAAGACTACCTTCGTGGGCGACCTTACCACATTTCTGCGCTCTACGTCGTCGATCTGAACCGTTTCCGCCTTTTCGCTGCTGGAGATCGCTTACGAGGTCAATACCAAGCATTATCTGCAGACCCCAACTCCCTCAGCAATTTGGATCAGGATTTACCAAACAACATGCAAGCCAGCCTACCCATCTTTACGCTGGATAAAGAATGGTTGTGGTGCGAAACTTGGTGTTCGAATGATTGGTTGGATAAGGCTAAGACGATTGATTTGTGTTCGAATCCGAAAACGAAGGAGCCGAAATTGAATAGGGCAAAGAGACAAATTCCAGAATGGACGGTTTATGATCAGGAGGTCGCGAGATTGGCACAAAGATTGGTGGAGGAGAAGGTGGTGGGAAAGAGTGTGGTTGCGCCTGAGAGTCAGATGGAGAAGAAGCAACCACAGGAAGCGAGTGGATTGATGGCTAATGATGATGGTACGCCTGTCCACGACGAGCTTTGATCCATTCACACATTACACACGAGAGGTTTCATGACCAAGTTTCCAGCCTCTGAAAGCCAAGAAAAGACGAGAGATCGAGATCATCAGAAAGACGGGTAAGCGAAAACAATGCGCAAGTGCGCTAAAGGTGGCATTGATTGCAAATTGAGACCGAGGTATATGAGGGAATGATGCAAGATGCTAAGGGGTATTCAAGAACATGATGGTACAAATGCATACTTTATACTGGTGACGGGACCGACCTATGAAATGAAGATGCTCGGGTGCTTAGGGTTAAGTACTGCTATCAGAACCTGGATCTGTGAGCAAGATCGCTTCAGGATCAGACTTTGATACGACAGATCCCTGTCGTAGGGCGGGTCATGCTTGAGAGGCGGGAGGAATACCGACATTGATTGCTTTGCGACGTGACCCGATGGTGTCGGAGGTGCCACCAATTGCGTCCAGCATTCTATGGTTTCGGTAGACACTGTTTCTTGAGTCTGGCTCGTCCAAATCCTCAGAAGAAGGTTCGGAGAGGCTGTACGTCGGCGAGGGTGCGTTGGGCCGAATCTCAAGAGGCTCGAGAAGTTCGAGAAACGATTGAGCATCTTCATCGTCATCCTCTGCGATGCTGTCCGTGTCGAAGCCTTCCAAGGCTTCGTCGATAGCGTCAGCACGAGAATGGTCGACGCTTTCGGTCGTGTTCAGGGCCTGTTGAAGTTGAGGTGAAGCTTGTGCGTCAAAACTGTGAGTCACTTGGTCGAGACTTGCGGATCGGTTTCTTGTGCTCTGGAGGTCATGTTCTTGCAGCTTACCAGAGAAAGAGCGACCCTGGTCTTGAGATTGGGATAGAACCGCTTCGACAGCTTGAGCATCAATGTCCATGTCTGACTCGTATGCGGAAGCAAAGTTGGGAGCAGCGCCAGGAGATGCTTGCTTGTCACCGTTTGCAACAGCTTCCCGCGAAGGGAGCTTCGAATCTAGACCCGGTTTTCGTTGCTGCATGTCCATTGGGTCGTCATCGTCTACCATCCTGCACCGTTTCGCGTCATGAGCTCGCTCGCCTTCATCGACTTCAGCCGGCTTGCGCTTGAGCTCGGCGGAAACTTCCCTTGACTCTGACCTGCGATGCGTTTTGACAAGATCCAGCAACGATCTTGTGGTCGTCTCGGCAGCAAAGAGACTGGGCCCATCCTTTCTCGTCGAAGCACCGCGACGGTGGGCAAGCTTGGAAGAAGCGAATTGCTGTGTTGTAAGCAAGTTGGGACTGCCAAGCCCGAGCTCCGAGCCTTCGGAATCGAATGAAAGATCGTTGTCCTTGGAAGCTCGTCGCTCACGAGACTTTTGAAGTGCTTTGATCGGACTCTTTTGTGGGCTTGCAGATGCTGAGAGGGAGGCAAAAACTTGCTCAGCGGACACGACTGGAAGCTGATGAGTCTCATCGATCTCGCCTTCGATCGGATCGAAGCCGCCACCTTGGAGCGGCGTTAGAGCGCGAGCCTTTGCTTTCTTCGGGGTGGTAGGGACGACGATATCGGGAGGATGTGACGTGGGATCAGCGTCAACTTTGTCTTGGTCGGTTTCTGCAGACTTGCTGGAGCCCATTGATTCTACGAGGGTGGACGAAATCTTTGCACCGAAAATTTGATCTGCAAAGCTGCGAGCCCTAGAATTAGCTTTCTGTGCGCTGATTAGGCTGATTGCAGCAGTGTGGGAGCCAAGAGCGTTGTCGGGAGAGTGCTTCTCGGAGATCAACAAGGGCGCCTTGGCTGGACGCTTTATGGCCTTCTTGACGATGATCGAGTCCTTGCCGCGCTTCTTGAGTGAGGCTTCGATCTGACTTGCCCTGCCTTCATAGAGCACAATGCCGGCATCTTGCACCACGTCCTGGAACACAGTACGATCGTCTCGAGCCTTGTTCTTTGCCTCTTCGTCACGCTTCTGAGCGCTGCGAATGTCGGACGCTACAGTATCGAATGCTGCTGTGCTACGTGTGATGCCATTGAGTGGTGCGCAGAGTGACATGTGCTCTTGTTTGACCTTGGCGGCGGCTGACTTGGTGAATGAACCGGCACAAAAGGGGCACCGGTTGACGAGACGGAGGCCTGCGGCGGAGACTTTGGAGAGGTCCAAAGGTTCAATTCCGGCTTTTTGGGCCTCCTCGATTGTCTTCTTCAGCTTGATGGTGAGATGTTTGAGCTTCTTCGTAGCCTTTGGCTTTTTCGGCGCGCGTTTCGGGGCCGAATCTGTTGATGTGGATGCCGAGGTGTGTTGTTGGATGGCGCTTGAATTGACTGAAGATGATGCAGATGATGCAAATGAAGACGAGGGCTGCTGTAAGTCTGCAATCCGTTTGAGCGGTTCAGGCTTGACGGTACTTGAGCCTAAATCGCGGAGAGGTCGAGACTTTGTCGGACACTCGTATTTGAATCGTCTGGCTAAGCTCTGTAGTGGGGCAGAGCTGTCGGGCGATTCTTCGTCAAGCGTAGGATCATCTACTTTTTCACCTGCGGCGATATCTTGGTTTTCGCTGTCCGATATGACAATCGGTGCAAGTGCATTCGAGCCATGGTCTTGGCTTTGGTCTGGGATGACTAGACGCTTTGATGAAGGGCTGGCGGTAGCGCTGGTGGTCCGAGTCACTCTGGACTCGATCTTAGGCTTCTTAGAGCGTTTCGACATGCTTTGCTCGTTGCCAGCCGCAGCCAGGCGCTCGTTCAACTCGGTAAAGCTTCGCTTGTGCGCTGCATGAGCGAGATCATGGATCGCTATGTGATTTTGTGGAGGCGAAGTTGTCGGTGACAGTGCGGTTTTGCTGCGACAGTCAGCAAAGAAGCGAGAGACTTGTATGAGAGCAGCCCTGTCTTTGTGAGGCGACAGCGTGAGCGCGTTGGTAGCCTCAAGGAGGTCCTCGTCCATCCCAGATCCAAGTAGGTATGCTGTAGAGCAATAGGCTGAGTTGCGCCATGAAGGAAGATAGGATGATCGCTCCGTTAGTCAAAGGGAAGAGAGGAAAGATCGGCGGAAGGAGAGTTGCTTCTTTGCAGCTTTGCCCACTTTGTCGAGATGAAAGAGAGGAAGAAGAGTCTACGTCTGCGACTCCCAGGCTTGTCGTGAGCTTCTTCGTAACGATTCGTCAAAGGGTCCTTGCAGGGCGCAATCACGCTCATTGCTTAGCATCACCTTCACGCATGTTAAGGTTCAGCTTGGAGGTCACGTGCGTGCTTTTTGGCAGCGGCGGATGGCAGGTCAAGTGACGCTGTGTGTTGTGTTCAATGGTGAGTTATCGCCCTTGACAACGCGTGAAAATTGTTGGAAAAGGAGGCCGAGAAATGGAGGGAAATAAAGAATGTTAGATTTCTTAACTCGAGTGAGCGTTGGTCACGTGCCCTTTCGCTAACCATTGAAAAATGCGCATCTATTCCATTCGCACGATAAGTGCTGTGTGTTGTGTGTTGTGTGTTGTGTGTTGGTCTCTTTACGGCGCGTCGCAGAAATTGACACGCGTGTCAGAAGCGCTGCAGCTGAGGCTCTCCAGCACCATCTCAGGTCTTGAGCATTTGTTCTCATACCACGACCACCATCTTGCCCTCATACAGTCGCACACATTCTCGATACTGACACTGGCGGCATCGTTACATCATGGCAGGTTCTGTTTCCAAACAAAGCTCAAGAGTTCGTGCCTCTGGACCGGAAGCACGGACAAAGCCTCGAAAGGTCCAATTCGGAGGAGCTGAGGATGATGACAACGACAACAGCCAAAAGAACGACTGGATCGACCTCAACTCTGATGCCGTCAAGACACTCATCAATGAGGCAAGGATTATCCTTGCGGAATTGGGACCACAACTTTCGGCTCGATCTCCTACAAAGCTGGCGACGAACGCTTTCGAGATATCTCCAGACAACCTTTCATTGCACACACTCCGAGACCAGCTTCTGTCGAAAGCAGACCGCAGCAACCAAAGGCGACTCTTTGGGGACAACGCATCCCCAGCCAAACGTAGACGCAGCAGCATGTCGCAATTTGCAGGCGAAGGCGAGCTCGACATCAGCTGGGCTGTCTACAAACAGTGGCCTGAAGGATTGAACGAAGAGGAGAGGCTGTTGCTGGACTACTTCAAGAAGCTCAAGTTCATCTATCTGGAGCAAGAGACCAAGATGCGATTTATGGCAGATATTCAGGACGATCTCGAGTCTGGCAAGGAGGCAACCGTCTACTCTGCTGCCGAGGTGGCCGAACGTGAACGTGTGGCCAAGACGCTCAAGAATCAGCTCACCCAAGCCAAGGCCGAAGTTCGTGGACTGAGGAAAGAGGTAGATGCAGCGGCCGACGAGTTGTTCCAGCCATGGGCACAAGTTGAAAGGGATAGCCGCGAGGCTGAAATTCTCATCAAGGAGATCGGTGACATGGAGCTTGAGCTTGCCAAGATCCGTGCTCAGAATCACGGCAGGGGGGGCAGCGTCGCGGTGATCGCAGAACGAGATGGACCCTTGACATCCACCGAGGCGGAAGAGTACTGCGACACACAGATCCAGGAAATGACGACACTCGAAGGCAAGACGGCCAACGCCAAGAAGGCGATCGAGAACACCAAGAAGGATCTCGTATCTTCACTGAGGGCGCTTGACAGGATCAACGCTGAACGCTCGCTGGCGGACAAGTTTGCTAACGAGGTCAAGATGGGAATGGGCGTCGACGGAGGCCGTGACCTGGAGACGGAACGACTTTGTGCCAGCCATGCAGCCACCATCAGCCTGTTGCGTTCTCTGCTGGGCATCGACGAGATCGAAGCCATCTCTGCGAACGAGATCCGCATCACCTACAAGCTTGCTCTCGACTCGCTTTTCAACACGCAACAGCAGCAGCAGGCTTCCAACACCCGACGCAAGCGGAAATCGATCGCATTGCCAGATCAATCGCTTGTTCACGTCAACTTGCGTTTCAAGGATGTTGGAGGACGAATGGAAGAAGTCACCGTGACATCGTCCAAGGGAGAACAGTATGATATGCCAGAAGCATCCATGGCAAGGCTGAGAGCGCTGCAAAAGGCCAACGATGTGCCTCTGATCGTGCAAGAAGTCTTGGCGGCTTTCTGATCGAATCGAGTATTCTCGTGCGGCTAGTATTCGCACGAGAGTGTACCCAGGCGTGACACAGGGTCTTTACAAAGGAACCATCTGAACGCATACAGAACGTTGCTGCAACGCGCGCGTGTGTGGGTGTGTGTGTGTTGAATGTGTCAAAAGGCTCATCATCGACCAGAAGCTAGAAATTTGCAATTCCGCTGCTTTGCTCCACTTTGCCACGGCATGTCGATCTTTCCATCACATGTTTCTGCTCAGCAATCTCGAAAATCCTTCTTCCTTTCTGATCCTTGACAAGAGCGCTCGAGCGTCTCCCTTCCTTGCCGCCAATCGTCGCTTTCAGGCAAGCAGACTGGGTCGCCGCGCACCCACTTTTATAATCGAGTGCAGGGCGAATCGCTTCGCAGATTGGCATCCTCATCCACCGTCAAATTCCCACCATATCCCCTCGCTGCCTTTGAAGCACTTTCTCACCCCCTCCAAAACTTTACTCCAAGCTCCCACAAAGAGCCTAAACCACGCATTCGCCTGCAAATCAACCCACTATATCAGTGCATGACCATTGTTTCGACCCAACATGCCTAAAACAAAGTCTAAAACAAAGTCTAAAACTGACGACAATCCCGGCTTCGAAATCACGGATGCAAAAGGGCCCAGCGTCCCGCCACCAATTCGAGCCTCGACTCGTCAGGCCGTTCGTGGTAAGCTTCCACCAATCCCGAAAGCTGCCTCGCCCTCGGGTACGAGCTCCAGCGCCGCGAATGACAAGAACGAGACAACGCCCTCGACTAGAAAATGCAGGAGATCAATTGGCGGTGCCGGACCCTCCGAGGAACCTGATGAGCTCGAGCAGGGCCCGAGCCGCAAGTATGCAAGGTCTCCATCTTCCTCCAGGTCCCCCGCCAAGAGCACAAAAGCAAAGAAACCCGCAGCCGAGAAGAAGGAAAGCAAAGCAAAGCCGAAGAAAATCAGCAAGGCCGCAATGGAGCGAGCCAAGTTGGACGAGGTTCGCAACGATGAACACTTTGGAAAGCTCGATGCTGATACGATCAAGCGTATCGCTAAGGCGCACCTCGAGCGAATGTATCTTATCTATCGATTCCGCACAGACCAACAGACGCTTCAAGAGACATTTGATGTCAGCGGTTCCACGGGAAATGTGTACAAGGTCACCGTAGCTCGTCATGTCAACTGCAGCTGCATGGACTTCAGCCTGCGCCGTAAGGTCTGCAAGCATCTTCTCTTTGTCTACCTCAAAGTTTTGCGACTTCCTGGCAGCTTGCCCGTGTACAAGAGCATCCGTCTGTCCGAGGACCAAGTGGCCCAGGTCTTCGCCAAAGCACTACAGAATCCTATCGCCGAGGCTATGGCGAGACCCGAGCTTCGTAAAGCTTGGGAAACTGCTGTGGGCTACCAGCCTAGCCCGTCCGATTCCATCTATGAAGAACCAGCTGCTCCTCAGGGCAAGCGACTCATCCCCACCGAAGGCGACGTCTGCGGTGTCTGCTACGAAGATCTCGAACCGGGAAGCGTCGAAGGGCTCGAGTTCTGCCTCAAGTCGTGCGGACGACCGATCCATACCGATTGTCTTCAGACTTGGTTCAACACCAGAGGATACGATCGGACCTGCATTTGGTGTCGAGCAAAGTGGCACGATTCGGACAGGCAAGATACACACGACACCAATGGCTACGGCATCGGTCTGGGTCATCACGGAGCTGTCATTGACAGATCTACAGGTAGACAGCTCAATCTTGCCGCCGCAATCCAACCAGAACCAGCTCAAGCGGACCCAGTCGAAGCAGCTCCCGCCGAGGCAGCAGCACCTGTTGAAACCGTTGCAGCCGAGGCCGACACTTCTGGCTGGGACTGACCGCGCAACAGCAACATTCTCCTTCGTTTCCCACATTCTACCTCCTTGAATTGATTCAAAGCAAGCAGCGAGCATTTCAAGCATCCAATACCCAATTTTTTCATACCCTTGCATGCACTTTTGTCATCGATGTCAGTCATCTTTGCATCCGCAGCTGCAATCAGATCTCGTAATGGTCCCCAAATCAGCACTCTGGGTCGTTCAAACGCTGTACGTTTGTCCCATATCGCAGCAGTGTGTTGGCAGTGTTGTCGTGGTCTAATTGTGAGAGTCTGGCTAAGAGGTGAGAAGCAGCTCATCTTGTCGAGAGTATCACGCGTTGGTGGTGGCACGGGTCTCGGAATTCTGTACGACGTTCCCGATGCCACGCAACACGCAACACTCCTCCAAAGTGTTGATCTTGAAATTCCAACTTCAGCCTCGGCCTTGGTTGGTGCCCACACCTCCTTTCTCCCCACCTGCATCTATCTCCTTGAGCCCGCACCATCATCAACTGGCGCTGCATTGCTCACTCACTCATCACTCACCCTAACGTCTGTCCAGCCGATCGCCTTTCCTGCATTCTGATCTGGAGAGCCGTTCTCAGCAACGGCCTCTCCACCAACAGCCGGAAGAATGGCATCCTTTCTCAGTCAAGCATCCTCCTACTTTGGCCGCACAAACATCTCAGTCAACTACACCATCGATGAGTCTCAGTCTCCCGCCCACTGCGGTCTATGGAAGATCTACAAAGCCACCCGCAACGCTTCCTCCTCTTCCACCACCTCCACCGCCGGACCCTCCAGCTCATCAGATGCAACCAAAAACGTCGTCTCAATATGGATGCATACTTTCTCCACCCGTGGTCAGGTGCGACAACGAATCATGGACCAGCTCAAAAAGGAAGCTTCCTCACTCACGCGCCTCCGACACCCATGCATTCTTGAGGTTGTTGAACCGCTGGAAGAGTCGCGAAACGACGTAGCCTTTGCGACGGAACAAGTTTTCGCTTCGCTATCCGAGGCGTTAGTGTCGGATCATCGACAAGATGTGCAGTTGGACGAAGTGGAGATCCAAAAAGGCCTACTTCAGGTTGCGAGAGGACTGGAGTTCTTACACGGCGCAAAGATGGTTCATCAGAATCTCACGCCAGAATCTATCCTTATCAACGCCAAAGGAGATTGGAAGCTTGCGGGATTCTCTTTCCTCACTCCTCTCGAACAACCAGGTGGTGGGGGTGCAACACCGTGGACATTCCCCGACTATGATCCCAGCTTGCCGCCGGCGTTGAGTCGAAACTTTGACTACATGGCCCCTGAATACGCACTCGACGAGAAACTCGGCCCTGAAAACGACATGTACTCCCTCGGTTGTGTTGTCTACGCAGTGCACAACAAAGGTTCTCCTCCCTTCCGCAATCGCAATTCTCTTCCAAATCTTCGTGGCAATGCAGACCAACTGTCCACCATTATTGGCAACCAATCTTGGTCCAGAATGGGAAGAGACGTCCTAGACCTGCTCTCCAACCTTCTCACCCGATACCCTGGTTCTCGACTCGGTGCCGCCAGCTTCCAACAATCTTCCTACTTCAACTCGATCCTCGTCTCGACACTCAAATTTATGGAGAGGGACAACTTTGCCGGACGCACAAAGGAAGAAAGAGTGCAGTACCTCAAAGGTTTGTTGAAGATCCTGCCTCAGTTCTCGGATCGATTGTTGAGGAGGAAAGTGTTACCGGCAGTATTGGAGTTGATGACGGATCGAAGTTTGTTACCCTTTATACTGCCGAATGTTTTCCATATCTCGAAGAACCTTTCGAGTCTAGAGTTTACGAACTCTGTGTTGCCGAAGTTGAAGCCGTTGTTTGCGGTGCAAGATCCGCCGCAAAATATGTTGTTATTGCTGGATCAGATCGAGCCGTTATTCGTGCCAAAGGTCGCACCGACTACGTTTAGGGAAGAAGTGACACCGTTGCTCTATTCAGCACTAGAGGCGGAAAATGTTATGGTTCAGGAGAAAGCTCTTCGAACGGTGCCCCGTCTTGCGGAGATTCTCGAGTATGCACACGTCAAAGAGGTTTTGTTCCCCAAACTCGCATCGCTTTTCGCCAAGACAAAGGTCCTCTCCGTAAAAGTCAACTGCCTCATCTGCTTTCATGCTATGGTTAGCATCTTGGACAAATACACTTTAACAGAAAAGCTAGTACCGATTTTGGCTAGGATCAAGACCAAAGAGCCAAGTGTAATGGTCGCCACCCTCGCAGTGCATGAAGCTATGTCGCCAAAAGTGGATCGCGAGACATTGGCAACCGCAATCATCCCTCAACTCTGGGTCATGTCGATGGGACCGATGCTAAACGCAGAACAGTTCCGAAGATTCATGAAAGCGGTCAAAGAAATGAGTACGAGGGTGGAAAAGGAACATACAGCCCACCTGCGTGATGTGAAGAGGATGCAGGATCACACCGATTCTTACACAGGTGCTAGTGGAGCAGGAGCAGGGGCAGGAGGGGGAGGGGCGCTGGGAGGGGGAGTAACGGGTATCGGTGCAGGAGGGGAGATTGATTTCGCCACACTCGTAGGGCAGACCAAAACAGGTGGGGGAGGGGAGAAGAGTGTCAAGACGGACGATCCATTTGGGTTGGCGGATGATTTTGGTGGTTTAGGGGTGGCAGCTGATATCAGTCCGATGGCGTCGGCGAGCCAGACTCCTACGATTGGGTTAACGCCGACTCACACTGGAAGGTCCACATCAAACACTACCACGGCACCGAAGATGAATGGTTCTTCGATCCTGCGACCTTCCTCGACTACTTCGACAGCAAGTGCTGCGGTGCCTGCTTTGGCTCCTCCACCGTCCTTTACCCGTCCGTCTCTCAGTACGGCATCGTCAGCCTCGAGCACCACAGCAACAGCGGCTGCTCCTCCAGGATGGAACTCTGTCCTGCAACCCGCTTCTTCCACCAGCTTCAATTCTCTCTCCAAACCCTCCTCAACCACCTCCACCATCAACACGAGCGGAAACGGCTCAGGATCGAACTACAGCATCTCTCTACCCCCAGCAACCGGTTCCACTTGGTCAGCAGGCTTTAGCACCAACGCTCCACTACCGCCACTGGGAGGTATGGCTACAATCGAACCCAAACCCTCAAACACTACTTCTTTGCCTCCTCTTGTGCCTACAACTTCAAGTTTCGGCGGTGGAGCAGGAGCAGGAGGGCCTCCAGGATGGGGAGGAAGTGTTTTGCAGCCAAACAAACCGGCTATTTCTTCGGGTGCCGGTGCGAAGGGAGCGAATACGGATGCTTGGAAAGATTTTGATCCTTTCGCCTGACCCTCGGCTTAAGATAAGATGGCAATGTTGCAATTCACTCCATCGTTGCTCTGTCATACGTCTGTGCAGGAGCAAATGTGTTTTGGTGAGATATGAATGGGTATGATATGATTGATCATTGCCAAAGCGATGAGATAAACGATGCAAAAAGCAATGCAAAAGTAGCCGTGAGCCTCACTTCGGCCCACGCTCGTAAGCATTAGGCCTAAACCTTCCCGCATCTTCCTCATCATCATCATCGCTGCGCTCTACTTCCTTCTCATCTCCCTTCTCGGTTACTGTAATCGTCTGTGTCCCACCCGACCTCGTTTTCGTCCCTTTCGGCTTCCGATGCTTTCCATGATGATGATGATGATGATGCGGCCCATTCTCATGCCCACCATTTTCACACCCGCTATTCTGCTTTTGCTTCAACTTCTCCTTCAATCCCTGTGAAAGATCAGGTCCGTCCGCACTACTTTCGCTCTCCGACCCTGAACTCGAATCTGTACCATCACTCGAGCTGCTAGATGACGATTCGTCTGAACTCTCACCAAAAGCTTTCGGCTTGTGATAAATACAGCAAACTATCCCGCCCCGGATCACACAAATGTCAGCAAAACACAAATCGACAAACAGACCAGGAAGACCAAAGGGGAGGTTGGTGCTTACTCTTGGACTTTTTGCGACCTAAACCTTCATTGTCGACTGTATTTTCGGTCCACACTACTCTTCGACGGGACGAATCCGGGCTGCGTGAAGAAGCTGCGGCTGTGGGTCGAAGACGAAGGATCCCAGCTTCGCTGTCTTCGGATGATGGATGTGGATCGGTTGGGTGGGTTGCGGTTAGGGTTATGGTTCGGGATGATGATGCTGCGGGGGCGGGCTGGTTGGACATTGTCGTATTCGATATTGGCTATTGCCGAGACCTTTGATGTGTGCTGTTGGCCTTGCGCTTTGGTCTGATTGCTTGCCTGAGTGCTCGCTGTTGCTCCGCAATATGTTTATGACGGAGGCTGTGATATGGATGCCGGTGAATATGGCTGCTAGTTGGCTGCTAGTGGTGGAGCGAAAGAGAGTTGATCGTGGTTGGAGAGGTGCGTGGAAAAGCTGAGTTTGATGAGTATAAAATTGTGGAGAAAGGGGCTTCCAGCACCGCCGCCGCTCGTTGCCTGTTTCCTCCCGATTGCCGAGAATTAAGCTTCACTCCAACACACGCTACGCTCGCTCCTGTCACTTGTACCTTTACACTATCACAGACAATCCTCGGAAAGTCATTGACAAAGCAAGCATCTATGAATCAAGTATGTACATTTGCGTGCGAACAAACGATCTATGTGTGTAGTTGATGCAGAAAATCAATGCAATCGAATCTAGAATCTGTATGCTGTCGTCACCCTTTGGCATGCTGTTCATATATCACATGCCCTCGGCCTCCTCCTCCTGTCCCAACGGCCCATACCCATCCCGTTCTCCCCTCACCAGCCTCGGCCGGTTAGCCGGACTATCCAGCCCAGTATACAAAAAGGCATCATACATCCCCGCTCCCACCACACCACCCAACACACTACTCAACCAAGGATTCCAGAACCAATACCACCCATTATGAGTCCATACCTCTCTTCCATACCCCACTAGCCACAGTGCGATTCTGGGGCCGGTATCTCTTGCGCCATTAATCGCATATCCTGTGTTGTACCCCAAAGAGGAGCCGATTCCGAGGAGGACGATAAACATCGCAAAAGGTTGCGTACCCCGCGGTGGTTTTAGGTTGGCTGGATCTGCTAGGGCGAAGACTAGAAAGAGGAGGATTGAAGTTGCGAAGAGTTCCGAAAAGAAGGCTGAGCTCAAGGAGAGTTCGGGGGCTGGGAGGGTGAAGAATAGCCCAGCTGTACTCTTGGGGCCTGTGACCGTACGGGTTCCATCTCCTCCTTGAAAGGCATTGATAGCGGTGAAATTGTTAGCATAGACCAAAAGAGAAGCGAAAGTAGCACCTAGTGTCTGGGCAAAAATGAAAGGTAGCACTTTTCTCTTGGGAAACCCTCGAAACAGAGCGAGCGCAATGGTGACGGAAGGATTACAATGTCCACCAGATATGCCACCAGAAATCCAGACCGCCATAGCAACTCCTGCTGCCCAAGCCAACCTTGCCTCGAAATAACTTCCGTATGCAGCAACATCTCTTGTGGCGGAAGAATGATAGTGTAGGTTGACTTGACATTCGACACCAGCACCGAAAATGAGGATGATGAAGGTGCCGAAGAATTCAGCCAACTCTTCGCGGTAAAGGTATCGAAGCTTGGCCCAGGTGTTGGGTTCGCGGTGTAGACCGGAGAGTGCGAGGGGGGAGGAAGGGGAAGAAGAGTGGTAAGGGGAGGAAGGATCGCGCCACCAACGAGGAGGTTTGTGGAGTCGGGTTGATTCGTGTGGTAGTGGAGCGGAGGCGGGGAGGAGAGGTGCGAGGGAAGAGGCGTCAGGATGGACTTGGTGCTCTGAGAGCTGGCGGTGCTCAGTGAGTCGCGTCATTGCCACCGAGTAGACTTCTCAGAGAGGAGGAAGGCTTGGTGATGGTGGTGGCAGTGGTGGTGAGAGAGGGAGACAGAAGGCAGAAGATAAGGAGACGAGCAAGTGGGAATGATAAGGGTCTTGTGCGGAACAGGAGAACAACACTCAAACCCTTTCCTTTCACAAGAAAGTGTCGTCACAACGCACGCAGACAGACTTTGAACCCTTGACCCAGAAGCCCTATCTCATCAGTAGCCACTTGCATGCCTTATTCGCCGAGCTTAGCCTTCTCCGCTTTACTTCGGCCATCGGGCACACTAAAGCTCTGTTATGATTGGTAACAAACCTTCTGGGATGCTTCAGCAAGCGTTCGACGTGGATTGAGAAGGGCAAGTGAAAGCCAGAGGTACGAGCGAGAGTTGCTTTCGATGAAAGACGTCACGCTAAGCTGCCGGCGACTTGGATTTCTGCAAGAAGAAACGCCGGCAGTTGACTTTCTTCCTAATCATCTCTTCCTTCTATGCCTCTTTAGCACAGAAACTCTTTAGCACAGATACTCTTGAACACACATACACAATAACAATAATAGAGCGTCAAAAGAATGATGATAATTGGGTATACAACGGGTATTTTTTAGCTCATGGAAGGTTGGTAATGAGCAATCAGCGATTCGTGTAACCCCCAAACTTGCCAACATTTCCCATCTTTGAACACTTCAACGCCCTCCCCCTGTCCAGCACACTGATGCCCTTCAGCACCGCAGCCTCGTTGATACTCTGCAGTCTCCTCTGCTCGGCACATGCGCAGCCACAGGCAGGACAATCGCCAACAGCACTCCTCTCCTTCTCACCCACCTCCTCTGTGGGTTTGAAGCTGGGCGCAGTGCCTTGACCGACATGCTTGACACGCAGGTCGTGAAGTTCGTTGCTAAGTTCTTGGATCTGAGCTTCGATCTCTCGTGCACGTTGACGCACCTCTTCAGGAATGGGGATCTGGGGGCTAGCTGGTGGAGAGAGAGCTGCCGTAGCAGCTTCTGTTTCCGCTGGTTCTGAAGGCGTATCGTTGGGAGGTGGATGAACCGAGTGATCGAACAAAGGAGTGAGGGGAGAATTGATAGGAGAGTGGAATTGCGATTGGGTGTCTGAGTTGCTTGCTCCGGCGTCGAGGCTGGGTAAGCGACTGTTGCTGCTAGCTCCACCGTGACCGCTCCAGTTACTGTTGGCAGAGTCCGGCACTCTGGGACCGGGCAAGACTGTTCCGTGAGGTGTCGCTCGAATTTCGGCCAATTCGGGCTTGTACGGAGACGAGGTGGAAGCAAAGCGACCGGCTTCTGAGAAGACAGGCGAGGGTGTTCGGAACGAAGGTGTTGCTGGACTGTGAGGTGCAAGCAGCCCTGTTGAGCTGGCTGTAGAGCCACCTGAAGCCTCGCGCAAATGACCCTCGAAAAGTGCAGACACGTCCAAGAGGTCGGCCGCAAAGCCTGAGAACATCGACGAGACGGGCCGAATCTGCAGTGCAGGCTTCTCGGTCAAGATCAGAGGTTTGAGTTGGTCGCTTTCATCATCCTGAAGCGAGAATGATGGCATGGGCGACTTGCTCGATCGACTAAAATCCTTGCTGCTGCCACTCTGCGGGAAAGTCGAGAGGCCTTCATAGTCGACACTGACGCCCTTCCCTTTCTTGAGCTTGCGCATGAGGAAGCCACTCTTCTTGTTCTTGAGCAGGCGCATGCTGGACTGACCACCATCGCTGGAAGGATCCCTCGACATGGCGAGGGCGTCGTGGTTCGACTCGCCAGCTGCAAGGTAAGGTGATGTCTTGGTTGCATTCGACGCACCGGAAGATGCGAACCACTCAGACTGCTTCTGTCGCGCCTGTTCGCGGGCTTGTTCAAGTGAGATGAGCTTGTATGTAACGCCTTCGATGTTACCGGGAAGCGGAAGACTGCCCGAAGTCTGACTGAACGAGGCTGACATCATGCCAGCTTGAGGCACACCTGTTGGCGAGCCAGCTCGGCCACGCGCAGCTGCAGCCTTACCGACCGGAGTCGATTCGCCTTCTGCTGGTGTGGATCCAATCGCGTTCTCCCCTTCCAGGCTGCTGGTGCCTCGTGTCGAGTCCTCGCCGCTGAAATCAGAGCGTGAGGCGTCACTCATCTCACGCATGGGAGGCGTGCGAGATCGCGATTGCTCCAACGAAAACGAGCTGGAGCGTTGTACCTGTTCACTGGCGAAGCTGATGCTGTCCGTCGGGCTCAGTGTGTCTTCCTTGTACGCCAAAGAACGCACACCGCCCAAATGCGGGGAAGGCAGCGCCCCGTTGGCATGCTTCGGCGATGGAATAAGCGGTGATCGAGCTTGGTCTCTGTACTTGGCATTGGTGGACATGATCATGTTGGCCAGATCAGCTTGGCTCTTCGTGACTGGTGGCATGCAGTTGGCGTTGTTGATGGTGCGAGTCGAACGGCTTTGAGGCAAATCAGCTGCTGCGAAGCCCATGGAAGGGACGGGACTCGAGCTGGCGTGGTTGAAGCTGGCTGCCGCAGGAAGTTCGGCGAGCAGCGCAGAATGTGGATGAGCCGGTCGACGATCGTCGTTGCCACCACCGCTGCCACCACCGCCGACAAGGCGCAATGCTTTTGTGAGCTTGCCCTTCTTGGAGGCGGGTGCAGCTGCGCCAGCAAGACCTAGACCTTTCAACATACCAACAGCACTACTCGAGACGCTCTTAGATCGTGAGCACTGCGTTGCAAACACGGACGTCGCATCACCCTCCTTCTGAGCTTCCTCCTCGAGCAAATCTGCGTTGCTCGGATGGGAGCTCATGCCGAGTCCTGACGGGACGTAGGCAGGGTTGGGGCTTCTACCACCATTGTGCGAGCTTTCAACCGATGGCCTTGACTTGAATCTAGAGAAGGGCTTTTCGAACGTCTCTGCACTTGGGCGCAGGGTGTCACGCAAAGATGGACGACCAGCTGTTGTGGCAAGGTCCTCTCCACCGAGCTCCCATGGGGCCGGTGCGTTCTTCTTAACCTTCGGACCGAGGGTACTGATCCGGCGGGCATCGTTGGCGAGCTTGTCCTGAAGTGCAACAAGCATCTTTTCCTCCTCGGCTGCTCCGCCGTCGAAGGAAAGGATGGGTGAATGGTCACGACATGTCTTGGCCTTTCGTGATCGTGACAGATCGGTGGTTTGTGGCACTGGAGGCATCTTGGGCACGAGGGTGCCATCAGCCAGTCTTACTGGACTACTCTTTGATACGGAGCGAGTGGAGGGATTTGGGCTAGTGCCAGAGGCCGAAGTCGAAGCTTGACGATGCAGCGACTCATTGCTGTTTCTGGATGCTGCTTTGACAGGGATAGGAGGTGGCATCCTGGACGAGTTGCGGGAAGGGAAAGACTGTACGCTTCGGTCTGCTTCCAGAGTTTCGTCTTGATCGTCGTTGAAGGTCATCTTGGGAGTTCGAGGCTTATGTGCTGCAGGTTGCATGTCGAACCCATTGGCAAGGTCGACATTATCAGCTGCATCGTCTCTACCACCGTAGCCGCTGTACTGACTGCCGCTTTGGAACCCGCTAGCATCGCTTCGTGGACTGAGCATGCTCTGAGCTGAGGGACTCAAAAGTCCAGCCGAGTTGCTGCCGAGGTACTGGCCATTCTGGGGGTATTGGCTTGAGGCGGGCATGTTGGGAAGAGGCGGTGGTGCCTCTCTCCGCCTGCCGTTGGGTTTAGCTCCGCGTCCGGCAAAGATGGAGCTCTCGACGCTGGTGGGACGTACGTGACCGTACACACTTGTAGTGGCATCGTGACCGCCGATGGTGGCGGAGTGGGAGCCTGCCTGCGTTTCGCCATCCCAGCTCTCGGCGTCAGAGAACTGGTCGTCGTTAGGGTCAGTTGTCTGACCTAGTTCGCCGGTCCAGACGACGTCGTGGTGACCAGAACGTTGCGACCAGTTGCTGGGTGGACGGAAGGATGGCACGAGATTCTGCCGCTCTCTGCCGATAGCGCGAGCGAGCTCTGTAGTCTTGTTGGTGGGCTCGATGCTTGGCCTGCCTTCGGACTCGTAGAACGAGTTGGCGATCGAGATGGGTCTCGAGGCGACGGCGGACATAGCTGTTAATGGTCTGCTGCGGTTAGGTATCTAAGGGTTTGGAATCTATTGGTGTGATCTATGTAGCCTACTTGGGTCTATTGCGAGATCATTTTTGGGTCTGCGAGTCTTTGCTGGTCGTAAATAGAATGGCAATCTAGCTGGCCTAGATGGTGGCTTTCGACGAGATCCAGGAAGCAGCGGTCTGGAGATGGTTGTAGAGGGAGGAGTGAGAAAAGGAAGGTATGGTGTTCGGACGTTGCGGATAGGGAACGAAGGAGCGCGTCAGTGTGCGATGGTTGGATCGAAATCTCCGGGGAAGAGTCGTGGTATGCAAGAATCTAGACCCTTGTTGATGTTGGAATCGAGATGTAAGCAGGGTGCTGGAAGCGGTGGAAGAGAGCGTTGCCGAGAGCATAGGACAATACCGAAGGAGTGTATGCGGTGAGTGAAGCTACGTTGGTAAGGAGCCGTCGCTTGTTGGAGAGGCGAGGCAATGTGTGTGTGTGTGAGCGAAGGGATCAAGGCGAAGAAAAGAGCATGAATCGCGACTTGGCATCACACACAGGAATGAGCAGCAGGGTTCATGGCAATTGTAAGTAAGGAGAACAGAGACGAAAACAAGGTGCGGACAAAGAGTGTAAGGGAACAGAATGTGCATACACAACCACAGCTAACTCGCTCATTCCTCACAGCCGAGGGTCTCGCACTGTTGCTTCCTGCTCTTGCCTGCACGTTTTCCATTCCGGTCCCCGTACGCCATCTCGCTTCTGGTATTCAATCCATCGCTTTCGTCTTCTCCTTTTTGGTATCGTTACCGATAGCGAGGACGGATGGAGAGCTGGCGTCCGGCCCACAAAGGGTGCAAAGGAAGGCGAGAAAGGGATCGTCGCCCTGCATCTTGCTCCTCCGAACTCCAGATCTGTCCTCTGTTTTGCCAGCAGGGACGACCGAGCACGTGCCTTGAAGTCGACGCGTCACGCGTCGCGCGTGCCTCGTCCTTTTCGGCGCACATGCCATGACTGGAGGAAGCTTCCTCAACGACACATTCATACCGACCTTGTCGAGGTGCGAGGACAATGTCACACTCACACTCGTGTCCGACGTAACGATCCGACAAAGTAAACTCGTAGACGTGTAAAAGTGGCGTAGCCTTGCGCCTGCCCCACTCGAGTGTTAGGCTGCAGCAACAATAAAGACCTTGACAACGACAACGCCGAGCCATTGCGCTTCTTTTCTCTGTGGCTGCTGAACTACAGTACGACAGAGGACAACATGGCAACACCACGGAGAAGGCTTGCATTCGGCGATGGCTCTGGCTATGCTATCAGTCTGCCAGCCTAACATCTTTCTCTTCCGACAGGACCACAATTCAGTTTGTTAGATCGAAACGGTTTACACCAATATGATGCGACTTTTTTGTGCCTCTTTTTTTGCGATTCTTTTTCGAGATTGCCGTGGAGATTGCAAACAAATGTAAAGGTAAAGTGCCATGCTTGAGGCCTCGCATCTCTATCCAGATGTCATCGCTCCACCTGACAGATTCGGAGTGTTAGCCTAACTCCTTACCACTGAGAGGCTAGATGAAGCCTCTGAATTCTCAGCCAAGATCGATCACAAGACTTTGATCAACAGTGGTTAGATGCCACAGCGAGGTGGACCAGTATCGCGCGAAAGAGCAAGCTATCCCGAAATCCGAATCCGGGGTCGCGATTCTTTACGCAGCCGTGCATGCGTAACACTCCTGCTCTCCGTTCGCGATTACGAGGGTCTAACTCCACCTCGGCAGCAACCATCGAACCCTTTCGCCATCCACCTCGCAATTGCATACCTAGCGCACATCCATCCAGCACTCACCAAAGCTCACATACTGCGCCTCCAAATCGAGCAGCGACTCGATCAAGTACAACCTCCCCAACGGTGATAGATACAGGAGAGACTTACCCACGCAGACGACCGACACGGAGGGTCTGAGTCGACAGACCTCCACGATGCAAGCTGTCTCGAAATTCATCTTTGGCCCGAGCCAAGAAGGTAAGCTCCACAGTCGCATTCTCATGATCTAGGCGTAACCACCTCGACTCACACAGCGAAGGCCAGAAAACTGACGTCAACCACCGTATCTACATCGAACAGAGAGAGTGAAGAAGGTCCAATCGCAGTTACGATCCGAACAGCGTTCACTCGATCGAGAGATGCGACAGATCGACCAAGGATCCACAAAGACCAAAGCCGAAATTAAGAAGCTTGCCAAGAAGGGCGACGTCAAGAACGCAAAGATCCTAGCAAGAGAAGTCGTCCGCGCCCAGAAGCAGAAGAACCGTCTTGCAGTGTCGAAAGCGAGACTCAATAGTATACATATGCAGCTGCAGCATCAACTCGGTAAGCACCCTGACTCGCTCACAGAAAAGTCAAGGGATGACACTGACAAGTTATGGCTTCACGATTTTGATGGGTCTGGCGATGGCTGTGTTGTAGCAATGTACAAGGTGACAGGAAGCATGCAGAAATCGACCGAGATCATGAAGTTGTCGAATCAACTGGTCAAGCTGCCAGAAGTTTCGGCGATTATGCGGCAAATGAGTGGCGAGATGACCAAGGTAAGCCCACACTCCTCCTTTTCTCCTCAACCCTTCACTGACACTCTTATCACTGCTCTATGATGAACTTGGCAGGCGGGGATCATGGAAGAACTCATGGACGACACATTAGATTCTGGTGTCCTCGGCCAAGACGAAGATGAGATGGAAGAAGAAGCACAAGAAGAAGTCGACAAAGTCCTCTATCAGCTCACCGACGGCAAATTGGGTCAAGCAAGCACAACCGATGGACTACCAGAACTGGCGATGGAAGATCCAAAACTCAACGAAGAACAGGAACAAGCAGATATGCAACGCATGCAGGCTGCTTTGGATGGGTTGATTCGTGGATGATGCCATCAGATCCGCTCTTTTCCAGATTCGCAGCGTAGGACCACGTTCGGGTCACTTTGTCTTGTCGCTCCGTCATTCGAAAGCTCGCCCTCTTGCTCGTCGTCACACTTGTATTTGTACCGATAACATTGTTTGTTGAATCCATTCGATCATCAGCAGCATCCCAGAGCATGACTGGCAAATGTGTCTTTCGCTGCGACCAATCCCACCATGAACGAATCGGGAGAGCATCCCATCTTTCCGGCACCTAACACCGCCTTATAGCGCCAAGGCCATCCCGAGCCTTCACACCCGCAACGCAACGCGACAGCAACACTTGACTGCCAACCAGCTTCGGCTTCAACACGCCGAACAAACAAAACTCAATTGAACTCATGAAGATCGCAAACGTCACACACAAAAACGAAAGTGTTGTTTTGAGACCGATATGCTCAGATTGCTGCTGGATATATCTGAGGACAAGATGCTAGCGCTGGCGGTAAAAGTACAGAAGAGATACAAAGCGACCAAGAGGGGAAAAAAAAGAGATCGAAAAAAGGGCTACGCAGGGACTCTGAAAGTCAACAAGCGGGAGGACACCACGACGCGCTGCACCGAACGTGTCGGGCCGAGAGGTACAGGAAGAACATATGACAAAAGAAAACCGAATCACAAGTTGAGACGCAGAAAGCGCTTACTTGGAGGAGGAGAACTTAGTGACCGACTTGGTACCTTCCGAGATGGCGTGCTTGGAAAGCTCACCGGGGAGGATGAGGCGGACAGCGGTCTGGATCTCTCGCGAAGAGATGGTCGACTTCTTGTTGTACGAAGCAAGCTTAGAGGCCTCAGTGGCGATGCGCTCGAAGATGTCCTGAACGAAAGAGTTAAGAATGGCCATGGCCTTGTTCGAGATACCGGTGTCGGGATGAACCTGCTTAAGAACACGGTAGATGTAGGTGGAGTAGGTCTCCTTGCGGACCTTGGTGGCCTTTTTCTTGTCACCAGACTTGGCGGGAGCCTTGGAGGTCTTCTTGGCAGCCTCGGCGGGAGCCTTGCCAGCGGACGAGGCGGGGGCCTTACCGGCGGTGGAGGAGGGCTTCTTCTCAGCGGGCTTGGGAGGCATGATGAATAGAGTAAAGGTGGGTGGGGTTGGTTGTAAGAGGTGGTAAGAGTTGGATGAGGAACTTGACGGATGAGGAGAAGAGAGAAAGAAGAGGGTCCAAAGGTAACAGCGTGTCCAAAGGGCTGGGTTATAAACCAAATTGGACGTTGAGACTCGGGCGCGTCTCTGTGTGTGTCAATGCGCCTTTGCGCTTGAGACGAGACGTAGACGCGCAGTCGAATTGCTTTCAGCGGCAGAGCAGCAACTGAGCCTGCGAGCGCTCGAGCGCGAACGCGTCTGTCTGTCTGTCTATTTCTGAGCAGAAATGCAGAGCCTTTGCTGCTGTGTAGACGCCGAGACGAGTCTGGAGAGGGGATTTCGTGTGATTTCCTAGAAATCAAAAAATGAGAAAATCAAGGGCCACGCTCAGCCCAGCTAGAAGAAAGGCTTTGCTGTGCTGTCCTGTGCTTTTCGGTGGATCCGAACGTTGATTTCACATTGAAGCCTTCGAAGCCCCTAATTTCCTGATCGGAACCTCTGCGCACCAGCTCCCTGCGAAGGCGTGACTGTATCGCATTCCTCGGCTGAGTATCGAAATTTGATTCGAGCATTTGCGGGCTTCGAAGCCCCGAGAATTCTCTGTCCTTCTTTCGTCACATCACATCTCTCTTCGTCCTCGCTCTTCGCTGGAGCTGAACCGCTGACACTGGCCTCGGCTCCGTCGATGTTGAATTGCGATCTGATCAAGCAAGCCAGCTCTGATACTATACCTGTCGTGGTTGTCAGTGTTTCGTGAGGCTGACCAGACCATGAATAGGCGTTGGCTACAGGTACTTGGGCGGCTGGCTGACGGATTGTTGAAATGAGGGGCTGTCAACAGCTTTGACGAAGTTGCGCCAGTAAGGGACCGAAGTTTTTGGAGCCTCCGAAGGCTTGAATGCGATTGGCGCTGATTCAGGCATGTTTATCGAAGGCCTAAATTCGTAAAAGGATATTCCGTTCCAGTTCTGTGAGAATTGCGAATCAACGCGCTTTGTGTTGGTGCTTGTGCTTTTTCTTCTTTTTCAATGACTATGACAGCTCGACTGCCTGCCTCCACGCAGTTGCCGAATTTCGAGAGAATTGCGTGGGTGCGTTGTATCTCTGTCGGTGCTCGTTTCGTGGGCGTCTGTGTGCTTGTCTGCCTATCTGCCTGTCGCGTCGCGCATCCAACACTTGGCCTTGCCTTGCCTTGCCTTGCCGTCCTCCCGCACTGGCCTGCCCGCCTGCCTGTCTGTGTTGCTGGACCGACCAAAGGATGATAAAACCCTTCGTCCGAATCGGCTGCATTTCCATTGCCTCCCCCTCTTCTCTCTCTTCTTTCTTCTCCATCGTCTATCATCTCCTCAAGTCTCACGACATCCCTTCAACGTTCAACTCAACCCCAACCCTCCCCTTCTAATTTACTTTAGTAAACATGTCTTCTGGTGGTAAATCTGGTGGCAAGGCTGGTGACGCCTCTTCTAAGGCCCAGTCCCGATCGGCCAAGGCTGGTCTTCAGTTCCCTGTTGGTCGTATCCACCGTCTCTTGCGAAAGGGCAACTACGCTCAGCGTGTCGGTGCCGGTGCTCCTGGTAAGTTTTCATTCTCTCCTACGTCTTCATCCCCATCACGTCCCTTGAACTATTGACTAACACGTCGCTCTTCGTTCCTCTACCTTTTTGTACGAATAGTCTACCTCGCTGCCGTTCTCGAGTACTTGGCTGCCGAGATCCTCGAGCTTGCTGGTAACGCCGCACGTGACAACAAGAAGTCCCGTATCATTCCCCGTCACCTTCAGCTCGCCATCCGCAACGACGAGGAACTCAACAAGCTTCTTGGCGGTGTCACTATCTCCCAGGGTGGTGTCTTGCCCTTCATCCAGTCTGAGCTCCTCCCCGCCAAGTCTGGCAAGCCCAAGAAGGCTGGTGGCTCGCAGGACATCTAAGCGTTTCCTCTCTTGGTTACGCTTCCGTTGTTCCGCATCTACACTCCACTGTACTACCATCTCTGCATCTTAGTGTCGGTCGTTCCTTCGTCACGATGGTCGACCTTCGTTTAGGACTGTCTCGGTAGAGGTTGTATGCAGCTTTATTCTGCTCTGCCACTATCTTCGCTCTTCGCTCTCCCCTATCTTTCCCTCTTTGTCGTGTTTCTTTCTCGTTTTTCTCTTTGTGTTCATCCTTGTACTACTACTACCACCATGGGCTCGGCGGTCAGAACAGGGCTCCGCCAGCTTACGCAACATCAGGCATCATACCAACCTGTGCTCAAAGAATGCTTTTTTTTTTTTAGCGAATGTGCGCGTGTGTCCAGTTCGGGTGTGACTGGAATTGCCGGGAGACGAGTGTCCCGCGATATAGCTTGCTAGCTGTGCGTCGTCAGCGAGCGCGATGAAGTTACTTGGTCGTGCTGGAAGACGATGGCGATGGCTCTTGCTCGCCTTGCAACCTAGCACGGAGCATCGGGAGGGATAGGCTTGAAGATGTTTCTCTTGCGGCGTGGAAATTGATCATTTATGAAGGCACGAATATTGAGGTCACGAAAATCTAACTGATATTCCCATGTTGTCCGAGCCTGAGGCTGGAAGCGATCCGACTTGCTTGCCATAGCTTGACGTTGACATCTTAGATCTATTGGTTCAGAGCACTGTCGCCCGTACAATCTTGATCTCTTCACGAGGCCTACGTAGAAGTCGCAACCAAGAAAGCGAGTAGGAACACTGGTCAGCAACGTGTTGGAACTCGCTCGCCTCTGTTTGAACCAAGACTTACCTGTCATCCTTGGTCTCGACCACGCCGATCTCTCGCACAGCGTGCATACCATCCGATACGCGGCCAAAGATAGTATGTTTGCCATCCAAGAAGGGTGTCGGTGCTAGCGTGACGAAGAACTGGCTGCGATTTGTATTGGGTCCTTCTCCGTTCGCCATTGCCAAGATACCAGCACCGACAAAGCGGAGCTCGGGGTGGATCTCGTCTTCGAAGTGTCCACCGTAGATAGATGCACCTCCCGATCCTGTCCCCGTAGGATCGCCTGCCTGGATCATAAAGTCACTGATGACGCGGTGAAAAATGATGCCGTTGTGGAAGCCCTGCTTGGCCAGCTGATAGAAGTTGGCGCATGTCTTGGGTGCATGCTTCCAATAGAGTTCGAAGACAATGCGACCCATTGAGGTTTCGAGCACCACGGCACCGCTATCTTTGCCCGGCGTTGACATGGCTGCGGAGCTTCGTCTCGATCGACGGATAGCAAGAGAGGTGATGGTCAAGAGCAGTCAGAACTGGAGGATGGAGCTGTCTTGCATTTGCAGACCTTCACAACAACGAGAATGCAAGCTGATTTGCGCTTTCTCGTCAGGGTCCAGCGAACCGGAGCCGAAGCGACGCACAGACACGCGACATTTCCACGGCACAGCAACACTCGATACTACCTTCTTCTCAACATCATCACCCTCAGCACTCCTTCACGTATTCCGCCTGCAGCAGCTTGGCTGAACGGAAACTCGAGCAGTCGAGTAACGCGCATAGGCTCAATGCCGTCCAACCCTCAGCGCCAGCCCGAAGGCGGGAGGGGTGTGAATGGAACTGCTCCAGCGCCCGAAGCTGCCTCGACGTCCGCTCCAACCACACCAGCAAGACAAGGCCGAGCCAGACACGCTCGCACCAACGCATCCCTAACATCTAGCATCGCAAGCAGCAGCGTCGGTGCTAGCACCGATGCACCCTTCTCGCCCACAGATAGACTGCCACGGCGCAGTTCGATCCCCAACGAGGCTAGTCGCATCTTTCAGGCCACAGGGTTTGACCCATTCGGCACCGAACCTGACACGCTCTTCCGTTCAATGACGGTCAAGGAGGTCGAGGCGTACGAGCGAGCCGTCCGAAGCACCGCACATGGAAAGCAGCAAGAGCTCAGAGGTCTTGTTGGACAGCGCTACGAGGACCTCCTCGGCACAGCCAATACCATCATCGACATGGCTGGTAGTTCCAGCCAACTCTCACAACGACTTCAGAAGCTTGCAAAAGGCGTCAAGTCGGCATCTAGCGTGGAAGAGACCGCAGAGACGTCCAAAAAAGCGAGTCGACGCAAGAGCTTTCTGCCCGCACAGCTCTCAACATCGAGCGGACCGGATGCGGATGCCTCATCGCTGCACCAGGAAGCAATCTATGTGCTTGGCACCTCACTGCGCCTCATCATGGACGCACCTGAATACGTCTGGAAATCTATCGAGAAGGGCAAGACGCTACAGGCTGCCTGGGCCTTCATGTTGGCCAGAGCTACATGGTGGGATCTCAACGAGACTGGCCTGCCCTCCGACAGCCAGTCGGCACTAGCCCCAGATGGTGAAGAAGGCATCGCATCGGCGTCTCAAGCCGTCTCGCTACTTGGTGTTAATGTCAAGAAGGCGTTCCCATTCATAGAGAAGCAATGGCAGAGCATGCTGCCGATGCGCAAGCAGATTGTCCATCGCGCTGTTGCTCTGCTCTCCGATGCCGAGATCGAGTCCATGGCCGTGGTGGACCAACTTGCTGCGCTGATGCTGATCGATGGCACCAAGATCGACCAGGCTGTTCACCTGCTCCTTTCGCAGCGACTCACAGCTATGCGGCGTATGGTGCAACGACAGCGGCGATCAGCACTTGACCTACATCACCACACGACGAGCCGTGATGTGGACGGGGCCGAAATTGCCAACAGAGCAGCGCAGACATCACAGACAATGGCTCAACTAGTCACGCTGTTCGCACGCACACTGCAACACGCCGTTCAGATCTTTGCGCTTCCGACAACGAAAGAGGCTGCATCATCATCACGGCAGCCTTTGTTGCTAGACTTGCTTGCCACCATCACAGACTCTGCCAACTTCACAACAGGCACACCTGCAGCTATATCACCTGTGCATGAACGCGCAACACTCTTCCCACACCCACCCTCCGCATCCAGCAACGATGGCACATCGGCAAGACAAAACGCTGCAGCCCTTCGAGCGCTCCGTAGAAGGTCAAATCACGGCTTGCCGACCGAGAATGCGACCCAAGATGTTGGAACACAAGCAGCAGCAGATCGTACACACCCAGATCAGGCGAAGTATTTGCGAGTGTCGACAGTCAACGTTGTGCAGGCCCTACCAAGTTCTCGTGTCCTTCTGCGCCTCCTGCCGCCATCACTGTGGGGCTTTGCGCCATTTCTGGACCTCGAGAACTCTGAAAAACATTCAGCTGAGCAAGTCATGGGCGATCTATCAACATGGTCAACGAAAGCGCGCGAGGTTCTGATTGACGGGCACGCAGAAGGGACCAAGAACCATGCTCCACTGGATACATTAAGGACTTTGCTCTCTGAGCTTGCAAACGTCAGCGAGCTTGCGCTCGTACGAAGGTCATTACGCACAGCTTTGCATCGAGCAAGGCGCATCGTTGCTCGCAAGCTCATACCATCGGACGCGGTGAAAGAAAATCGCCGCCAGGCAGCATCAGCAAAGGTGGACTCGGAGTTAGAGCAATTAGAAGAGGCTATCGACTCGATCTTGCAAGAGCGTCTGTCGCATCTCATGGAACAAAAGCTTCAACACGCGGTCCAGGCGCTTCTCACAGAGACTGGAAAGATAGTGTCGTCGCTGCAGTCCAACTCAGCAGAGGTCGATACACCTCTCGACGCGCTCTTCCATCCGATTGGTGCGGACATCGCTTCATCCGAAGCTCGCATCGATGCGACCGCAGCTGCCAACCCAACTCAGGCAAGTCGCACGTTTGCTGTCGCGTTGCAAGACCATGTCTGCGGTCGGTCGCAGCGAATTGATAAGCTGGCAAGCTTGTACGAGACGCCGACTGCCGCTTTGTCGCAGGAGCTGAAGCTGTATCAGACAGAGCTCGAAGCCGACGGTAGATTCGCTAGTGCAAGCACATCGATTCGAGCGCGCTTCGATAACATCCTGGCCGACTCGCGGCAAGAAGTTGAAAAGGGATTGATGGACCTTGTTGACCAGCAACAATCTGCATCAGCAGCAAGCAAGAGCGCAGCGGCAGTGTCGATGTCGACGTCGCTAGGGATGCGTCTCATCGCTGTGCTTGCTCTGCGAGAATCTTCTGAAGACGCAGGTACTCCAAAGGGATTGCGTCAGCCAGTCAAAGCGGCTTTAGAGCGATTCTGGAGGCCCGAGGTCGAGCAACGCGTCTCCACAGTCTTGCAAGCCAGCAATTCTTCCAGCTCATCGGAGTCATCCGCGTCTGCACCCTTGCTGTGCGCTCTTGCCACGCTCTCGGAATGCATCGTCCAGCTAGGACCGGCACTGGCAGGACCTGAACTCGCCGAGCAAGTTCGAGCCATTATTGAAAGCTTGCTTGCTCTCAGAAGGTCGGCCAAGGATGCGGCCGCTGCTCATGATGCCGTAACACTCAAGGCTTTGTTGGAAAGCGACACAGCAAGCTTGAGCAAGATTGTTGCTAAGGACAGCGGTCTGCATCGTATTCGACTGGCACTCTCGCCTCTGCTGTTGGCGCTTGCTACGACAGCGTCAGGAGCAGAGGGAAAGGTGACAGCGGGGATGGCGTTGGCACGCGCAGAGCCAGCTTCCGCCGGTGGGCAAGTGCAGCCTATTCTGCCGGTGTCGAGGAAGAAGGTGGAGCGGTTCTCGATGCTTCCTGTTCGCTAGATTGTCATAGATTGCACCTGTATACATCACAACTTCTCTCAGATCAACGTCAGCATCATGACATACAATCAAATGGTGATGGCGACGGGTCCCGCACGAATTGTTTTCACAGACGATGCAGTCAACTACACTAGACTTGGCATTTGTGAGGATGACGATGCGATGCGAACAAGGCAACCCCTATGGAGACGAGGGAGGATGCTTCCACTGCATGCTTTTCAGTGGGACGCTTGAAAACGCGCACGGGCGTAGCGCATGTCACCGCGAGATGGCTGCAGTCTGCGATCCAAATATGCTCTGTGCTGCCTCACTACCGCAGCCGCCCATGAGGATGTGTTCTGACCGTGTGACCTTCGGGCTCTGCGCCTCGACCCTTCTCTTGTCCTTGTGTCTTGCCGCGTCTTACAAGAGAGAGGCCCGCTTAGAGAGAGTCAGGGCCAGAGCGAGACGGAAATCGGGGTACCAAAAAATCAGCCGCCAGACGCGAGCGAGCGAGCCAAGTTGAGCTCACTCACCAATCTGTCTTTGCAACCGAAGCTGTTCATGCCACATACACTCCGTCGCGAATCCCTCCATCCGCATCGCGAGGCAAGTCGCGCGGGTTTCGATATCATCAAAAACATCCATTAAAGGGAGCAATCGAAGACGGACTGGTACATACCGCTCAAGCGCTTTTCAGGGCAGAAACCTTCGGACGAACGAGCGCGACGATAGCCCAATCAAGGGCACATTGCCTGGATAACGAGCGACCTCGCGATAGGACTTGCGGAACGGTATCGCATCAATATATCGAGGAGATTTGCCGGTACCTCTGGCCCAAGAGAACAAGGGACGAACAGCTATCGAGAACGTACGGAGATTCTTGATCTCGTTCACTGGACTTACTGGATCTAGGCGGGAAACTGGTGGACTTAGCATTTGGCTCAAGACAAGGGAAGATAACGACACGGAGCAACAACCATTCTCTCGCGTCACGACCACATCCAAGTACGTGTGTACGGCAGTGTTGTTGACTATCCTTCAGGCTAAGCTCGCAGTACTGCATCTTCGAGGTGATGCACCCTTTCCCGTTCGCTTTCAACATAGACAAAGATCAGGGCAGAATAGGAGAACGTAGAGTAGATCGACGTACGGAAGATCATAAATTAGACAAGGAGATCAGACCCAGCAGGCAAGCCTCATACGCGTTCGGGGCAGATCGCGAGGACAAGACCCAATTGATTGGTAGAACAAGTGCGAACAGCGCCGGCTCTCCCGATCGACAGAGGCCACGGCACACAAGAGGCGTGCTCCAACAAAGGAGCATCGACTCCTTCATGACGCCAACAGGTCTTGTTTCGACGTCTGCTTCGTCCCTACCGTCAAATTGGGTGGAGCTTGCTCTCAAAGGCCGTACCGTAGCTATACGCGACAGACAACGCAAGATGTCGAATCAGTCGTCTAAAGCACCAGCTGGCGAGCAAGCTGCCGTTGCTCTTGCACCATCACGGTCCGAATCAGAGCCAATAGCGACTCAGCAAGCTTTCACGAACCAGGCAGAGCCAGTGGTCAAGGTAGAGCCCCTCGCAGAGCCATTGTTACCCGCGGAAACATTACAACTCGTCGCTGTTGATGAGCCGATATCCACGGTCACTGCTGTGCCTTTGACGGGTAGGCTAATTGGCTCGGCGAGTAGCAATACTGCGCCTGAACTCACATCAACCTCAGATGCCGCTTCTACTGCTGCGGCAACAAACTTTGCGGCACCAGCATCAGCTCCAACACCAGCACCGAATACGATCGCAGCATTATCAGCGCCTACCTCGAGTTCAAGCGCCAGGCCAGAAGGAGACGCGTTACGGACAGAGATCATGGGTCCACCTCCGTCTTTGCCTGCCGACCCTGCCTATCCTCCGCTCAACCCTGTTCTGACGGACATGCCAGCGCCGGTCCCGAATCCCAAACGACGGGCGCCTACCACTGCCGCCAACGGTACGTCCCCCAAAACTACATCATTACAAGCACCGGACGACTTCGTTCCTCCCACGAATCTCAATGGCAAGATGCCCTACGCACTCTTCCAGACGGTCAAGAAAGCTTTCGCACCGGGGAGCAAAAGCCCAGCAGATCCTCACGCATCTCAAAGGTATGTACACCGCTCTCCATTCATCAGCGACATTCGGATCGGTCCATTTGATGCAGATCGGCTCTATGGAAACAGACAATGGCCAGGAGGAAGACGATGGAACGGAAGGTGGGATTCGGCGCATATTCAAGTCGCTTCGAGTACAAAGTCACACGGCTGTTATGCTGCTGTTGCGATTGATGCAAGTGGGATGACATGGAATGTTGTTGCCACCGAATGAGCTGACCATATCAGCAGCCGCAGGAAAACGCAGCGGACGGAATGGGATAAAGCGTTGGCTAACAACGAAGCTGCGCGACCAGCCCGGGAGAGGAAAAGTGGAACAGCTAAAATGCGGAAAGCGGTTTGGAAGTGGGAAAAAATTGCAGAAAGTCCGCAAACGCGCGGATTGGCTCCTCTTTTCCCTCACGTCCATAAGCGGCGTCCATCGCTCTTGATCGGTCAAAGCTAGCGGGAGCGGACAACTCAGCTGGAAGGTTCATCATTGGTCACAATATCTCGCTGAGCAACACCATCGTTTTCATGCTTCCTTGAAATCGATCACTGATGACGCGCTCTCTCTCCGCTCCTCAACCTTGACTCTAATGTTGACCTCATAGCACGTCAACACTTATCGATGCAGCAACTGCGGCAGACAATACTCGCGCTCCGTCCGCTGAAGCCCTTTCATCCGCCGCCGCCGCTGAGAATAACAACATTGATACCAACACCGGCAACAACAGCAGCAGCAGCAACGTGGTAGATCTGCTCATCACAGACGTGCTGACGGATGCAGACTCAGTCGCCACGGCGACAGCTACCCGCGAGACCAGTCCTGGAAGCTCAGTTGCGCCAGAGCCTATCCAGAGCGTCACAACAGAGGAAATTGCACCTGCACAGCAAACAGCAACGAGCCCTGCAACGAGCCAGTCGCTTGCCACTCCCTCAAAAGTCATCTCCACCGACGCTGTTGGCTCGCCATCAACACCGGCTGCGACTATCAGCGAGGTTCTCAACGACGTATCGCCCTCTGTCGCTCTGCGTCGCAACCCTTCTAGTCGAGGTGCATCGATGCAAGCGTCACAGTCGATCACTAGCTCCTACGCTGACCCATTGGGTCTCAAAAAGCATCGCGAAACACAGCTACAGGACGAAGCGCGAAGTCGCAGATCCCCATCAGTGAGCAGTATTGGCGCAACACCTTCTGCGACCACAGCAACGGCAGCTGGCAGCAAGAGGAGTAATGCAGCTCGCACCATTGTGCCGCCGAATCTGGTCGAGCCGCCACCGGGTATGATGCACACACCTGAAGGCCGACTTCGCACCATTCCAGGCATTGCAGGCGCACTCGTGCCACCGGGACCCAACTCTACGTCGACCGACACCAACCTCACGCCGAGACTGGAGGACAAGGGAAGTGCCAATAACGACTTTTGCGAGACTTGTGGTGGTCATGGTCGATTTGTGTGCTGCGACGGATGTCCTCGTAGCTTCCACTTTTTCTGCATGAACCCTCCGCTCGATATTGACGAGATGCCGCCTTCCAATGCGGCGCAGGTGCTGGGACCGGCGAAAGAGAAAGGAAAGGGGAAAGCGGGTCCACATGGCTTCCAGCCTGATCTCAACATGGACGAGATGTGGTTTTGCAACGTCTGCGTCGCTGAACGCAAGCCCAAAGCTGTGACAAAGCCGAAAGGATTGGGACCGTTTGGCTGTCTGCTACCGGTGCTATCGCAGCACAATCCGAAGAGCTTCCAGCTGCCAGCTGACGTACGGACGTACTTCAAGGACGTCGCAACCGCAAATGACGGAGACTATGTCAACGGAGCGATGATCCGACCGATCAAGCCGAATAAGCATGGGCTAATCGAGGCGCGCGATCCGTACAGGCTGAAGGACAAAAATGGTGATGCTGTGCTGTGCTATCGCTGCGGAGGGACTGCACTCCCTTTCGAGTCAGAACAGCCAGGTATAGCTGGTTCAAAGTCACGAAAAGGTGCCAAATCAGCACTTGTTGACGATGTGACGACGGCGGCGCTGCCAGCAGATCACACAATCCGCGAAGGAACTGGCTGGCGTAAGATTGTCAGCTGCGACTTTTGTTCTCTCCACTGGCACATCGATTGCGTTGATCCTCCGATGCTGGGCATGCCCAGCAACCTCCGTAAGTGGATGTGCCCGGCACACAGCGATCATGTCAACAATCGTCGTCGGGTAGCCCGAATGGGTACCGCAGTTCCCAGGACTTTCGACCTCCCACTTCCATCCGCGAAAACCATCGGTCCTGGTAAACACTTCCGCACTCGAGTCCTGAACAATGGCGATATTGATATCATCCCTGATCCTACGGAGGAGTTGATGGGAGCCAACGGTATTACAGGCAGTCTGCAGTCTGGGGTCAAAGAAATCGCGGTGGTTCCAGGTGTTGTTGACTCGCCGTCGTTAACAGTGAGCGGGTCGAAATTAGCTTCGAAGATAAGGTATCGATTCCCGGAGAAGGTGATCAGGACTGATTTTTGGAGCAAGCTGAAGGCGGATGATGCGAATAGCATTGGAGCGGTGTTCTATGTTGCTGCTGCTGAAGTGGCTGGGCGGTCGCCGATGCGTTTGGTAGCTGCTGAGGATGAGGCTAAGCCGGGGCATGAGGATGGTTTGACAAGGTACCGGCCGTTCGGGAGAAGAGATTATCCGAGGTCCGGGCTTGATTCTTTGGCAGACATCGCAGCTGCTCGGTTGGCTGGCGATGAAGCGGCGAAGAAGCAGGATTCGAGCCTCGTTCAGCCATCAAAGACGAGACAGTTGGTAATGACTGCTCTGGGCATTGATTTGCAGAATGAAGATGTGCCGGAGTCCAGCGTTAGGTCGTCGCTGGAGGATGAGGATGAAACTTCGCCGGACTCGCCGTTGTCGAGTTTGTCGGATAGCGAGGTTGAGGCTGAAAATGGCGCAGCCCCTGCCACTGGGCCTGCTGCAGCACCCGTTGCTGTTCCACAAGATGCACCTGCATCTCCAACTGTACATTCACCTGCTGCTACAGGCCCCGCCCTCTCCGAAGAAGAGCTCATCAAGCGCATCGCAGCACAAGCAAGTCAAGGAGTTTCGACCGGCTCTCCTATTCGTCTTTCCAAACGCAAAGCAGCGGTTGCAGCCGAATCAGCACTCTCTACCACTCCTGTCAACAAGAAGCTTCGATCTGCTTCCCCCGCTGTCACTCCATCTCCTGCCACTCGCGTCCTCCCTCCAAGCGCTGCTACACCTACCGTGTCAGTTGAGATTAGGCCTGCACCAGCGGGTAAGAAGATTACTCTCAAAACAAACGGCAAGGAGAAGCAGGCAGAGGAGATGATGGAGGCGAAGACGGCGATGAGGATGGCATACCATCTATCAGAGCAGTACGCGGACGAACGGAAGGAAATCGAACAGTTAAGAGCGATTAGAGAGTTGATGCGGTTGAAAGGGCCGGATCGGTTGCTGGAATTTTTGTTGGCGCCTAATGACAACGAGCAGGCAGAGGGCGGAAAATCTGCTTGAGTATAGCATTCTCTTACAAACAATCGAACTTCGCATTTCACATGGCTGAACGAGTCTGAGCTGCTGGTATTGCTATATCAATAGTATCTTCAATCGTACATCTGCTCAAGCACGTCAGGATTGGTCTGTTCAACATGTCTAACCGCCTCTCCGAACAACCCGTTCGCCCAACCGAACCAAGGCCTTGTGAAGTCCGTAGCATTCTTCACATTGATACTTTCGTGAATCAACCGCGTGCCTGCTGTTGTATTTCGCAACAGGCTCAAAGCAATTCTCTGTTCTTGCGCATCTGTAGATGTGAGGATCTGCATGATTCGGGACATAGGCCAAGCGTAACCGTTGCCCACGTGAGGGCCGCCATGTTATTTTAGACAAAGCCAAGAAGCTCGGTGAATGGATCCACCGATACCGCCTCTCGCCCCCCATCTCACGCGGTGCTTCCTGAAAAGACAACAAGGTGACGCCTCAGTTGGTGGAAGTTCGAAGAGGCGACGGCGACAATGTTGCTCCAGCGAGCAGAAAGGGGATGTTTCACTCTGTGCAACTTGGGTTGGTCGACAATGTGAAGCGTTGGTGCTGTGTGCGATGTTGTACCAAATGCGGGGGTGAATGAAAGATTTGAGTCGGTCAACTTTTTCGCTGATTTATGCTGTGCGATGACCGCACCGCCGAATTCACCGATTTTTGCCTTGCTCAAAGAATGTTCGACCGACAAATCGCACACTTAGCTGTTGCGAGAAAGGTGCGGATCCGATGAAAATTACTAATCCTGACATTCTGCTGTGAGCCGCGACTGGAATTGCCGCAGCAACCTCAACTCCGAATTCGCAGCCCAGCTCGCCCAATTCAAGTTATACACCGCCCAGTGAGACGGCCTGACCGTTGAGTTGGCTGGAGAGAAATTCCAAGTCAGCACAGCGCAGGTGTGAGCGAGAGCGCTCGAGGCCAAGTTCTTCGACACTATCGCGGATCCCCCTTTCTGACCACCAAGTCTTTGTACCTCACCCACAGTATAATTCGTCAAGATGTAAGTGTTATTTCGACAGATAGCAGCATTGATTGTCGTCGTCATCGTAAACAGCATGGATATGCGGATTGTTGGAGCAGTAGAGTAGGACTAGGACTTGCCACTTTCTAGCCCCAATCTGAAGTTAAGGCGGATATGGTAGAAAGTCGCTTTGTTGGAGGATGTAAACCGGATCATGCTGTCATGGTCGTCGAAAGACCGGAACGGACTACTGACGATATCCACCATTTCTCCCTCATTCGATCAACTCATCACACATTCCGACTCTCGACAACTGTTCACCATCCACCTACGACAAAATCCGCCATCTCTGCATCACACCAACGACCAACGACCATTCATCACCAAACCTTGATCTCTCTCCTCATCATCGGTATATCATCTGGCTTGTGACTCTGCAGGGCCAAGTCCAAGAACTCGTCCCAGCACAACCAAGTGCGCAAGGCTCACCGTAACGGTATCAAGAAGCCCAAGACCAACAAGTACCCTTCGCTTCGTGGTGTTGACCCCAAGTTTGTTCGCAACCAGCGTTACGCCAAGCACGGAACTGAAAAGGCTTTGAAGGCTGCTCGTGCCGAGGCATAAATCCCATCCCATCCTTCGACAATTATAACCGCATAGGTTGTGGTCCTTGCCCAACCCAATTGTAACATCACCCGATGCACTCGGTCCTTTTGCATAGCGTAGGATTACTGTTTGCGGAAAGTCGATCCACTTCGGCTCTTCGTACATCACATCACACACCCAAAATTACACACACATCGTCTTCAATGCATTAAACCTACCATTCCGAGATCAACTCACACACTTGCGAGGCTTTGTGCACATTCGAACGCAACAGCAAAGCATACTTCAGGACAGCAGCAGCAACAACCGATTTGGGAGTACGATAAGATATCATTGGGGACCCATCGGAAGGGGTAATCGATGGTCACGTCGGAGTTTGTACGACGTCTGGATCTCGTCTTTGGACCGAGGACTGGATCAGGCATGCCGCGATGTGCAATCTCTTGACAAGCCGCGACAACACTGTAGATATGGTCCAACTTTGTTTCAAGCTGAGATTGGATCAGAGACGATCATGAGAGACGATCAAGAAGAAGGCTCGTTTCAGTTACCGGCCATTCGGTCGATGCGTGGAGGTCGTTAGTATTGCTACTACCGCTGTCGTTCTTGATGCTGTCACCTTCCCCTGTCTAGTAAAGCCTTTGAGGTATGAGACGTGAGAGCGTTGAAGCCTCACTTTCCGTCAGCGATTCAGCAATGCTCTTCTGTAAGCCGAGAGATTGCAAGAGGAGATGGCCTAGTTGCTCGCAGTCAGGTTTGAATTCACCTCGATGTGAAGGTCGAAGAGCATTTCGTTCACAGCGCTACATGGGCGCACGTCAGAGGTCAAACACAAGCTGAACACACCAACAATGAGCAGACAAACGACGATCAACATTGCAAGAGCGAAAACAACAATGACATGAAAAAAAACACCATAAGAGAGCAAGACTATACAAGTACGAACAAAATGCAACGGGAAACAACAACGACTGCAGACTGACGAGACGGTAAGGAGGGAGGGGTGGCTATAAACAGTACTGACGCCTTTTGAAAATTCAATCCAACTCATACCACACTCGAGTGCTAACGACCTGCTGCTACTTGAACCCGATCATACAGCGGAGGAGCTTCCCATGTAGCTCTTCTCCAATCCAATCCATCGTGTTGAAAGATATCCTCTATCTCGGGACTCTCATTGCTACTTGGTATTGAAGGCAATACCACCGTTTGAGTTCTTCTCCTAACCGTGAAGGCACCGTCGCCTAGCGCGTGGAATGTTGAGGCAGCTAAATCGTCGTTTCTCGCATCTCTCTGTGCTCTTACACTGGTGGATGTTTGTAACAGTGGAGCGGAAGCTACACTGACCGCCCTAGGCCTCTCCCTAACCTCTGTCGATTGCGACGGTCTCGAAGAAGGAGAAGAAACAGAACTTCTCCCCGAAGCAGGGGCTGTACTTGGTCGTTGGAGAGATTGGATGATAGCTTCATTCGACATCTCGTTATAAGGGGGTAGAAGTTCTCCTTTTGCACGCCATTCTCGTTCAGCGGTACGGATTCGTTCGATTTCTTTATTGTGCGCAGCGAGAGCTTTTGCTTCGTTTTTGGATAGACGTTTGCCGTCTTCAGAGATCGGTCGTCCGAGAGAGTCGGTGCGGAGGGAAGAATAGCCGTGTTTGCGAGACTTGCGTTTGTTCAAGAATCGAGAGGAGGCTTTGAAAGATTCAACGGAGAGAACGACCAGTAGGCCGACTGCTGCGACTGGCATCGGGTTGCGGTGGAGGGATGTATAGGCCAGTGAGGGTGAGGGTAGGGCGGCGGCGAGAAGATGTGTAAGTGAAGTGTGGTGGGGAGTGTGGTGCGCTTGTAATGGAATGGTAAGGCTGAGCTATGAGAGGCGCTTCAGGTTGGATCTTGGCAGAATCGAGGACTAGGCGAAGCTGGACCTTTTGTGCAGCAGGGTGTCGTCCAGAGCTGATGATGTTCGTAGAAGGGGTCTTAGATGGAGCGAGTCCGATGGGTCGTGGAGATGGACAGAGACCCTGGGATTAGCAAGCAGGAAACAGAGCTTTATGGAATGTCTGCGCTCTGAAATTGCCGTCTGAAAGAGTCGGCGTTGCAATCAACGAAAGAGCCAAGAAGACGGCTGAGGCGAGGCGGCTCGAGAGCAAGTGTGCAGAGATGTAAGGCACCTGCTAGTTGTCTTGGCGGTGGAGGTCCAAGTTGAAATGCGACCACTTGTTGCTGTACGTACACTATTTGGGAGGGGTCGAATAAAGCGGATGATACTGCTGAAATTGCCGGATTGATCGATTGTCGGAAGAGCAGCGGCAAGGGTAAGAGAGCAGGGATGATGATGATGATGGAGGTGGAGAGGCAAAGAGTAATGCAACAGACTCCAGCCGTAAAGAGGTGCCGGAAACAAGCCTGCCGAGCCAAGATAGGAACGAGAGCACTGGAGAGAGGGTGTAAAAGTCGTCGGCACTTTATTTGTTTGAAAAACTCGGACAAGACTGCTCTTGCTGTTGTCTTGTTCTTCCCATGAACGCACTCTGCTCTCACTTAGCACAGCACAGCATTATCATACAGTATATGTTGAAGAGCATGCAGCAAATAACGTTGATCACAAGTATCGATTGCGATAACAATTATGAACTAGGTACAAGATGCTTTGAACGTATATGTATGTCTTCCAGCATTCTGTGTATACATATATGATACAAGGACAGTGAGACTGAAACATAACAGGGAAACTGTGTTAGCTATCTGTTAACCAGCATGCCAATGTCAGTTGCAATAGTTGATCCAGGTAATGTCATGTATACCCAAATGAGCAAAGTTGGCATTAGTGTGAAATCAGAGTAGAAGTTACATACTTTCACTGTCCCCCTTGCCAACTGAGCAATTGAGTGGTCTGATGTTGGTCATACCTAGGCAATGTTGAGTGTGAGCCAAGAGGTTTTGAGAAACCAGCTTGGTGAGAAAGTTGGCAACATTGTTGTTGGTCTTAATATATGGCATGACAATATCACCTTTTTGTACATGGCCACAAAGGAGGTGGTACTTAGTATCAATGTGCTTAAGTTTCAAGTGCATCATAGGATCTTTTGCCACCTGAATGCAACCATTATCATCAGTGAGCACAGTGGGAATGTGGTCCCCAAATCCAAGGCCACAGAGGAGATGTCTGTGGAATAGCGCTTCTCTGGTGACTGCTTGTCAGGGGTCACATGCCAATTTTGGCGAAATCTGTTGAGTAAGCTTCTTCTGATAGATCTCAGTGAGATATGCTGGAAGGCTGTCTTCTGGCAGATTTCGGCTGACCTCTGTGAACACTCCATCCAGAGGTAGTGTGGCACATTCAGAGTCCTTGGATTGCTTTATAGAAGGATGACACCTGTTGTGGCATGAGTGCTTGTAATGCTCTGACAGTTGGGGATGGTACTGATGATGGTGCCAGGACCACAGTTGAGGTTATGCCTACAGTGGAGGTTCTGTAGCGTCAATTGAGGTTTCAACAATGTCTACTAGCAGTGATACAACACACATACATAGATTAGTTGCAATGCCCTGCAATTGCAACTGATGAAAATACTTAAAAGACTGTGATGCTGGGCTTATAGCCAGATATGACAAGTGTAAGGTAAGATAATATAAAGTATAGTGTAGAGTGGATGAAGATCCACTTGTCTACTATAACAAAGAGAGAGAGTGTATATATAGATGAATACAGTGTTGCCTGCGACACTGCTCCTGCTCCTTCTAAGAGGTGTATAACCTCTGCAACACTGCTTGTACTCCTCCTGCCCCTCCTGTATTGTATGAGCGCCTCCTTGACATTGCTCCTGCTCCTGGTCTGTGCGGACACCTTCTCGCCCTGCATGTGTTTGTTTCCCATGTGGACACATCCTATGTCCTGCTCCATGTGGACACTGCTATTGTCTTACTCTTGTCCCATGTGGACACCTCTATTGTCCTGTTCCCGCTCCATGTGGATGCCCCTTCGACATGCATGTGTCCATTTCCCTGTGTAGCAACCTCTCCAAGTGCTCAGACCCCTTCCTCGCATATGATCATCTTCCATATGTCTCCTTTGCCACTGGTGATGGCGACCAGCCCCCTCCGGCTACCCCATCGCTCCTATGCACTCATTTGACTCTTGTTGCTTCGATGAGCCCTTCTTGCGGTGTGTGTGGCAAACTCTGCTGGGTGAGCTCGTTCTGACCCATTTTGCTGAAATTGGTCAGAAGCCCATGACTCAACCGATTTCGCACTTTTGTGCGCACAGTGGTGAAATCTGTCAGACAGGCTCATTTTGACCAATATCCCTGAGATCGGTTGGCAGCCGAGCCTTGACCGATTGCGCATTTCGTGTGCACAGCGCATCCGATGCCTGTCCAGGGTCTCTGCACAGCCTCTGTGACATTATGCGGTCAACACCCTTGCATGACACATGTCCAGGCCAACCAAAGAGGCAATGCAAGCGGCACTACACATTGTCAAGTATCTTAACTAGACCCAAAGTGAAGTCCTGCAAATTGGTGGTGAAGATACAAACAGAAGCATCATTGAAACTTATACTGATGCAAACTGGGCATCTGACCCCAAGACAGATTGGAAGAGTACCTCAGGTTCAGTTGTCAAGATATTTGGTAGCACTGTCACTTGGAGTTTGCACATTCAAAAATGCATCGCTAGCTCAGCTTTCGAGGCCAAATACATTGCTGGTTCAGCAACCACCAGAGAGGCACCATTTCACAGACACTTTCTCTGTGGCCTCAGATTTGGTGACCATACACCCATGATATTTGCCAACAATACAGGTTGCATTCAGGTGGCAAAGGACCCCACATGCATTTGAAGCTCAAACATGTTGACACAAAGTACCACTTCATTTGCAATCACATACAGGAGGGTGATATCTTGATGAAGTATGTTAAAACCAATGAGAATGTTACCAATTTCCTCACCAATTTGGGTTTCCAGGACCTCTTGGCTCACACTTGACAACAATTAGGAATGATCAACATTGGACCACTCAGTTGCTCAGTTGGCAAGGGGGACAGTGAAAGCATGTGAGCCCTAGTTTGATCTCACACCTTTGCCACCTTTGCTCATTTGGATATGCACCATGTTGTCCTGGACCGACTGTCAAGACAGGCGTTGGCATATTGGCTACATGATACCTGAGGAGGAGAAGATTGTTTCCCTGTTACCTTTCAGCTGTAGCATACTTCTGTATCATACACACATATGCAGAGTGCTGGGAGACACACTTATATACTGTTCATCATCTTGTACTTAGCTTTTACATGATATTGCAATCGATGCTTGTGATCAACGCTATTTTTCGCATGCTCTTCAACAGAATTGCTTATGTTCGGCATACATACATTCTCACAGTAACTTTCAGTAAGTTTCAGGACAGGTTTCAGGGTCTTGGAGCAAAGTGTTGTGGCGCTTTGGCTGAGTCTTGCTTTTTTTTTTTTTTTTTTTTTTTGAATCGCCTCGGCATTTTGGTTCTCTGACGTCGCTGCTGCTGTTGTTGATGGAGAGGAGCAGCGACTTCTTCTTGACTCTCTGGCTTAGCGCGTTGCTCAGCTTCCGCTCTTCCCTTCTTCCTCCTCCTCCATCGCAACCCGATCCTCCATCCGTCCGGTGTCCCTTCTTCACTCTCTGTCGCATCGACGCTCATCGTTGTTGCTGCAACATGGCCGACTCTGCTGGTCTTCGAACCCGCAGCGCAGCCGCAAAGGTCGCTGCTACTCCCAACGGCAACTCCAAAACTTCGAACGGTCGTCACTCCAACGGTCGCGCCAATCGCAACGCCAACGGCAAGCGTGCTGCTGTTGAAGATCAAGACCTTGATGACAAGCAACACAATTATGTCCCCAAGCACTCCTACCTTCACGTCGACCTCAATGACGATCAGATCATGGGTGGAGGCAAGCAGCAGACCCTCGTCAAATACTCTCCCGGTATCGTCATCTCCGAACAGGGTCGCGAGACCGACAAGAAGCTCGATGAGCACTCCGACTGGGAGTTTGGCGGTCCATGGGGTGTCACTGCCATGATGACATTGTTCCCTTTGCTCATGTACTACCTCTGGATCTGCCTCTGGTTCTGCAATGGCAAGCTCGTCATCCCTAACTCGGTCGATGACATTTGGCCCTTCTTCCAACGAATGGGTGCTCATGTTCGTGACCATGCTTTCCCCACCAAGCGTGCCTTTGCTGGCTACGGTGGCCTGATGGTCTTCCAATTCTTGTTGGCTGTGCTCATGCCCGGTTACATGCAGGAAGGTTTGCCTGTTCCTTCGCTCGGATACAAGACCTTGATGTACAAGTGCAACGCGCTCTCCTCTTTCTACGTCACCCTCGTCACCTGTGCCGTTCTCCACACCACCGGCCTCTACCGTCTCACTACTATCATCGAACACTTTGGCGAATACATGACCGTCTCCATGATCGTAGGTTACGCCGTCTCTGCTGCTACCTACTGCCACGCCGTCTTCACCAACACCACCCATCGTATGTCCGGTAACTTTGCCTACGACTTTTTCATGGGTGCTGCGCTCAACCCTCGTATTGGCAGCGTCGATCTCAAGATGTGGGCTGAAGTCCGCATTCCCTGGGTTCTGCTCTTCTTAATCAGCGTCAGTGGTGCTTGCAAGCAATACGACGTTTACGGCTATGTTACCCCTAACATGGCTTTCATGGTTCTTGCTACCGGTCTTTACATCAATGCTTGCGGTAAGGGAGAAGAATGTATCCCTCAAACATGGGACATGTTCCACGAAAAATGGGGCTTCATGGTCATCTTTTGGAACTTTGCCGGTGTACCCTTCACCTACTGCTACTCGATCGTCTACATGGCTGCTCATCCTCCTTCGTACTACAAGTTCAGCACCTCTACCTACGCCTTTATGTTCTCCCTTCTCATCTTTGCACACTACGTGTTCGATTCCTCCATGGCTCAAAAGTCTCGCTTTAGGATGCAGCTGCAGGGAACTTTCAAGCATAGATGGACTTTCCCTCAATGGCCTTGGTCCACACTTAAGGATGCCAAGTATTTGCAGACTGAGCATGGTAATGCGTTGCTCATCGATGGCTGGTGGCAGTTCCTGCGTAAGCCTAACTACACCGCTGATTGGACACAGGCTTTCCTTTGGGGTGCGATTGCAGGAACTAGGTCCATCATTCCTTACTACTACTCGGCCTTTTTCTTGGCAGTGTTGACGCATAGGTGTGTGAGGGACTTTGAGAGGTGTAGTAAGAAGTACGGCAAGGATTGGGTTAAGTACTGCTCGATTGTCAAGTATGCTTTCATTCCTTTTGTGTACTAAGTTTGGCACACATTTCCGATTTTTCCGGTCGGCGATATTAGGATGAAAGAGACGGTCGATCATGATTGCTGGTGGAAAAGGAATGCCGACGATCCGATTCACTGGCTGGTCAAGCTTCATCCTTGTTATCTCATGCTCCAACTTCTTTCTCGCCCAGGCTGGCTTCCACAGCTCAACGTCTCTTTCTTTTGTACTCGAATCGGACCTTTTTCAGAATCTTCTTTCCTGTTGCTATACTGATCCTGCCCTGGCTCTCACAGCTTCTACGCAGGGTGCTAGCGGTGACTCAAAGAAATCTCTTATTGTACAACACTACCCCCTTCTTCCAGCCTGAAAGCAAGCTTTGTGTGTACAAAAGTGCGGATCGACACTTGAAGAGCGTGGTGATATTCGCTCCAAGATAAACCTCAATTTTTCTTCGGGCGGCTAAGAAAAAGCACCGCTTAATCAACCGAGCGCGGCAAAATCGGCCACTGCCTGTCGAGATACGCACGGCCCCTTTTTGTTGGAGCTCTTCATCCTCGCTTCGACACATCTTTGCTTCGAATGCGGAGTTGGTATGTAACACAATCACTTTCATGCTATTAAGAAGGCATGAGGGTTCTGGTGGCTGTGCGGGGAAACATGGCTCCACGTGAGCCATCGAATAATGCCGTAACTGAGAGGTTGGCAGGGGGCTCGTGACAGACCAAAGCCACAGCCTTGTTGGTGGGACGCACAGACGTTCTTGTGCGACAGCAGCAGGTCCGGCAACTGAAAGGTGTTTGAGGAGGTGGCCCAAAGACGCTGCATGGCGTGGCTGTCTGATAGCGCTGCTGCTAGATGGATATATAGCTGCTCCATCGGCTACCACCTTTCCTGTTCCTCTTCTCCAAGAGCACCTTGGTTTCTTCTCACAACACCTTATCTCACATTCCCAAGTTGACCAACCCAACTCGCTCCCTACTCTCCAAAAAGATGGCAGACTACATCCACAAAGCGGAAACCCATCGCGCAGCCCGCGATGCCTCCATTCCGCCCCACCTCCTCTCCGACCTCTCTTCCGCCTCGGTCCCTCCCCTCCCCCATGAACCTCTGCCACTCCCCCATTCCAAGTCAGAACCGCACAAACCCGAGCCTACAGCCATCTACGACACCCTAAACGCTACCCTTGTCCCAGCCAAACTCCCCTCCCTTGAAGACAATGCCATCACCACTACCGCGCTCCCCAAACTCGTCGACCTTCTATCCACCGGCAAGTTATCCTCTGTTCGGTGCACAGAAGCGTTCCTGCGCCGAGCAGTCCTAGCACATCAACTCGTAAATTGCTGCACCGATTTCTTCCCCGACCTAGCTCTCGCGAGAGCTAAAGAATGCCACGAGCACCTAGCTAAGCACGGAAAGCCTATCGGTCCGCTCCATGGTTTGCCCATCTCCCTGAAAGATCAATTTCACATCCAGGATACAAAACTCACCATGGGTTACGTTGGGTGGATCGACCGACCCCTAGCCAAGTTGCACTCCGTAATCACCCAAGTAATGCTGCGCGCGGGAGCAGTACTCTACGTCCGAACCTCAATCCCTCAATCACTCATGCGGTGCGAGACCCACAATCATATCTATGGACGCACGCTGAACCCGTTCAATCGTTCCTTCACCCCCGGCGGGTCTAGTGGTGGTGAAGGTGCATTGGTTGGTATGCACGGTTCTCCGCTTGGCCTGGGAACCGATATTGGTGGTTCAGTCCGCGTTCCCTCTGCGTTTAACGGGTTGTGGTGTATGAGATCAAGTATGCACAGAGTGCCGTACGAAGGTGCAGCGAACAGCTTCCTTGGACAGGAAAGTGTTTCTAGTGTGATCGGGCCTCTAACGCATTCTTTGGAAGGGGTGGTGACGTTCATGCGAGCTGTTTTGGGGGAGAGATCTTGGGAACTGGATCCCCTTTTGGTTTCGATGCCGTTTAATGAAGATGCGTACAACCTTAAAGATCTGCAGCTTAAGAAAGGCTCCTGTGCATCACAGGAACCTTTAGGTCAAAGTGGAAAGTTATGCTTCGCAATCCTCTGGGACGACGGAGTGATTCATCCCCATCCCCCGATCACCCGAGCCCTGAGAGAAACAAAAGAAAAACTCATCTCTGCCGGTCACACCGTCATCGATTGGGTCCCTCACGACCACTTGCGCGCGTACGACATCATCTCACGCATATACACCGCCGATGGTGGAGAAGACATCCGTCGTAGCTGCGCTGAAGGTGGTGAACCGGTAATGTTCAACCTTATGGCTGATGGAAAAGAGCACAAGCATCTAAATACTTTCGAATCTTGGCAGCTGAACCAGGAAAAGAGTCAGTATAGGAAGCAATATTTAGACTATTGGCAAGCAACGGAGAGTAAGACGGGAACGGGGAGACCGGTAGATGCGATCATTGCACCCGTAAGTTGCTGGGCTAGTTGTAAACATGATCTCAACGACTATGTGGGTTACACGACTCAGTGGAATTTGTTGGACAGACCTTGCGCTGTGTTCCCTGTTGGACACGTTGATCCGAGCAAGGATAAGAAGGAGAAGTTGGAGAAGCCTTACCAGGGTCTTGGAGATGGAGTTGATCAGATGTATTGGGATCGATGTAAGTGCCCGCGTCCCCCTTCATGCCAAAGGACACAGAACACTAACCAAGACTATTTCTGTTTTTGACTTGGGTTCGTTCGTGCAGAAGAACCAGAAGAATGGGCCAATCTCCCAATCAACCTTCAAGTCGTAGGCAAACGACTCCAGGATGAAGAGTTGCTCGGTATCCCAAAGGTCATTCGTGACGCTGGTGCAACCCTGCACTAATCAACAACCCCTTCTAGCCCGCAGACGAATTTGTAAGGATTGGAGGAATGTAACAGAGTTTAGGGAGAAAAAAAAGAAAGAAAGTGTGGTTTATCGCGCGTAATCGGAGTTGCTCGTGTGTGTCTGTGCGTGCAGTGAGGCAGTGGAGGTGTGAGTGTGAGCGTTTGACTTATCGCCGCTTTGCCGCTTCTTTGTGTGAAACCCATTCCTATCTACATTCTACCTCATCGGCGTCACTTTGGCGCATCGCCATCTTTGCATCCAGACGACACTGCGCAGCATCAATAAGGGCGACCGTTCTTCGACGATACCAACTAGCCCAGCATCGGACGACAAACGACGACGACGACGACAGAAAGAGTCCAACACTGGTTTCATCACAACCCTAGCATCTACGACGACACAGTCTTCCTGCTAGCAGGCATCGCGGAACAAAGCAACTACACCTACGCAAGGAAAAGCACGATCCAACGGTGACATCGCTTGGTTCTGAATCGCATCACTCGGCTTTGCAGCAGGTATCACACACAGCATCGGCTGCAAGCACACACGACCTTTTCGTACGCTCAGACAATCTTTCCAGACTCTGCACACTCCGACGACAATCTAAGCAATCCTGCACCTCTCATCAAAGCTAAGCTCGATCTTCTCTCACTCACCCTCAGCGATAGCACGAACATCCGCATTGCAAGCGGACAGGCAAGCAAGCAAAAGCTTCATTCCTCTTAGCAGCAACACACGATCCAAGCCTCCCACACAACTCACCAGTGGTCTAGCTTCTTGCTTGAACATTCTCTTCTCCTCCGGTCGCTCGGTCTGAAGAGACCGTCGACAGTAGGAGGCAACAGAGTCGCAGCACGCAGGATGGTGCTCCGTTCATCAGCAATAGCAGGAGCGTGTGCAGGGTTAGTTTCCTCCGTCGTAACATGTCCCCTCGACGTTGTGAAAACTCGACTTCAAGCACAAGAAGGGCGGAGACGAAGTCCTCCTGCTGCTCCTACAATACCCAATATCCCAACACCAACTTCTTCCCTCTCCCCTCACTTATGGCCGCCACCACCAGCCCCGGCACCAGCACCTCCAACATACCTCGGTCTGCGAGCAACACTTGGCAACATCTACCACAACGACGGCTTTCGTGGCTTTTACCGTGGCCTGGGACCTACCATCTTCGGCTACCTTCCAACATGGGCTATTTACTTTACCGTTTATGACAATTGTAAATCCCTCTACCCCTCCTCTTCTGCCTCTGAAGAGTTTATCAATCACATTTTATCGGCGATGACAGCTGGAGCGGTTAGCACTATCTGCACTTCTCCTCTATGGGTGGTTAAGACGAGATTTATGCTGCAGAGTACGAAAGATACCAAGATTAAGCCATATAGGCATACGGGAGACGCTTTTGTTCAGATTTTCAGGTCAGAGGGGATGAGGGGTTTTTATAAGGGATTATTGCCAAGTTTGTTTGGAGTAAGTCATGTGGCTGTCCAGTTTCCGCTCTATGAATGGTTTAAAGGAATTGCCCGAGACAGAAGGGTCGGGGGTGAAGGGGAGGGTGGGGAGTTGGATGCAAGTACGATTTTGTTGTGCAGTAGTTCAGCAAAGATGATTGCTAGTGTCACAACCTACCCACATGAAGTCTTGCGAACTCGGTTGCAGATGCAACCTCGCAATCATTCCCCAACACCAGGGTCAACAGGGGCAACATCGTTGACCCGCCCTCCAACCTCGTTCAAGCCAACAATAGCGTCAACGATCAAACAAAGCGTGAACGAAACCAAAAACGCCGTCGTAGAAGGCGTAAAAGGAACCGGAAGGTACACAGGCGTAATCCAAGCAAGTCGAACAATAGCAAGAGAAGAAGGGGTAAGAGGATTCTACAAAGGCATGACGGTGAATCTGGTAAGGACTGTACCAAGTTCAGCTTTGACTATTTTGACTTACGAATTGATTATGCAACATTTAAGTAGTCAACATGAAGATGGCTAAGGTTAGGAGCGGGGAGAAGGAATAAGGGAATAAGCATTTGCATCAGATTGTTCTTGTGTCTGCTTCTGATGTGAATCCGAGTGAAGAGAAGATGACCTGATTTGGTCCATGTTGAACGACTTTACTCAATACGACGACGATGAAAGGGTTTGAGAAAGCAATGCTGATTCAGATCATCAGGCTCATCGCTTCCACGCTTGTCAGTGTCGACATTGGTAAGATCGCTTCGTTGCATTCTCCTAGTCGAGGCCTCAAAGTAAGACTCATGCAACCGAGTCGGATCACAAGCATGCATTATCCAGCACAGCCCTCTCGTTGTAATTCAAAGTCAAAGATCTGTAATGCTTTGCAGATGTATTATACGATCAGTGTTCCTAAAAGTCATACGAGTGACACAAAGATGCCTAAGAGATCTGACCGCTCTGGCATTAGACCCCCTGCTTATCCTCAACCACAAACTCCCCATCCGCATTCCTTCCCATGAGCGCAGCATCCTCATACGGCGGCGGGGGCGGAGTCCTCGCCAAATCCCCTCGTTGAGCAAATTCATTCCTTGCATCTTCCAGAGCCTGCATTGCTGCTTTCCCCTTCCCATTCGCCCTACCGTACTCTCCACTGACCCTTCCTCCGCCTCCAATCAGCGACTGCTGTTCCGCCCCATTGCCACGCCAAGTATCTTCCCTCTCATCTTCCTGAGACCCAAGTGATTCCAAATCTACACTCAGCCTCGACCGTCTTGAGCCATAAGAAGGTGCTGGTGATGGACCTCGCCAATTCGCTGGTAGTAGTAATGAAGATGCCCATTGACCTAAGCTCTGTCCTGCGCCCACAACTCCATTACTTCCGCCGGATCCAGGTCCAAAAGAAGAAAGTGAGAGGGGAGACAGCCCATTCCCACCGTTTTGCGCCGCTGCAGCAAGTTGTTGAGAAGAAGCACTACTACTGGGACTCAACTGTTGACTTCCTGTACTACTCCCATCATCCCCTCTGACAAAGTATGCGGGTAGATAGAGGACTCCCTTCTTCTTACTTGGAGTGTTATCACCGGAGTTTGCCTCCATTTCACTGATCGCATCTCCTCTACTCGATGGCCGGCTGAGTGTCTGGCCCATCCAAGCCAGCACACTTTGCGGAGCACTATCTTGTCTCCCCCCATCGATGGGTTCGGGATCTTGCAACTGGAACAACGGCAGACTTAACCGTGTTGGCCTTGGAGCAGGCATAGACAGCCTAGAGTTCGGAATCGCAGCACTCGTGCTTCCCACAGTATCATGCACATCCGTCAAGGGCACACTTTGATCTTCATCCGTCGTAGATCTCCTTTTCGACCTTCGCCTCGATAACGATCTTGAACTAGTCTCAATCGGCAGACCAATCCACCTTGCCTCCCCCCTCTGGTTCCTCCTCCCCCCGCCCCTACCGAATCCAGCTCTATATCCCAACCTCCACACCAAACTAGGCAGTAGCGTCCTAAACAATCCATACAGCACCACACATACCCCAACAAAGATCAAAAGCCTTCCGTACTTCCTCAAGAAGATCAAAAATCCAGCATCGTTCGCATGCCAACTTGAGCCATAAAAGTGGCTAAAGAATGAATCGGGTGCATCTTTCGGCTTCACATTCTTCCCGTACAGATTCTTGGGCAAGACTCTTATACCCTTAAAGCCCGCTTCCGGTTGCTTAGGCGTACTCGGGAACGCAGGTCCGTGAACGTCAACATACAATCCATAGCTGGCGGAAACAAACATGGGTCCGGTACTGAACATGACCGTTGGATAGTTGGTCAAATATTGATGGTTGAAGGTCACCAGATTATGGATGAGTTGGTCCATGAAGGGATGACCTTTAGCTGAGAGCATTACGTCGTTCGAAACTCCCACTGGGATCGTTTTGGGAAGGATCACTTCGAATCTGAGGAGAGGATCGAATCGACGCAAACAGCCAATGTCGAGATCCATATAGATTCCTCCATAATGATGCAAGACGAAATACCGGATCGCATCAGCCCTCTGGATCGGATAGGGATAGCCATCAAACACTGGCAAGAACCAATGATAATGCTCTGCGATAAACTTGCGCGAGTCGGCGTCGGTCCACAGCTTGTACTCGTAATCCGGATGCATCGCTGCACATTCATCGCGAATTGCTTGCCATCTTGGTGGAAGATGTTTGTCTTTCCATGTTTGATGGATGATTCGAGGAATCTTTTCCTTAGGATTGCTAGGATCCCATTGCTTAGGAGTGTTGTCGCGCCAAGGTTGGGGTGGGACGATCAATTCATCCCCCTCCTCAACTGGGGCAGAAGCAGGGGTGGAGTTGGTGGAAGAGATGGGGGAGGGATGGGTGATTTTGGCAAGCCAAGGAATTCGTGCTGCCCAACCATCAGGACCGTCGGGAGAAGCACCGAATTGGATCTCTTGCCATGTTCCTAGTTCTTCAGGCAGGATGTATGCTGAAGAGTCGATAGAGAAGTAGGCGTTGGCGGTGGTAAGGACGACAATGGTACCTGCTAGAAAGAGACCAAGAAGGACGAGGAGGATGTGCGAGGTACGCCTGGATAGTAAGGAAGCCATGGTTGTTGTGTTGTGAGCCAAGTGTGGCCCGAAGGCCTAGGAGGAGACCAAGTTGGCGGATTGAGTGCAATGTAGTCTCTGTAGCCGTTGTTGGATTGAACGACTGCTGCTGAGTTATGCCTTCTAGGACGAAGCAGATGGAAAAGGAGATGCAACTCTTCAGCGCTTGAACGGCATGAGCTGAGTGTGGTTGTCGGAAGAGCCGTGTCGCTGACTACGTGTCGTTGAGAAAGAGCGGAAGATCCGACAAAAGAACGAGTCAGCCTCGAACTACTCGTGCCAACCCTAAAGCTTGATCGTCAGTATCGTGAGAGAGGCAGAAGCGTGGGAAAGGCAGAAGCTTGAGTTTATCGTTCGTCCGTGACCAAAGCTGCGTGATAGATGTATGTGAACGCGGAAGCGAAAGGCGATCACTCCTGGTAAGCAGTGATGTGTCGGATGCCTCTTTATTGGAACGAGGCGAGTGAAGAAGATAAAGGAGACAAGGTAGGGGGAAGTGCCGATGATAGCAGAGCGAGAAGGAATGCCGACGACCAAGGTCAAGCCAAGGAAAGAAAAGCGCACCTCAACTCAACGCAGCGATAGAGCGTGTAGGTCGGGTCGAGCAGCAATTTCGCTTGTCAACACACACACACGCAAGCGCAAAGAGGGGAGCCGACACTCGAACACTTGCATTTGGCAGCACCCCAGCACACGGAAAAGGGGGGGAAAAAATAAATAAAAATTACGGCTCTCGAGCAGTGTGAGCTAAGTTATATTTTGAATTTCAGATCCAGACAGGCCAGTGCCCTCTCTCTCTCTCTCTGCTCTCTGCAAGCCAAAATTCCTCACAATGAGCTGCGTTGTGTTGCTCTGTTTTGAGAATCGCTTTCTCTAGGCGAGTTGTGAGGCACAAGCGAAACGGGTCGCTCATTGAGGTGTCGGTGTGTGTGTGTGTGTTTTCCGAACTCCGACTTGCCGGTCGGTCAGTGATGGAGAGCGCGTGCTCGCAATATCAAAACAGGCGCCAGCTCTCTCATCATAGACTCCGCCGCAGTTGGGTGCCGACTCCCGATGGATCCTTCTCCATCGGACAACAAGGGGTCCTGATTGGCATCTCTCTACCCTTGCACTCCAGGAGAAGTTTGAGGATATGGTGTAGGATATGGTGTAGGAATTAAGATCTTATCGTGTTGGGTGGCGCACGATCGCCCAGCAACCTGTAAATGTCAGTATGATCGGCAGCGTTCTCCGCTGTTTCGTTCATCCCACAAGAATGAAATGAAGCTGTAAGAGGATATGAAATCACGACACTTTCTCCAGCAACAGTCATGATAGCGTATGCCACAGTAGCTGAACGAGGCTTCTGGGCGCCTCGTCGACGCAGATCTCAACTTCTTTTCATGCCAACATCGACTCCTTTCTTCCTGCATCCACCTGTCTCAAAAGCCCAATCGTGTCCACGAAGAATGAAAACAAGCTATGATTAGTGTACATCATGCAGCGCTTGGATCCCTTTGAGAAGCATGGCAAAGTCAGCTACTTCAACAATGCTCTTTGCTCCCATCTGTTGCCACCGAACTTGTTCGGACGGAAACATGCGGAGAGACACAAAAAGGGTGTCATCAAGGTTGACCCTTCATTCAGCTCTAACTTTATCTCTTTCCAACTACCATCGCCGGGCCTTGAGCTTCCGTGATTCCATGGGATCCAGCTTTGCTCCCTGATGTTCTGGACTGCTCGACCAGGCGCCAACATCAGAGCCTCATGGGTGATAACCAATGGGCTGGAGCGTTGGTGGTGATCACCCTGGAAACAAACACACTAGCGCCCTCCTTGGATATGATCTAGTAGCTTATTTCGGATCTCTTATTCCGAAAACTTTTCTTCTTCCCCCCAGGCAGTCTAACGTAGCTTTATGTAGCTTTCGCTCTTCAAAGTTCCACCGGTCAGGCCCCCAGGGTCCTTCTCACCGAACCAATCAGCGAAGAAGATTGCGTAGGGTGGCCGAAAGAGACCCAAGGGTTCAACAACACTTTCAAATTAGGATATCGGGCATCGTTTCATCCCGATTCGCATCGCTGAAATTGGATCCCCGCAACACCGCTTCTCTCTTGTCATGTGGTCCAGTTCGTCACTGTGCGTTCATGCTACCTTTTTGGCTATTGCCAAGCCTTAGAACGTGCGGGGCTTGGAAAAGTTTGTCTCTCCACCCCTTACGCTCGCTATAGCTTATTGTGACTGTGTTGAGAACATCATGATTCCTTCTATTCCTGAGCGCAGGTGTCATTGCTTGGGAGAAGCATAAGGGAAAGCGACGTCATGTTGTATTCGCTTTAACCCCCAACTCCGCCCCCGCTGCACCTGACAGCGACACCATCATACACCGCCCCTCGCCTTTCTTCTTCCCCAGACTAATGCTTGTCATACACCCCTTGTTGAGTTAGCTAGGGATTCGAAATCCGACCAACCTCCTTCGGTATTCCTTCGGAACTCTCTCAATCCCAAACTCAATCTCAAGCCACTCTCTCATAGCCTCCCTCATGCAGAATCTCTTCCACATCATCATCATCACACCTCTCTGAGCAACAGAATTATGTGCCAAATGCGAATGAATGCGAAACAAAACAAAACAAAACAAATGATATGATAGAAAGGAAAGCTTAGGACAAAGACAACTTTTCAGCAACCCTACTGAGTGTCTCTGCCGTTTCTTGATCTCTTTGATCTCGATCTCGATCTACGAGTTGTGAGTATGTAGGTGGATGTGGATTCGCCGAAGCCATCGTCGTTCCTGAATCCTTCTGCCGCTGCCCTTGTTGCTGGTGGTGTTGTTGAGGAGCTTCAGAATGCTTCGATGTCAAAACAGAACTTCCTAGCGGTGAGCTTGAGTATGGGGTGTGATGAGGTGATCCACCACTCGATAACCCCGCTGCTGCCACCAACGGAGGCGTACTGGCACGTGGCACAGGCTGAGAAGGAGTTCTCTTAGCTAGAGTTGATTTCCTCGATAGCGGTCTCGAATCAGCTGGTGCACTTGTCGTACCCGAGTTTGACCCAGACGCACCATCCTGTCCACCACCGCCTGACTCCGCGTTACCACCACTGACCTGCGTAGGCGTAAATCCAAGCTGAGACAAAGTAGCACAAACGTCGATCTTTTCCAACGGTTTGGCCAGTACGGCGTCGAACAGCGATCCTGCAGCATCGATCGGTTCACCACGATCAAACGAAGCCAATGCGACAATGGGTGTGGTCGAATTGACGTTGCGTGTAGACTTGACCATTCGCGTCACATCCTGTCCACCGACGATCGGAAGGGTAACATCGATGAACATGACGGCAAACTTATGATCGCCCATTGCGAGACGGACCGCTTCAGCACCGTCACGAACGCAAGTGCAACGACAGCCAAGCTTGACGAGGATCGTCTCGAGCATGCGAAGTGCGATAGGGTTATCTTCGGCGATCAGACAGGCAATCTCACCTGATTGCGCCGCTGCGGCTGCGGCTGCGGCTGTGTTGGTTGCTGCTGCTGGCACGGAAGAAAGAGGTGCAAATGCGTTGGTAGGTGAGATCGAGGTCGTGGGAGAGGCACTCGCCGCACCAGCGATGCTCGAACGAGGAAGCTTCTTCGATCCTTCTTCTGAGGGCTGCTGTGATGCTGGAGTTGCTTGCGACTGCTGCTGCTGTTGCTGCTGATGCCACTGAGGAGGCAAAGCTGGTCGATCAGCGATCCCTGCCGACTTGGTTCGCAATCGCGACGGCATCGAATTGCGTCGTTCACCACCGCCTGAAGCCTCAACAAGCTGCTGGCGTCGTCGGTCGACAATGCCAATAGGCCATGCTGCTGATGCTGACGGCGAAGGGTGGGATCGACCTGCACTGCTCTTGCCTGCAGGATCGCCCGATGTGGCACCACCATCTGGCGTGGTGGTGGCAGACAAGGTTGTTGTTGCCGAGGCTGGTAACTCCGATGTACGTCTCCGATGCGCTGAGCTGATCAACTGTCCCGAAGGCGAAGTCGGTGCTGTCGAGCGGGATGGCGTCGAACCTTGAGACGATGCACTCTGTGCGGGCGAAGGGGGACCCGCAATCATCTGCGAGTGAACACGCTGTGCTGATCGACCTTTGGCCGAGAAGCTGCGGTGACGTGTGTAGATAGCTGATTGCTCGAGAGCCTTGGTCAGCGCAGGCATCTGCTCCTCCCGCATCTTGCGGATCACCTCGTCATTGGCCTGCTTGAGCACTGGCAAATTCTTGTAGCTGAAATTACCAAAGTCCTCGTTCTGCGGCGTCGAGGAGCTCTGTGGCTGCAATGCTTTCTCCAACCGAGATCGCATCCTCGTAGGAGGCAGACCTGCCGTGTGGACAAATTTGTTACCCTCGATAGCCCGAGCAAACTCGCGTGTGCTGTGTGCAGGCTCGTCTTCAAAGTCGTGATGGCTACTGGCACCACGCAGGTCAAAGTAGTCGGTCGACTCTGGATCTGTGACCTGTGGGACAAATGGTCCCGGCTCGGCAGTGACGTTGTCCCAGTCGATCCCATTGAAGAAGGGATGGTTCTTGATCTCGTCCGGTCCACCTGAACCAAGACGGCGCTTGGGGTCTGTGCACATGAGCTGCTCCATCAGATCCCGAGCCTCAGGCGAGGCTTCTACCGAGTCTTCTTCCCAGTCGATGCGTCGCGACAAGATGTTGTCAAACACCTTCTCGGGCGTCTCGGCGTGGAAGGGTGGACAGCCATACAGGAACTCGTACAGGATGACGCCGAGGGCCCACCAATCGACAGCAAAGTCGTCCATGCCGATACCCAGAATGCTTTCTGGTGCAAGATAGTCCGGTGTACCGACGAAGCGCTTGGGAGCACTCAAACCTCCATCGCCTGAAGAAGGACCGAGATTGTCGTTGAGCAGCGGATGAGCGCCGAACAGATTGCCTGGACTGTCGATGCGAGCTGGAGGCAGTGGCTTGGGCACAGCGCGTTTAGAGTCGGACTCGCCAGAGTCGCTGGCATTTGTTGAAGAGCTGGCGATACGACCGCGCTGAGGAGCAGCAAAGAACGACTGGTTGCGCATCATGCCTCCAAGACCCGGTGTCATCGGTGAGAACGAAGCGGCCGTGTCGCCTGCTGTGGTCCCAGCTGGTGTCGAAAGAGCTGGTTGCCGCGCTTCAGAAGCGAACGAGGCCGCCGAGCTGGGTAGAGATCCACTGTTGGAGTCACTTCGCGATGCGCGGCCAGCGAAGCCACCAGCACCAGCTGCAGGTGATGCCGAGGAAGCAGCAGCTGCTGCTGCCACAGCTTGACGAGTCTGACGGCCAAGCAAACCGATCTTGGACAGACCAAAGTCTGTGAGCTTGAGATGACCCTTCTGATCGATGAGCAGATTGTCAGGCTTGAGATCTCGATGTACGACATCCTTCGAGTGGAGGTGTTGCAATCCGATTACAACTTCAGCAACGTACTGACGAGTCCATTCCTCGGCCAAACCGCCAAGCACCTTGCACAGCGAGGCGCAATCTCCTCCTGGGAGATACTCCATGACCAAGTACAAATACTCGGCACTCTGGAAAGTGAAGAAGAGCTTGACCACGAAAGGAGACTGGTTCTGCGTCATCAAGATCATGCGCTCGGCCTTGACGTTGGTGATCTGATTCTTGGCGATCATGTCGGACTTCTTGAGTACCTTGATAGCATAGTAGTCACCTGTAGTGCGCTTCTTGGCGAGGAAGACACTGCCGAAAGCACCCTTGCTGATGGGTTTGATGATGTCGAAGTCCTTGATCGAGGATGCTGTTGGTCTAGAAGAAGGAGCTGCAGGCGGAATCCTGGGCGACAGAGGCATCGAGCCAGCCATGGGACTCTTGTGCGAGACGCTGAACTTGCGACTGTGTCGATGCGACACACCAAGCGATTCTCCGTAAAGATGTGGTGATAGCGGGGGTGTCGATCCCATTACATCTCCGCCGATCGAAGGCAGATGCGAAGAACGTCGAGGGCGACTGGCGGAGCGGCGTTGCGATGATAAAGCTGCTGAAGAGGGCATGGCAGCTGCGCTTGCTCCACTGACTGATCTGGACACCAGCGCGTCCGTCGCCGATGGAGGTGACGCGAGGTTTGTGTTGCCGCGAGGAATAGGGATGGGCGCAAGGTGCGAAGAGCCGCCCATCTTGTCGTCGACTGCTGGGATGTCGCCCTCGTCAGGAGTTGTACTACCCATGGCCGAGAACAAAGTCGAAGAAGGAGCTGGGATCTCTCGATCGTCCCTCTCGAGCAGCATTGAGCCAGATAGCAAGCCGTCGTCCTCTTCCTCCTCATCGTTGTCATCCTCCTGTCCTGTCTCTGCTTCATCGTCAGCAGCACTGGACGACAGAGTTGACGCCAGGCGGCTGTGAGGAGGCCTGACCTGCATCGGTAAGTCCGGTGTTCGAGGAGCAGGTGACGAAAGACCCAAAGATGGGCCGATGGGAACCATACTATGAGAGGACAGGCCCTTGTCAGATGTCGAGCTGGATGCTCGCTGCATGGGTACTGATTGACCTGCAATCGCTTCGACTCGAGTGGGCGGGATCTTATCATCCTCCGACGTGAGCCCAAGCACTTGCGTCTGCTCGACCATCTCTGCGATCTCTCGATCGCTTGCTCCGTCGCTGGCGTCTTCTCCTCCAGACTCGGAGCCTGAGACTGACGAGCCAGGGGAGCTGCCGGTCCCTTCCTCTGCCTCTGACAACGCAGAAAGAGCCGCCTCAACCCTTTCTTCCCATTCCTGCCGTACAGTCTCGACATAGACGATGGTGTTGAGCATACGGTTGACAGCGCTCAGCTTGCCTCGCATAGCTGTCTCGACGTCCGTCATGAGCAAATCGAGAGCGGTGTCGTCCACCACTGGTCTTCGCCATTGCTGAACGGTGACCACCTTGTTCTCCGAAGTGGGCGAGAGGAGGCGCTGCTTCTCGATGGGCTCGTTTACGTACTCGTCCTTGATCGCTGGCGTCGAGATCTCGCACGCAGTTTGCAACACTTCGATGGCTGAGTCGAGCGCACGCAAATGTTGCTTGCGGATAGCAGCAGGTGGTGGCTGACGCGGCGAGATGGAGCGGTTGAGACCTTCGAGCGCGGAAGGAGGCTGATTGGAAGCAGGAGGAGTCGAGATAGCAACGCCACGGTACTCAAGCGCGGGCTCGGCAGTCTGGCCCGTGAAGGCTTCGAGACGGTTGTGAAGATCTTGGATGGCTCGACGCAGGTCTCGAAGTCCTTCATTGCATTCGCCAATCTCCATATCGAGCCGATGTGTCTCGTTGCAGATCTCGCTGTGCTTTTCGAAGAACCAAGCCGGAATGTCTCTCTCGCAGATACGGCAGAGGACAGGCTCGACAGAGATCGACGCTACATGGGCCAGAGCGGCATTGGGCTCGTCCAAGACAACACCCATCGCGCGACCGCCCTTGCCTACCGCAGCGTCTGGCAGTCGATCTTCCCGCTCCGGCGGTCCTGTAGCTTTGAAGACCCACATCGAGTGTGATGGACCGCCGCTCTGTCGATCGATCATCAGCATGCCCTTGCCTTCCATCTCCTGGAAGTAGACCGCATCGCTCCCATCGTTCTGGCCATCGTCCGATGAGGCAGAGGAGGAGGAAGAAGACGAGCTGACCACTGCCTTTTCAACGCGCAGTCGAAAGGCGGCTTCGACGGTGTGCGACTGGTTGGCTTCGAGCTGTCTGGAGGCTTCGGCGAAAACATCAGTGTCGCCAGGAGCAAGCAAGTCTTCGATCGGCGTGTCGTAGAGCTCGGCAGGGTCTGAACCGAGAACTATCTTCCATGCTGGACTCAAGTAGAGCAGACGCTGATCGTCCATGCTGAGTTCCATGAGCACGTTGATGCCTGCAGAACGGAAGTTTTGTGGCACTTGCGGCGTTTCCTCATCGGCAGTATCGTCTTGCTCTTCGTCAACGATCGTTGAGCCAACATCTGCACCTTGGTTCCCTTGCTCGACTCGGTCGGACTCTGTGACATCTTGACTGTCACCAACCGCTTTCTGACCTAAACTAGTCTGACGTTGCGGTTGAGGTTGAGCACGATCACGGTCGACGATCGTCATGTCGCCATCTGCGTCGGTATCTTCGCCCTCCTGAGCATGTCTACCTAAATCCTGGGAGGGCGAAGCGGTCCGCTGAGTGGCATCCTGTCGAATCGGTTCGAGGTCCTTGTGGGCCAAGCCAGATGCTGGTGAGTTGGTGCCTCTGGTGCTCGACACGCGCGCGATCATTTGTCCGACAGGCGCCACAGAGAAGGCACGCGCTCGTGTGGGGCTGCTAGCCGTGGATGCAGCCCAGAAGCCAGATGACGTACCGCCTTCGTGGTCACCTGCATCACCAGCAGCATCACCGCCTTGACCTCCGAGGATGAAACGAATTGGCTCGGCGTCCTGCTCGTCCTCGTCGTTGAAGTTCCAAAAACCCTTCTCGGCTTCCCACCATTCGACAACACGGCTGAGACCGGCAACAGCAAGCAGGACCTGGATGAACCAGGCTCGGCCTGCCCATTCCGGATGATCGTCCCACATCCGACCGATGCTCTGGATCCTCGAGATGAGCTGCGAGCAAGAGCCGGGACGTACGATGAGCGAGTTGATCGAAACATCAAGCACCTCCATTGCCACGGCAACGAGCTCTTCCAAGGGTTGCATCCATGGTTGAGGCCCGGCTTCCTCTGCTGGTAGCGCACGTGCGCGACGAGAAGGAGAGAGTCGGGGAGATCCAGAGGAAGCCGAGACGCTCGAAGTCATCATCACACCTGGCATAGGCGAGTGTGAACGTGAGGTAGAACGAGAGTTGGAGATCGAGCGAGCGCCAGAGCGACTAAGCGGTTTGACTCGACCGAGTGGGTTGAGATTGGACGGCTTTGCTGGGTTGGACGAGGTGGTAGACACGGTGCGTGGCGATGTCGCAGTAGCAGCTGCCAGGTTGACGGGCGGCGGAGCAGGAAGCTTGTATTCGTGCGCGGATCGGAGCGCTGCGGCCTCGCGCAACCCACCAAGGCTCTGCGAGGTGAACAGCGAGCGCGAAGGAGATCGTGCGTGCTGTTCTCCCAGCGTGTCGTCGGTGTTGTCACTCGATTCGTGAGCTTCATCGTGTCTACCGGTGATGGCGGCTGCAGCTGCACCAGCGGAGAAGGAGGACGAATTGCTTGCACCTCGTGACATGGACGCAGACCTCGACAGCGACGAGGTGCCCATTGGCAGCTCATCGCCCCCCTGGCCTGTTGGCAGTGTTGGAGCGTTATCAGCATCGTCCGCGTCGTCATCCACAAACACTTCCTCGAGCTCCTCGACGTCACGATCGTCATCCATGACGCTGTGACGGCTCTCATCTTCCTGTCGCTGCATGTCCATCTCGACAAAGTTGTTGATGGCGCCAATGATGCGACGCAACTCACGGTCACAGCTCTCCTTCGAGGCAAGCAGTCGATGACGAATGTGCTGGTGGATCGAGTTGATGGTGATGGCCTTGGTAGCCGTCTTGGCTCTAGCTGCTGCACGACCCTCGTTGTCCGACTCAAAAGCGCCGCCTTCACGATCTGTCAATTCTTCTGGCCATGCTTTGGTGGTGGAACGTGGACTCCGATCCCATGCCTGCGACAATTGCATCGAGGACTTGCGCGGCAAGATGCTGGGCTGCTGCTGCTGCGGTGCAGGCTTGACCTCGAGCGATCTGCAGACTTCCTTTGCGCTTCCAGTGCTTTCGACCGAACGTGCAGAGACCGGTGGCTTCGTCGGACTGCCATTGTTGGAATTCGAAGGCGATTTGCCCTTGCCGATCTTGTCAAACTCTTTTGCATCGAAGGTGCTGAGACCTTTTTCGAGTTGCAAAGAGAGCTTGGGCTGATGACGACGCCTTCCACCTTCACCTCTGCTGCTAGTGCTCACAGTCAGATGAGTCTCGTGGCTCTGCTGCGACGAGGCAGACTTGGGGGGCTCCATCAATCCAGACATGTCTTCTTGAACAGTCACGAAGCTGAGGACTGCACTAGGAGAAACAGATCTGCGTTCGCTGCGGTCAGCGGAGACATCTTGCGCGTCAACCTCTTGCTCTTTATTCTCAGCATCGTTGTCTTTCCTCAGATTCTGTGTCGAAGTGCTTGGACGCAGGGTGCGGACGGACTCGGAACCGCTAAGGGCGGTGTTGCCGGTCTGCGAGCGAACGTGACGGCCAAAACCGCTCTGTACTTGGGTGACGAGCGTACGAGACGGTGTTGCGATGGTCGGATTGGCGTTGGCAAAGGTCGACGACAAGGGAGTTGGCCGTGGAACATCTCGACGGCTGTGAAGCGACCGATCTTGCCGAGACGAGGCAATAGAGGGACTTTGATGCAAAGACTGCGAGAGCGCTGCGATGGAGTCTGTTTGACCTGAAGCCTCGTTGGTTCGAGATGGCGTACCCGAGGGCGATTTGGCCCAGCCTTCACTGGTAGGGGCAGTGAAGCCGGACTTGACGGCGCTCCACCATGCCTCAATCTTGCCTCCAAGATGCTTGCGACGTCCACGTCCAGCTGCATGTGCCTGTGATTGCGCCGTGTCAGATCCTGATGCGCTTGTGTACTGCGCAGAGGGAGTGACACGGCTGGTGATGGGTGAGAGCGAAAGATTCTTGCCCTTGTCCGTACCGAGATGTCTGACAGGAGAGAAGCCAGCAGCTTTCACAGGACCAGGTGACGAGTTGAGAGTGGACGCCGTGGTAGGCGACGAGCCGGACCCTCTGCTACGTCGAGACAATTCGGCGCTTGCAAGGGAGAAGCTGCGTCGTGGATCGAGCCCTGGACGAGACGGCTGTCGAGAATGTGCTTCAGGTCGACGAGTAGGACCCAGCTGCGGAGGCTTGCGGGATCGTGCTGTACCACCTTTGGCTGTATCGTTGTCGTCGCCATCGTTGATGCTGAGGGCAGCGAGCGATGCCTCGACCTCTTCGGCGTCGATTGCATCTCGCACTGGGTCGGCAGCTTCAGCAGCTTGAAGTCGCTGACGCGAGAGGGGATCCGAGACGGAGCGGTGTCCATCTGCAGGCTGCTTCTGCAGTGCAGAGACACGACCGGTGTCGACAATTTCGCTGCCCATTCTTCTTTGCTGGGGAGAAGCCGATGGAGTACGAGCTCCAGCTTCAGTGGCTTTGGATCGGCTCGCAGCAGGACTGGCGGCTGCCTGTGCCTGTGATCCTTGTTCTGTGTGTGCTTCTGCCGCTGCCTCTTCGCGCTCAGATTGAAGCTTGGCTTCTTTCATCTTGCGGTACTCATCAAGCCAGTCAACCCACTCGAATTCGGCAAAGGCGGACGACTCCAAGCCTCGATGGCTATCCTCCTCTTCATCGAGCTGCGACTCAATACTGTCGTTCGAATCGGCCGCAGAACCGCGCCGAGTCGGCATGGGTGCTCCAAGCATGCTCGAGTTCCTCTGTAGACCGATGGTAGTGCCTCTACGAGCAAGACTCGTCTGACCAGGTGTCAATGGCATATCAGCGTTGTTCGTGTCGCGCGCCAACCACGCAGAGTCCAATCCAGTCGCCGCTTCATTGCGTCGTGCTGCGGGTTGCGACCCAAGACGAGATGGGTTCTGAGCTCTCCACTTTTGCATCTTGGCATTCCTACTCTGGATGATGATGCGGGCATACTCGTCGGTTCCCGACAGTGGCCGGTGGGCTGTAGCTGGAGAGACGCCTCCTGGAGTGAAGAGCGCTGCGTCGCTCGGTCGATGAACACGCCGCGAAGGTGCAGGAATGCCAAGCAAAGCGTTGCACCCAATGGAGCTCGACAGATTACCTTGAGTCATCCTTCTCTGGCTCAAACTGGCGTTGACAGGTGCAAGTGATACTCTTCCAGGTTCATCTCGAGCCGAAGCGATCCACGGTGCTGGCTTGTCCTCCTTCGTAGTCGCATCGCTGTGTTGCTCACCACCTTCTGACGTCTCAACCAAGCTGTCAAAGAGCTCTTGAGCTCCCCAAGACATGCGCTGTGTGTTCGATCGACTCGGCGACAGTCTTGGTCGTCTCTCGGCGATCGGACTTGTCTGAGCAGAAGAGGTGGTGAGATAAAGCAGTGGCGAGTAGGCGCTCGTACCTGCGGGCAGACCGGCATGGCGAGGCACGCTGGTAGGCACATCCAGTAGCTCGGACTTGGGCGGGACGAGAGTTGGTGGCCTTGATCCGAGGATGGCCGAGCTGGGCAGGCTGGCTGTCGGTGCATAGTTCCTTCCAATCGGGATGGAGACGGAAAGAGGCTGACCGCGGCTGTCGCGACCGGGCAAAGCGATATCGTCGGAACGAAGTCGTTCCATGGAAGCTGATGAGCGACCGGATCTCACTGCATCTTCTGCACCGTACGAGACCCCAAAGGCCAATGGTGAGTTGCTCCGTGTGGCATTAGGTGTCTGAGGAACATTGAGACGGCTGAGAGGAGTAGGTGATGGGGAAGAATCCGAAGCAAAGCCGAGACCGAGTCCGTGACCCTGACCACCACCGCTCATGACCAGCGAGCCAGCCTGCTGTGCTGCATTCGGCCCTGATGCTGTCCATCGAGCGAGCGGCGATTCGATCGAGGCGCTGGATGCGCTCTTGGGCATTGTCCGTGGTGAAGGTTGTGGCGGTACAAAGAGATCACCGGCCAATCGTACTGCTGTAGGCACACGTTGGAGTCGAATCGCATCAGCCAAACCGGCAGATCCACCAGTCTTTCCTGATGGGCTTGGCCCTGTCGAAGTCGGTGTCTGTGCATCGACCATTGCTGCTGCCTGCGCTGCTGCAGGTGCAACTGACGAAGGATGGACTCCAAGCGTCTGGCTGCGAACTCGCGATCGAGTGTGTCCGGGAGACAGGGTTGCTCCGGATGCTGCCTCGGATCTGGGTACATCATCGTCTTCGATGACCTGCGAGTTCCACCTGCGGTGTGATGAAGATCGATTTGCGAGAGACGAGCCAAAGGGCACGGATGAGGAGCCTAGTCCTGAGCTCGAGAGCGAAGAGCCGGCGCCTTGTGTGCCAGAGGAGCTGATACTACCGGAGCGTTGAGAAGCTGATGTCGCAGGAATCGGGACGGGCAGAGGGATGCTGGGGCTGCCTGATTCGATGGCTGCGACCAGGTTGGGATCGACACCATCGGGGCCTCCTAGAGACGAGATTGCGCCTTCGCCGAGCAGCACACCGCCGAGAGAACGAGCGCGTCGATGAACGCTCGAGCTAAGCGACGAAGAAGTCATACGCCTGTGCCGTGTCGAGTGTAAGATGACGCTGCCTCCCCCAGTGGCTGTGCCAGGTGCTGTTGTTGTGGATCCTGCACCACCGCCGAAACTGGAAGGGGCAAAGGCGCCCGAGTTGCTGCGACTGCCACGTGTCTCCCAGCCGAGCGTCGGCGAATTCGAGTGAAATGAGCTCGACGCTAGCAAGCCGACCGACAAGCCCGATGAGAGCGGTGATGGGTTGGAAGGAATGCCAAGTCCTAGTGAAGAGTCTTCCTTGCGCTTGCCCATCGCAATGGTGGAGACGGGGCGGTCGGCAGGCTCTAGTGCTGGCGAGCCAGTTGCGCCTCCTCCAACACGTCGCGGCACGGCTGGTGGACCCATGGAGCCGCTCGAGCTTGTAACGGACGACTTGCGTGTGAGGTTAAAGCCGGTGGTGGTAAAGTCATCGGAAGCTACTGAAGATGCATCTTCGTCAGCTAGGTTGCCGCTTGGGAAAGGTGAATGCCGCGATGGAGTTCTGTTCAGGACGGCTTTGTGGAGCGGATTGGAGGTAGATCGATCGCGGTCGAGACGCACAGATGTTCTGGCAAGAGGCGAAGCAGTGGCGGTATCGGCCGATGGCAACTGTGCTGATGCATCTTTGCGGTTGGAAGGTCGCTGCTCGAAGCTTAAGTGTTGTGCAGTTGCTTCGTCGACAGTGTCGGATGCAGCCGAGTCAGAGCCCGTCTGTCTGCGCTGACGACGAGCTGGCTGAGATGAGGCAGAGGCGACAGACGATGGCGAAATGGGCGACAGAGGCTGGGTATGACTACCCTGAGAGGAAGAAGTGGATCCATGAGTTTGACGTCGTACTGCTACTGCTGGGTCTGATGTGACTCTATGCTGAGTACGAGCACCAGTATTGTCCTCATTGAGAGTCTCGTCATCGTTGGGAAGAATGGATGCGAAAGCGAGTGGGCTGGAAAAGGAAGGAGCCGTGTCAAATGACATCCTCTTGGAAGAGCTGCGGCTGAGCGCCTTGAGAGCTGCTGAAGGAGGACTGAGGGGGAAGCCAGGCGGTGGACTGCTCAGCGGCGGAGGCGAAGTGCTAGCATGGGCAGTTTCTGCGGTGGCAGCAGAAGATGAGGGCTGCGAGACGTTCTGAGGTTGTGTGGCCGGTGGAGAGCTCTTGCCTGTATCTGTCGAGGATGTAGCTGGCGAAGGTTTGCTCGTCGAGCGAGGATCGCTGGATGCAACGCGCGAAAGCTTGAAAGTGCGAATAGGCGAAGGAGGCTGTTCGGATCGAGGATGTTTGCCCTCAATGTACGCTGATGCTGATGCTGATGCTGACGATGATGATGATGATGATGATGATGATGGCGAGGGCGAGGGCGAGCCGATCTCGATGATGCTGCGCAGGCTGGAACTATGGTCCGATGCAGAACGAGCAGCTGCGCTCAATGGTGACGAAGCTGATGGGCTGGGACCTGTCGGTAAAGGCGATGATTTGGGGTCAACGGTGTCGTTGTCGCTGTGAAAGGATGGTGATGGTTCTAGGCGGCCAAAGTCTCTTGATCCGGGACTGGTTCTGCTACGATTGGCTGGACTGAAAGGGTCGGTAAATTGCGTCGCTGAGACTGTAGGGCGTCAAATCCGAGTCGAAAGTCGAAGAAGAGAGGCAGCGAGCGAAATGTTCGTATAAAGGCGGAGCGAGCCGAGGCGAGGATAGGTTATGGTTGTAACGGTGTCAGTGTTGTGTATGAACAGGTGACATGAAAGGCGAAAGGGTGATTGATTGTGTGTGTGGGAAAAAGTGACAGGTTGAAGGTGATTTTGGCGAAGCGAGGTGAGGTGAGTTGGGGTCAAGCACGAGAGTGTGAGTGAGCCACACCAGGCTCGTGGATGCGAGAGAGGGAGAGAGAGAAAGTAGGGTTGAGGGCGGAATGCCAGTCAAAGTCGAGTTAGGCGAGGATTAAGCATGCAGCGCCGCGTGGGAGCAAGCAAATGTGAGCGGAAAGACAGTAGCGCAAGCGGGAACGTTGGGATGGTCGGAAAGTGAAAAGCCACAACAGAAAGTAAAGTAAAATCGCGAGATCAGGGTCCAGACACGTCCGTTCGTTTTGTCGTCAACCCGCGGAGAAGGCCAGGAGCGTGCAAAGCAAAGCAAAGCAAAGCAAAGACGGAAATGCCGACCAGAGCAAGTCAAGTTGCAATGGACACCGTCCAAAATCATGAGCATCACCGTGATTTCATACAGATTTGCAAGAACATGTACCAGTGTCGGATGCAAACCCGAGTGCAAACCCAAAGTCAGCCCGAAGAAAATTCGGTACAGCCGACGTTGTGACAAAACCAAAGCCAAAGCCAAAGCAACGGCAGGATAAGGTTCAAGCGATCGTGCAAGAGAGCAACCCCAACGGATGTGATTTCAGACGGGACAGCCGACGGGAGGTGTTGGTTGATGGAGGCAGTCAGTCAAGACGGTCGTTAAGAGAGTGGTGAGGGAAGAGCAAAGGGATAAAAGCGAATGACAAAGGTCAGTGATCTGCCGTGTGAACAAGGAGATCGCAAGCAATGCAATTCAGGCGAGTCTGCTACGCCGCTTTAGGCCATCGGAAGGGTCTTGCAAGAGCAGCGGAAGAGGACAGGGAAGAACGTTCTTCGCTTTTGCGTACATCCGCCCTTCTGGCTTTCTACCTTCCCTCCTTCCTTCACTCCATCAACTGAGGCTGACTCGGTCAACCGTAACGCATGCTGCCAGGTCGAACATCAATACGGCGGTTCTTTCGCAGCTTACCACGTCGAGCCCAGGACAGCAACTCAACAGGGGCCCCTCAATGCATCCAACTATTTCTGACCATGACGACGGCTCCATCCAGCCCGATAAAGAATAGAACAGGATACGATCGACGGCATTGTTGGGTGTCAAAGTTGGGTGCACACTCACCGAAACTATCTACGCTGAGTCGGCTGCTTCGACCAGCAGCTTTGCTCGATGTGTTGGAGGCGGAAGTTGGAGCTGGTGGAGACGATGTAGTCAGGTTGGCGGATGATTCTTCCTCTTGTACATCAAACAAGTCGCGGTTCCCGCGTTCAGCCAAAGAGCCATGAGGCGAGCTGCTACCAAGCAAAGAGACGCGCGTGTTGCTGGCTCGACGACCGCTCCCTGCTGTTGCATCGATGTTGTCATCGTCCAGATCAAAGATACCGGCTGTACTCGAGAGTCGGGACCTTCTACGAAGATCTGACGATGAAGCCTGCGAACTGGCGGACAGCAAAGTGTTGCGACTGCCTTGTTGTTGGTCGCCAGCGCCATCGCCTGGGGCAGAGCTGAACGAAGACATCCTTCACCGGCTGACAACACGGAGGTTGATGTTGATGATGCTGCTGAGGAGCGAGGCCGGGGTGCTGCTGAAGGGGCTGCGCAGCCCTGTTGGCGCTGTTTGCTGAGCTCCACAGCTCGTGAACTCCGTCTATAGCTGCAGCATTCACGGGCCAAGGTCGCGATACTGTGTCTGAGGCGGGGTGATGATGATCTCTGCACGTTGCTTGCCTGCGTGTTTAAGCAACGATGCTATCGATGGTATGCAGCCTCGATCGATCGAATGATGTACTGATGAGTTGGATGAGGGCGAGATTCAGGAATTAAGGGTATTTGAGCGCGACCGTGCCCGCTGTTTCAGTGGTGGTAATGGTAGTGGTGGTGGTAGTGGTAGTGATGCGGAGGGGTCCTTCCGGGTTCGAACTGGTACGGAACGGTGATGAGGAGATAGGTGGATTGGTGATCGAGAGGATGGCGACCGTCGATAGAGAAGGGACGAGGGGCGAAGGGGACGGAGTATTGCACACTACAGCGACGAGGACGGAACGGCAAATGACAAACGAAACGAGCAGGAAGGGTCTGGCAGGATTGATCTCCGAACAGAACGAGGACGGAATGATGTGTGGAGAAACAGAAGAGACTCAGAACCACACATACAGACCAATTTCAGCCGGGACGATCAGTACCGCACCAAGCGGCAAGTTGAGTCTGCGGGAAATGACGAGAGTGACAGGCGAAGCATGCGGAGTGAGGGCAGAGAGACAGAGCGCCTCATTTCGGCGTGGAAGCCTTTCTCTGTCAATATGAATGTCACCGCCCGGCCAAAGCTAGAGCCAAAAGCCAAAATCCAAGCTAATCAGCAGCGGCAGCAGCAGCCATTTTCGTTTCTTCTGCTGCAAAATCAAGGTTGCGAGTGTGGGCGATGGGCCACAACCGAGTCCTAATTTGGGACGCTAGTGCACGACTTGCCGGGCAGCAGAACACAGTAAGGGGGTTTCAATTTTTCCGAGCTCTCGAAAACTCGAGTATTCCAATACTCAGACAAGCTCAGGAAATTAGTGCCCCCAAATGTAAGCTGAGTTTTCAGAAGGTGAATTTTCAAAACCAACCAAGGGAGGGCAGTGTCGGCCGGAAAATGAAGCTGTTCCGGAATCCGAACCACCTTGTAGCTCCACCATCTTTGACACTCTCGTCGCAGAATCAAAGTAGATACAGTCATTATTGACACTGTGGGTTCATGCAAAACAAGCTGTGCAAGAAAAGTGGAGGCATCGCGCGAGTAGATCACGTGCAACATCACGTGAGTGAAAACTCAGGTCCAATTTTGAAAACACTGCCGCATGAGTATTGCTGAAGCAGTGTTTTCAAAAATTAGAGTATTTGTCAAAATGGCAGAGCTTACGTAAGCAATGAATATTCAACGCAATTGAAAACTCAAAAAAAAACTTGAGTTTTCGAAAATAAAAAAAAATTGAAACTCCCTACTCTTCCCCTCTGGAAGGTGAGACGAGCGTTAGCCTTATTCCTGAGTTTTCTCGAATAAGTTACGCGCTGCGAGCAGCAGCAGCCGCATTCGCTTGAAAGCTCACATCATTCATGGAAAGAAGGACACTACTGACTATAGCTCAGCCAGAACAATGGATTCGGAATCGCACCAAGCTATCAACACTTTCCTCTAAAGGGACGGAAGCATGGTGCCGAGACATACAGCGTATGGCTCGCAACTCTTTTGGCTCCCTGCATCAGGCACTCCTGACTCGCTTCCACGTCAAGCAAGCATGGACCGGAAGCGTGCCGCAAATTTTGCAGTGTGACTAACCAAAGTTTAACACGATGAACATTGGCCCGTGTGTTGCTCTTGTCATGTCAAACCTCCACCGCACGTTGAAGAACAACACCTGTTCGATCACGGCCACAACTCCTTTTATCATCGGCAATCTACTTCTCACCGCTTTCGTTGCACACGAGCTGACCCGAACCGGATCCCCAGCACACCTTCATCATGCCGCGGCAAGAAGTCCTCCTACTCGACATCTCACCCGACCCTTCTCTCATCTCCCAATACATCGACTACCATTCCATCGGCAACGTCCCCAAACCTATCCTCGACTCGATCAAATACCCAGGTTCAGGAGTGATCAATATGCGAATCTTTCACTTCTCCGATCGACTCGCCATGATCATGGATGTGGAAGATGATTTCTCCTTCGAGAAGAAAGCTGCTAGTGATGGCGGCAATCCAGAAGTGGAGAAATGGGAAAAGACAATGGAGAAGTTTCAAAGAGAGATCAAAGATCCTACCGGCAAACAGGGAGGCAAATGGAAGCGGGCAGAATTGTGTTTTGATCTCAGTGAACACTTCAAGTAGCACAAAACACCAGTATCAAAGCACAAAGGGAGGGAGAAGTGAGTGTATTACAACAATCTATCAACGCTCTCCCTGCAATGGAATACATGAAAAGCAAAACCGTCTCTAAACTACGCACCAATGGATCGTCTCGTCTACTTGACACGCTTAATCACCTGCTCATTCAATTTGATCAGCGCCTGCTTGGCCTTTGACTCTGGAAGCACGCCCAACCATTCTCTCGCCCTCCTCGCATGTTCCTTCGCCAACTCAGCCGTTCTCTTCAACCCTTGACTTCTATCCACCAATTTCAACATCTTTTCTACATCTCCTTCACCTTCGAACCTTCTTGCTACCAGTTCGTGGATCCCTTCACCAGGCAATTCTTGCCATGCGTACAAGACTGGTGCTGTAGCCAAGCCGAGCCTTAGGTCTGCTCCACCGGAAGGTTTGCCGAATGCAGCTGAGGTTGATTGGAAATCCAACAGATCGTCCACCAACTGGAAGGCGATACCGATATTTCGGCCGTAGCCGTAAGCTGCATCGCGAATGAGACGCATTTCTTCGGCGACGGAAGAAGGAAGGTTTGCTTTGGAGACAGCGTCTGAGCCACATCCTGCTAGGATTACTGCTGCGCGGGTGGATTTTGCGATAAGAGCGGCGGTTTTGAGGTATGTCTTTTGCAGGTAGAGTGAGAAATGGCCTGGAGTGGGTTGGTTTGGTGTCGCGCTAACAAAGGAACGCTGGGATGAGGAGGGGTCAAGCCCCATGTTATGCGCCAGTAGACCTTCTGATTCCCAGATGTTCTTAGCTGATCCTGACTCCTCTGCGGCGGAAGAGGATGCGGCTTGAGATTTGAGCTGCATGACCTCACCCTCTACAAGATTCGCAATGACTGTCGCGAGCAATTCAACCACTTCAGCATCTCGCAAACGAGCCAGAGCAACCGATGCACGACCCAGCAAAAAGTCTCCACCCAAGATACTAAGCTTACTCCCAAACGCCGATGGTGCGGAAGGCGCACCACGTCGTAAAGGCGAAGCATCAATCACGTCGTCATGCAACAACGAAGCTACGTGGATCATCTCTGTGATCTCCGCCAATCTTCTTTGTGTTGGCAAAATAGCTCCTGTAGCAGAAGCGAGTGCAGCAGCAGCAGTTCCATCATCCACGCTTGCAGAGGGGAGAGAGCCCTCGATGCTTTCCATATGCGGGTTGAAATCGTTCAGTACGCTGCCAGGAGAGAGAGGCTCGTTGATGCCCATATCGCGTTCGATAGATTTGCCGGTATCGCTGCGTGAGGATGTGTTCTGGGCTTGGGAGAGCAGGTCGGGGTAGAGAGGGGAGAGACCGTTGACGGCTTTGGACATGAGAAGGACGATGAGCGGTCGAACATGCTTGCCTTCTGCTTGGAAGTAGTATTTTGCTATTGTGTCGAGACTGGGATGGCCAGAGCCGAGGAGGGAGGAGACGTTGGAGCGGAGAGAGGAGAGTTCGGATGAGACTAGAGATAATGGGTCTTGGATGATGGGTGTCTGTGGTGGCGGCGAGGTGGAAATTGAGGAGGTCGTGGAGGAGGAGAGGCTACTGCTGGAGGCGCCGAAGAAGGAAGCTGCATCAGATGCGCTCGTCGAAGACGAAGATGACGATGACGACGACGACGCTGGAGACCGCGAGGAGGTCGGAAACTGAGCAAGTTGATCTTGTGCGAGGTTCTTGGCCTGGTCGATCGCTGTTGCCCAACTAGATTGAGCTCGGACAGCCGAAGGTACAGCTAGGATTCGTGCTGCGGCCAGAGAGCGGCCTCGAGCGGCTCGTGCCAGAGCGCATCGTGGGATCCTCGGTGGCATGGTGACGGATCCTCTATCTGAGACCAGAGAGTAGCCTTGCTATCGATGACCTTCTAGGTTAACTTTAGTCTTTGTCTTTGCTGAAACTGGTGACGATGTCTTACGAAGCACGACGTATAGATAGAGCAGAAGATACGAAGCGGCTGCGAAAGGCAGAAAGCTCGACTGCAATGACAAGTTGATGATGAATGATGGACGTCGATCCGATAGTGAAACAGCTGAACCTTTTAGCTGAACAATCGGGGAATAATAAGGAATGTCATTTTGTGGTCGTGGTCGTCGTCGCCGCTTAACTCATCGCGTCTCGCATATCGCGCTCTGCTGCCCTGGAAAAAGTTGAAGCAAAACATTCCAATTGAGGCTTCGTGCACCCTTTTTCTGTGTTTGTTACCGTTCACTGCCGAAATAAATTGAATATTATCGGAGAAAATTGGCCGGATCAAGTCAGCCATAAATCGCACTTTTCGAAATCGAGATCTTTAGTCAGCCCCGATGCCAAAGTTAAACGGGTCGGTTTGTGAGCTACACAGATCTAACACACGGATGAGAACACGAGATGGATCTCGCGCGCGAATGGAAAGAACAGGAAAAAAGTGCGAAAGAGGGCCTCTCGGAAGACTCTCTGCTTGCCTTTATCAAAGGGCAAAGTTGTCTCGGCGCTTCTTCTCTCCATCATCTTCATTCGCTATCCCATACCTACATCACCTCCTACATCGTCGCAGGGTCCTTCATCTCGCGACGGTCACTTTCGCATCCCAAAAAATCGAAATGAGATCTTCCGCCGTCTTCAACCTCGCATATACAGTGAGTAGTCCATTCCAACCAATCAACTCAGCCTGCTCCGGCCGGTCACTTCCTTCTAATGCGCATACTGATTTACATATCTTCTTGGTCTTGGCATCGCAGGCCCGCACACTGTCACAAAGAAGGCTAGTCCGTGTTCAACTCAAAACCGAAGTTCCCGGTCTCGGTAGCGCAGGATCCATCGTTCTCGTCCAACCCGGACGCATGCGCAACGAGCTCCTCCCATTCAACAAAGCCCTCTACGATCCTCTTCCCACCCCTTTCCAACTCTCCAACCAAAAAGCCAACAGCTCCGTTCTTGAACAAAAGCTCGAGTCCGCACAAGCCGCTCTTCAGCTCCAGCCAGCTCCCGAATCGCTCACACAAGAACTCGGACCTATCCAACTGTTAAGCTTGAGGAGGAAACTCGAAGCTGCTCCTCCTCTTGTTTTTACTAGGCAGACAACGGTCAAGTTTAAACCGAGCTCAAACTCGGGTACTACTGCAACTGGGGAAGTGGAGTTGCCAAAGCCGGCACTGGGTATTCAGGGAAGCATTTCAACACGCGACCTTGTTGCGTTTTTGAGGGAAAACGGCGCATTCGATCTTGAAACGGATTGCAGCGAAGAAGGCAAACCTGTCCAGCTCAACCGTCTGACTTCGGCTCAGATCATCACGGCGTGCGAATTCACCCTTGCTTCTGCACACGAGAGCGACGGTTCTATCGATAAGCTCGGTCGTATCAAGAAAACAGGTCGATTCACTCTCGTTGCTCATATTCTGCCCTCGAACATTCGAGTCAGAATTCCAGTGATCGTTCGACCTAACACTGCTTCTACCGCCGTTTCTTCTTCCTCTCCTTCTTCCCCCTCCTCTTTCGCCATGTCGAGCACACCAGCAGGTGCCAGAGGCTACGCAACAAGCGCCAAACCCCAACCCACCAGTATGGAATCCTCCATGCGCACCAAACTCGAAGCCGAATTCGGACCGGAAGTCGAAATTTACATCCGCAACGACTCATCCAAACACGCACACCACGCAGCGATGGCCGCACAGGGTGGTGGGAACGGAGAGACGCACTTCTATGTGCATGTAATCTCGGACAAGTTTAAAGGTATGATTCAGATCAAGCGTCACAGAGCGGTAAATGGGTTATTGGAGGCAGAGTTTGAAAGGGGTCTACATGCGTTGAGTTTGAGGACTAAGACTTGGGATGAGGAGAACAAGACCAAGCCCTCAAGCACTGATGGACAAGAGGCAAAGAGCAACAATGTGAGCATCTAATCTCCCCCCAATTCTCAAGGTCATACGCAGATCTGGTGCTTTGATGTCATGTATACGTACGCACATTTTGTATGTCACTTTTCGAAAGACTCGATTCTGCGCATGGTCCCTTGTTCTACGATTGTGAATGTGAGGTGACTGACTCACTGTTTTTCACCTTTTCGCTGTTGTAGGCCGACGACGCAACCCAATGTCGACAAGACCACGAAGCACCCCCTTCTTCCTCAGAGGGATCAGGATTACTATGGCAAGCTCCGCAATCGCACCTCCACCCAACATCACCCCTTGCTTCAACCCCATCTTCCAACTCGGCCTCCACCACCCAAACCACAGATGACATCCTCTCGGCATTCTACACGCGTCCACCGACAACGGCTTCGATCCCCACGCCTCGCACCCCGGTCTCCCGCGCCGCTCGCGAAAAGTTCTTCCGTCGCGCAACAAAGCACGAGGCCCTGGAGCCCTCCTATCGTCAAAACCTCCTCAACGTCCTCGGTGGAGTGCTAGCCACTGTCTGCGGGACATATATGGTTTTATTTGCTGATTTCGGTCAGCCGGAGGGAGCAGAGAACTGTTTCACTGATCTAAGGAGGGCTGTTTGGGGTCCGGAGGGTCCACCCAAGCTCTTTTGATCACTCGCACACTGTGGTTGGGAATGTAAATGCTTTGGATGGAATGTCACGTTATGTGTAAACTTATGCTGTGAGTGAGCGGCGGATGGTTTTGAGTCGATAAGCATAGAAGCGCTTCCGAACTGGATCGGCCATAATCAATCTTTTGACCAACTTTTCTGCCTCCTCTACACCCCCCTGCTGCTCCTGCTGCTGCTGAGCGATGCAATCCAACCACCACTCAAGCGCGCCCACCGACTCTCTCCCCATAATATCCACAATCGCATCTTTCTCGGCTTCAACCTGACTACTAACCAACGTCTTTACCCAACCTAATGCTTCCTTCATCTCCCTCCTCAACGCTGACGGTAAGGAAGTGTGGAGTGCGCGGAGATAGTTCCATCCCGAAGCATTGTTTGGTACGTTTGACAAAGAGGCTTTTGTGTATGCGATTTCGTACTGGATCTTCTTCCTTAACTGCTCCATGACTTGCTCTGAATGCGATGGGTTGGTGCTGGAGGGATTACCCGTGAGACCAAAGCGGGAGAAATTGACAAACCAGCGATGATTCCATGCCGAGTTATTCCTTACATCTTCTGTGAGGAGTTTGTCCACGTACTCTTCTTCTCCTTGCCACAGCTCTGGGAATTCTCCTGCACCTCTCGAGGCCGGAGCGGCACCAGGCTTCGAACTGGGTAGGAAGAGACCTCCGAAATGAGAAAGCACCCACTGCCTATAACCCCAGGTGTGATAATTTTTCGCATCCCTATCCAAATTCTCCTCCACAAAGCCTAGTTCCCTGCCCGGCTTCGCCAATGCGGAAACAACAACTCTCCTATGCTGCCAAACTTGGTAACTCTTCATATTTTGATGCGCTAAACTTTCCAACCATTCCAATTCGGCCTGCAATACCGCATCCCTCCCTCCTTTTACCTTTTCAAGTTCAGAGGAATAGAGGAGGACATTCGCGCGGTATTGCCAGATTGAGAAATGGGAAGGGTTTAGTTGGATTAAGTGTGAGGTTAGGGCTAGTGCGCGGGGGGATAACTCTAGTGAGGAGAGGGGAGAAGTGAGGGGGGAGGTGTTTGAGGTGGTAAGGGTTCGGTAAAGGTCCATAGCAGAAGAATACGGAGGGTTGTAGAGGATTGGACACATGGGGGAGGATGAGGTGATGTCTGATTGGGGTGTTGGGAGGAGGTTGGACCAGACTGAAGAGGAGGGGTCGAATGGAAGATATGGTGAGCAAAGCTCTTCGAGGACGGAGGAGGTGGCTGGGGGTTTTGCGTCGGCCATTGTTGCGATCTTGCGACGGTGTGGTGTTGGTGATGGTGGTGAAGAAGAAGAAGAAGAAGGAAGAGGGGGTTATAAGGCTTCGGCGCTGCAGAGAAAAGGTTCGTTACTGCCCTTTGTTGGAATGTATCGTGGGAAGAAGAGAAGGATGGTGAGGATGAAAGGGAAGTGTCGAGCAAAGGCAAGATGTGAGGGTTCGTGCGCGTGGAGGTTTTTCTTTTTCTTTTCCTTTTCCGCAACTTGTTTTTTTATTCATTTACTTTAATTTTAAACGCGCTTCACGCCCCGCATAACACCACCACTCGTCGTCGAGAACAACACTTTCCCATCTCCCAACACCCCCACCACCATCTCACACACAAACATGTCCGCCACAACAACACAGCCGACCACAACCGTTCCCTCAACCTCCACGTCTACCTCTGCCTCCGACTCCGCCTCCGTCTCCGCTTCAACCCAATCCCACACCGACCCATCCGCCGCATCAACAAAACCAGAAAACGCAGTGCAACCACCCGACATCTCTTCCCCACACCAGTTGATTGATTGGGTAGACACGGTTCTAGGTCAACTTGAGTCTAGGTTTGATGATATGAATGGTCAAGTCACCTCACGGAGTAAGTGCCGCATCTTGACTTCCAGATTTTGAGGGTTTAGGAATGCTGACATTTGCATTGGTTGGTGGTGTAGTGAACGAGATGAGTAGTCGGATTGATGCTTTGGAGAGTTCTATACAGGGTGAGTACTCACCACTACCACGCTCTTAGGGTATAAGATGGAAAATAAGAAGCTGAACGATTCATGTCTGGTGGTGTAGATTTGATCCATGGCACACCCTCCCCGGTCACAGCTACAGGGAACAACAACGACGCTTGACCAACCTCGATCAACTCAATATACCACTTTGTACACTATACAGCACAGGCTATTACATCTTCCATCAACTCTATTATCAATGCTGTGAAGTACAGAAGAAGATTACATCCCATAACAATCAGTTGAAGATACGTCGGAATTCCAATGTGCCTGGTTATCGGCAGATATATATATATATGCTTGTCATTGCTTCGTACTTAGCTGTCTTCTGATCCATCTCAATTGCTATTTGTTTCGCTGCTCTTCGTTTGTACATTCCTCAACAGTCCACAGGGTAGGCGCACAAAACACACAAGACTTAGTTCGTTCTTCATTAGTACCACATCTATCCACTGTCTCTACATACCATCCATCATCGCCACACGTAATAAAACCGCGTCCTATCATCGAAGTCCGTGTCGCAAGCGACAAGCGATTAACGCTATTTGCTCCAACAACAACAACAACAACAACAAGGTTGATTGAGGAGAATGGACATATTTGCTTGGAAAGAGGCACATCGGAATCAAGCTGGAATGACCCAGCCATCTTTCTTAATGTGAATGTGGATCCACTTGGAGCAGAATGTCTTGTGATCCGACTGAATTTTCTTAGTATCAATGTCCCTGTCATTGCCATCCTCGTCCGAGACCCAGATCCTCCAGACATCGTTGTCACCCCCTTCGATCGCGATGTCCTTGCATCCGGTCTCCTTATTGAAGTTCGTGTAGGTGAGGCTAACTCCACCGAGGTTGGGATAGATTATTTTGAAGTCTTGATAAGGGCTATCGATTGTGAAATCTGCAGGGGCATTGAAGACAAAAGGTCAGCATCTGCTCTTAATTTTACGGCTGAAGGTGTAACAACTTACCTTGCATGACATCGTTGGTAATGACCCCCTCGTAGATTTGCTTTCCTACTTCGCAGCAATTTTGCGCGTCTTTAAGATCGCCAGCCTAGTGAGTGAAGCAAGGATGCTTGGGGTCACTATTCTCTCCGCAGTGTAACTCGTACAACTTATCATCATGAGCAAAATTGTAGGTACATTGAGCAAAGCTTTCTTAGCGAGCAAAGAGATGGTGACGGACATGTTTAGGGGTGAGCTCGCCCACAACAGAGTGAAGCATCAGAACCAAAGCTACCAGAAAGAGGCCAAAGTTGGCAGCGGAAGTAGAAGCTTGAGTCATCTTGCTCGAAGGTTGTCTCAGTCTTGAAGGAAGTGAGGGAGAACTTTCGAAATAAGTTTTGGGAGATCTGTATTTATGGGCCCAGCCCTCAGCTCTTGTTCGCAAACATGTGTGGGGCTTGCACACTTCCCTGCCGAGCCTGAAGCTTGATGCGTGCACCTCTTTGACCCTCGCGATGAAGTCAGGTGGGTTGTCATTGGTAGTGCTTTGAAACAGTCGCCACACCTTGTTGCATCAATTTGATACAGTAGAGATTCAGCCGACTGGTGGCTCAGATGAAAGGTGGCTAAAGGCCCACGGTGGGATTGTCGACTTGGCGATGCGTCTTATATGCAGTGATGTGTAGGACAGACTTCAACTCGATCAAACTATAGCTCCAGACGCCGCAGAAGGTGGGAGTGGGGGAACCCTCCTCCCTAACCCCAAACCCATTGTGGATGCTCTTTTAGCTTTCGCCTCCTTTCTTCTCTCTCGTTTTGCTTTACGTCGCTCTAGTTCGGCATCTATAGTTGCCATTGCTCGAGCGAAGTTCTCTTTACCCAAGCCTGCGGGAGTGGAGGATGAGGATGAGGATGAGGATGAGGATTGATCGTATACCCCTGCAAGGAAAGACTCTGGAAGTTTGCACTTCGACCATACCCTTTGAACCATTTTTGCGCTTAACACTGCTGCGCGCCCATTACCATCGGTAGTAGGGTTGGAGCTGGGGTGCGAATCGGACTCGAACCATCCCCTAAGCGCCGAAGCGGCCCCAGACCCTTCCTCAATCTTAGATGAGGAGCCACCGCAGACGGTGGAGGCATTCGAACTATCACCTTCTCCCTCTTTAGCTTTGGTTCGTCTTCGCTGCATTCGTTGCTGAGAGACAAGTGATGAGAATAAATCTTCATATCTTGCTCTAGCAGCCGCGTCTCTTGGCTCTTCCAACGCCCCTTTTCCCCTACTCAGTGGGGTCGAGGTGGGGGGATCGGCAAGTTGAACCCTCCCCCTGGCACCACTCCCGTCACCAGGACGGACGCTAAGATCGGAATGAGTACTTGCAGATCTACCCAATCCTACCCCGCCGAACTGTTTACTTGGTGCTCCATCAGCCAACGACCTAGTTCCTCCCCCCATTCCTGCTCCTCCTGGCTTAAAGAGGGGTAAAGCGGAAGCTGCGGTGCCGATGAGAGAACTTGCTACGCCCACAACTCCAGTCTGACCACTAAGAGTGTTGTTCGGGGATCGAAAAGGGGTGGTATTGCGGGGAGGTCTACGAGGAGGCATCCTCTGGCAGTGGTCGGAGTGAAGGCCGGATTCAAGACTGCGTTTGAGTTCGGAACTAGCATCATCGGTAAGAGAGATGCTGGTGAAGACATTGCTTCCCGTCTTTCTATGTGCTGCGGCTACGGTGGTTGAGGGACCTGTGCTTGGGTTTCGCGTGTGTCGCTGGGGTGATACTGCACCTCTATCGCTGTTTGTACCGGCAGAAGCAGTGTTGGTGGGGGTGGAACCAAACTTAAACCCTCCAGCATTACCCTCCCAACCCGACGTTGGTTTAGTCGGTCGAGGCGGAGGAGTAGGCTTCGCCACCACCCCACCCGCACTACTACTTGTAGCAGCGGCCGTCGGTTTCCTCGGTATACTAGGCGCACCAGCTTTACTCGGACTCTTTTGCCTCGCTCTATACGCCGATTCTGATGCACCTACCCTCCCTCTCTCCCCTCCCAGCGTGGCACTTCTAGGAGGCAATGCTGGAGGAGTCACACCCCCTTCCCTCCCCACTCCACCTCCCCCTACACTCTTCTTTACACCGGGGCTGTAGGTCGCATACCGAACCCCAACCCCGCCTTTCGTTTTCGCTGGTGTAGTGTTTGGGAATTGACCGAACTCTGAAATCGTTGGGCTTGGGGCTAAGCTCCCCCCGGCCCCACCTCCTGCTGGTGGACGGGGTGGAAGTTTGGGTGTGATTGAAGAAGTGGAATGAGTGGATGAAGCGGAGCCTTTACGCGATGAAACTTGCGGCGGAACGAGGGAGGGGGAGGAAGAACGATCCATTACAGCATGTGCGAACATGGCATCTTCCGCAGAAGTATCGAGTTCGTGTGTGTTGGTGCCTGCAGGAGAATCGGTTCTGTTCCATCCATCCAAACCTCGTTGGTGTGGAGAGGTGCGGCCTGAATTTGGTGCCGAGCTTAACCCAACTCCTTCGTGGTGCTGTTCCACAACGCTTCTGCTTCTGTTTCTGACCATCGGACTAGCACTAGGGCCAATCGACCCACCATTCGCATTCCGGGGCAAACTCCGGTTGGCTAACTCTTTCAAACTCAATCCACTTCCTGACTTCCTCAGGGAATTTGCAGTGTATCTCGGCGACAGGGCGGAGGGGGGATGAGCGCTTAGCATACCCGAAGCTGAAGTCGTTGGCTGTGCTGCTAGCGGAGAGGACAAAGAAGAGAAAGGGTTGTTGGAAGATGGAGCTGAGAGTAAGCCATTTTCCGAAATTTTCCTGATCCGAGGAGTGGAGGATGAGCGAGGCACCGGGTCCGGGTTGCAAGTACCCCCTGATGAAGAACGTGCTGGTGTTTGCGGCGATGCTGGCTTGCTTGTGCTACCGTGTGCGAGAGCGCGAGGTATCGGTGAGCGAAGAATAGCAGTATTAGAGGTAGAGGTAGAGGTAGAAGGGGTGCGATTGGATTCGAAAGCTGCTAGGGCGGCACGAAAGTCGATCGGCTCTGCGCCGTCGACGTTGGACATGGTGGACAAGCTGGGAGTGGAGCCCAAACCTTTTGCGTTGGGTGTTCGATATTAGGTTTCGCCGGTAGAATGGCGCTGGAGACAGGACGAGCTATGATCGAAGACGAGACATGGAGATCGAGCGGGACGTTAGTAAGAGTGCATCACGCTGAAGCTAGCTGTGTAGGAGATGGTAAAGATGGTAGTAGTGAGATGATGAGCAACGGGAAGGAAGAATGGAGGAGAGCATCGTACGAGCGCAAACATCCGCTCGAACCGCGTTAGACTGCTCGTGGGCCTCATTGCACACCGAAAAAGGTGGAGGTTCACTGCCCCGCCAAATATAGCATCCCCAACCCCCACACTTGTTCCTCCTCACCCTGTTCTCACTCGAATCAATGCTCACATCTCATCATCATCACATCAATCTATCTGCAATCAGGGTATAGATTGTGGTGCGAGCTCATATCAAAAACACAACCAACAACAACAGAAACAGCACCACTATCAAGATCCAAACACACCAACCTCCCAATCTTTCATCGCTAATCCTAACCACTTCATCCATTTTCCGCATCGCTTTACTCAACCTCCCTTGACTTTGATCTACTTCTGTATCGAACGCATCAATGATATCGATCTGTTCGCCGATCTCTTGTCCCATCATGCCAGCTTGGTTGCGGAGCGAATTGAGGGTGGTGCCGATCTTGTCCAGGGTTGAGTCTTGGCGCGATATCAAGATCTGCAGTCAAACAAAGCAAGGCTTAGTGAAGGGCTAGGAAAGGTGGCAAGGCGGCAAGGCGGCAAGGCGGCAAGGCGAGGGGAATGGGGCTACCTACCTGTTGTTGTTCACGCTCGAAAGCTTCCGTTGCATCTTCGTCTTCTTCTTCTGGGAGGTTGATTTTGGTTGAGAAAGCTCTGCCAGATGATGGGGATTGTTTTACTACTTTGGATAATGACTGCCAGCGTTCATCGGTCCAGAAAGAGGAGGGTAGGTGTTAGTATCATCCATGAGCTGCTATTCCGGTCTGAGAAGGGACGCAACTTACATCGATCTCAGCCTCGCATTCGGCAACAAACTCTTTCCTCCTCTTCAATTCTTCCGGTGTCACTCCAAACCTTTCTGGACCACTACGCTCCACGACGAGGACGGACTGTTTTACATCTTCTACATCCTGCCGTAAGCCTTCGATTCCGTCTGAGAGTCGGTCGTATGCCGAGTCAACCTCGCCGCCAGATGATGAAGATGTGCGTGCTGTTGATGAAGATGATTGAAGAAGTTGACGGTAGGATTGAGAGAGAGAACGGGCGGAGGAGAGGGAGGATTTCAGGTCTGATGCGAAATCGTGGTATGGATCTCTTGACATCTTATTGCGACGACCCTCTTGAAGGCCAGATGGATGGTGAGGCTTCCAAGATGCGGTCACTGCTGGGACTCTTGTGTGATTGCTATCCTGGAGTGAGGCGGTAGGATTGCGAGGGAAGTATTGGATGAATGTGGATGAGAAGAAGGTGTTGGTAGTGGAAAAGGTGTGTGAATGCAAGCCAGAAATCGGGAAAAGCACGGAGATTTCGCTCCCAACACGGCCTATATTTTGCCGATTACCAACCAACCAACACAGACGCTCGTTCTTGCTCCCTTTCTTCATCCTTCCTCCTTCCCATCAGCAGCCATCATCTTGGCGCACCACCACGAGCACCACCAACATCAACTGCTTCATAGACGCATGGTCGTATCCATCACTTGCATCCATTCACCGCGCCATCAATAGACACCACCAAAATGCCAATCACGATCCCCATCATTCACTTCAACGACGTCTATCGCGTGCGCCAGGAAGACAAAAAAACCGGTGGTACAATAGGAGCAGACCAATTCGCAGCTAAAATCCAATCCATTCGTCAATCGTGGGGCGAACCCTCCAACCCTTCCAACCTTCCCCCACCACCCTCTTCCTCCTCAAACCCCGGCACCTCTCGAGACTGGAGCGCGCATAGCAACTCTCGCGAGCGAAAAGGACTAGTCCTCTTCTCGGGCGACCTCTATTCCCCTTCTGTTGAAAGCAGTGTTACACGAGGCACGCACTTGGTCCCAGTCATTAATGCTATGAATCTGGATTGTGCGTGCTTGGGCAATCATGATTGGGATTTCGGTTATCCGCATTTACAGACTCTGATGGCGCAAAATAATTTCCCGTGGCTGTTTAGTAATGTGGTGGATACAAACGGAAGGAAAGAGGGCGGTGGCGACTGGGATGAGGATTTACAGCAAGATGATCGACAAATTGATGGGACCTTGAGATCTTGGACTACGACGGTGCAGGGTGTAAAAGTAGGATGTATTGGGATTGTGGAGAAGGAGTGGATTGCTACCGTACCTTCCTTTCCAGAAGGATTCATGTATCGAAATATGCTTAAAACCGCTCTGAAGCTTAGTCAGGTCCTACGAGATCCAAAGGGACAAGGGTGCGAATTGGTGATCGCGATCACACATAGTCGGTTGCCGAACGATATTGATTTTGCCAACGCTATTGGGGCTGTTGCTGGTGCGGACCCGACTAAGCATGGGGTGGATCTGGTGCTGGGTGGACACGATCATATATACTACGTTGGCAATGGTGCAGCTAGTTATACCGGTGATGAGTTTCCCAGAGGGGAGCCAGGGACGGAAAAGGATAGTAACGCGATGGTCGTCAAATCCGGAACCGATTTCAGGGATCTTTCTGAGCTCAAGCTCGAACTTTCCGAGCCCAACAACAACGCGATTAGAAGAAGGACGATCAAGAGTCTTAGTGTTAAACGGTACCGTGCTTCACCTGACGATCCTACTTCACCGGAACTCAAGTCTATGTTGGACGATCTCCTAGCCAAAATCTCCAAATTTACATCCCAAAGCGTTGCGTACACGCTTACACCTTGGGATGTACGCAGCGAGAAAGTTCGTACGGATGAATCTGCGTTTGGAAACTTTGTCGCTGATGTCCTTATGAACTCTTACGAAGAGGTTCTACGAGAAAGAGACAATAGAGGAGAGCTTAGCGAAAGACGCCCTGCGGATGCTAGGGAGGTGGACTGTTGTATTATCTGCGGCGGGAGTTTAAGAGGAGATCAGATGTATGGACCGGGCAAGATTGCACTTAGTGATGTGTTGGAGATTTTGCCGTTTGAAGATGCGGTGGTGTGTAAAGAGTTGAAGGGTCAAGATATTTGGGATGCTTTGGAGAACGGGTTGAGTATGTATCCGAAGCAGGAGGGTAGGTTTCCACAAGTGGCCGGGTTATTGGTAAAGTGGGATTCGAGGAAGGAGCCGGGGAAAAGGTTGATTAGTGTTGAGTTGTTGGATAGTTCGCTTGATTCCACTCCTTCTCAGAATCAGCAGCGGACAGAGAAGGAGGGGGAGGAGATGGATGTAGATGTATCCAACACTGCTGGGGAGGGTGAGGTTGGGAAACTTCGCAGATTTTCTGTAACCAAAGAACCTGGTGGAGGGTACGATGTGGAAGTGCACCGACCTGCATTGGTCAGCCGGGGGCCGCTGGAGATGGATAAAACCTACAGGGTGGTTACTAGGGAGTACCTAGCGGAAGGATATGATGGGTTCGAGGCGTTGAAAAGGGGTGAGTTTGTAGTGGATCATGAGAATGGGCAGTTGATGTCGGCCATTGTGAGGAAGTTTTTGTTAGGTGCGAGCTATTTATGGCGTATGAAGCAGATTAGGCGGTTGCAGGCCGAAGGGCAAGATGGCGATGCTTCCACTGCTGCTGCGAGTGTGGAGATGAAGCAGGAAGAGGAAGGGTCAGAAAAGGGAGCAGAAGTAAACACACTTAGCAAACGTACCAGGATCGCCATCACTCGCGCTCGCTCACTCAACCTTTTCAAGCGGGCAATGAAGCATAATGCGGTCGATACACCCGTCACCGAACTCCCATCTACCCCAGTCAAGCGGGCTTCACCTGGTCGGTCTGACTCGCTAGGATCGACTAGCGAGGAAAACATGTGGCGAATGGTAGTTGATCAATCGCCCGGCGGGTTTAGAGATGCTTTGCATGTGGGAGGATCGGAGCATCACTCCAAATTCGATTCGGTTAGCAAGCGGTTCAATGAGCCTCTTACCTCCGGTTCCGGGGCGGGGTTGGCTACGTCTTCGCATGCCGCAACGAGATCGTTTGATGCAGACGCAAGTCGAGGAGATGTGGATATGGGTGTTCCTGCTGCCAAACGCGCTCGTACGCGACGAGGCAGGGATGAGGGAGAGCAGCAGCTGAAGATCGATAATGCTCTTTTCGATCCTTCCCTCGTATCAGGCCTTTCGACTCAGATTAAAGATCTGCTGACTTTAGTGACGAAAGCTGCTGATCCGGATGGCAGACTTTACGTTCAGCCCAGTGGGAATGGTGAGCCAAACGCCAGTGCTGCAGCTGCGGAGGAAGAAGAGGAGGTAGGGGGTGGAGGCGCAAACATCGCACTGGGCAGTATGGCGGTTGATGAGGGGGATGACGATGCTACACTTGCCTTCCTTACTGCTGGTGGAAGCGGATCTGGTGCGAACGGTGGAGCTATGCGCAAAGGTACACCTACTCAATTGTCACAAGACATTGTCAAGAAGGCGAGTGAGCTTCGCGCTACATTTAAGAAGCTCGAAGAAGCAGCCAAGTCTCTGCCCGGTGGAATGGATCTGGGTCTGAAGGAGCAAGAGAGGTTGCTGACTGCGTTGGAGGGATTTATTGCTCGACAGGATGAGGCGTTGGATAAACTCGCCGCTCCTCCTTCGGGACAGAATGGGCACAAGAAGAGACGGGAAAGGGAAGGAAGGGAATTCGGTGGAAAAGCAGGCGAAATCGCAAGCTCATCTTTCAAGCACGGTGCAGTGGCTTCAAGTAGCTTCCATTTGAATCAGGAGGAGATGGAACAGTTGAGGAAGGACATTAAGGCTTCCACTACCACCACCGCTAGTGAAGATGCAGGAGTTGACGGGGAGAGAGAGAAGAATGGGGCTAGTGTTGGGAATGGGAACCAGGATGGAAGTGGGAAGGAGGAGGAGGGCGGAGATGGTGATGATACGTCTAATCTCGCTTTTGTCTCTCCTCTTGTCGATGGGAGGTTGGTTGATGTTGCTCGTCAACAAGCACAGATCCCCGCTCTCACAGCCATTTCGTAGAACTCACAAATCATTTCTAATCACACGCACAATCACACTCTGCTTTGCTCTGCGTTAAGTTACGTTCTGTATGCGAACGTAAAGAGTGACGCTTCTTCCATACAATGATAAACTACAAGTAAAGGGAAGGAGAGAAAATGATGCTTCCTTCCCTTTCCAACATTGCCAAAGCCTTTTCAAACTTGTCTGCCAAACCTTCATTGCCGATCGCCTTGGCCGCCTGAACCAATTGCCTGATCAACTCCTGCAACCTTCTCATACACCTAATGATACTACCTTCAAATACGTCCGTAAGCTTGCAGATCTCTGCAAACTTGGCTCCATTACACCACTGCATAACCAAATCCATCAGCTCTACTTTGAAGCTGGATACGTACTCTTCTTCGACCAGTGGGAGTTTGGATTCGATTGAGACCTTTGCAATTCGGCGAGCTGTTTCTTGCATGATGCGGAGCGGGGCTGCTAGTTGTTCGTTTAGTCGGGTTTGGGTCGTGGATTTCTCGCCGAAGACAAAGCAAGAGAGTAGAGCGGCGCATTGTGGCGGGGTAAGATCGTTGAATACGCCGTTGAAGATCATTTCTGTGAGCAAGAGTTCGTCTCCAGTGGAGATTTCGCACGCTACACGGCCCTTCTTTTCGACTACATCGTCAGAGGTGGTGAAGCCTAGTCGACGAAGGACTCGCTTGCGACATTTGAGTTCGTCGAGTTGAAGAACGGAGTGAGCGGCGGCGATCTTCTTGGCGATTCCGGCGACAATTTCTTCCGCTTCTTGCTTTTTGGCGTAGGCAGCGTAGAGTCGCGGTAGATCTTTGTCTCTGCGAAGAGAAGAGGAGGAGAGTTTGTCGTCGAGGATTTTGATCTTCTCGACAAGATGGGCAAAGGATTCGTCTTTGATCTTCATGTCTTTGATGGGGTCAAGGAGGGGTACGCCTTTGGGGAAGCGACGCTTGACTTCGACGAGGTTCTTGCGGACCGTCTCGCGCGGTTCGGTAGGGCGAAGATCTTTGGCCAGGAAGATACGGATACCGGACAGAGACTGGATCGTCGATAAGAGAACGGGTACAACGACCATCTCGCCCTTCTTACCTTCAGGGCAGGGAAGGAAGTTGCCAGCGGGAGCGCCGTTGTCGGACTTGCCTCCCTTTTTGTCCTTGTCCGAAGAAGAAGAGCCTGGACCGGATGCACAGTGTAGGAGGACATCAACGACGTACTGGTTCTGTGGAGGTGCGTTAGGATCAATCGCTGGTCCGCGCTTGACTGGTGTGTTCGGCAAGCGCTTCTCATACGAAACGACAGCACCCCAACCAAAGTCGAGATCCTCATGGCAGACCTTGACCAACCTTCCTGGCTGCAAGAACGGCAACACGTACGATGGATGAGTGATGACAGTCTGCACATCCTTGCGCAGTGTCTCGAGTTGGTGTTTGACATCGTAGTACTCTGCTACTTCTTCCTCTCGCTCCACCTTGATCAAGTCGCGCTGCTCCTCAGCTGCCTTCTGCTCAGCTTCGAGCGCAGGTACTGATGCAGCGTTCTGGAACTGGAAGAAACAGCGCTCCAACATGTACTCTGGCGAGATACCTTCGACGCGCATGAGGTTGAGGATCATATTGTAGCCCAAATGGAAGGCGGAGTTGAGTCGATCAGCTTCACCTTTGACCATGGTCTTCGCTGCACTAGGTTCAAGCTTCTCGTCGAACATCATGATGACGATTCCTCGGTCATCGAGACCACGTCGACCGGCACGACCTGACATCTGAATGAACTCGCCCGAAGTGAGATTACGGAACTCCTTTCCGTCCCACTTGTTGACTGCGGTGAAGACTACGGTCTTGGCAGGCATGTTGAGACCGATTGAGAAAGTCTCTGTGGCAAAAAGGACCTTGATGAGACCTTCTTGAAAGAGGATTTCGATGACTTCCTTGAGAATGGGAAGAAGACCACCGTGATGGATTCCGATACCTCGTCGCAGGAGAGGGAGAATGTGCTCGATCTGAGGCAAGCCACGGTCTTCTTCGGAGAGGGCGTTGATGGCATTGGTGAAGACGGTGGAGACCATCTCCTTTTCGTCGTCGGTGTTGAACTCGAGCTTGCTCATCTGGAGTGCGAGTGCCTCACATTCACGCTTGGAGAAAGCGAAAACGATGACAGGGTTGTAGTTCTTAACCATGATCATTTTGACGATCTTGTAGATGTCTGAGGGACCCTTCTTGCCTCCGTTACCACCCTTCTTGACTTGGCCGCGACGCTTGCCGCCTCCGGCGCTGGGATCAGCAACGTCCTCGCCTTTCGAGTCAGCGAGAGCACCCATGGCCTTTTGGAAGTTGTCTTCACGGAAAGTGCCACGCTCGTCAAGAACGAGGTGAATACCTTCTCCACCTTGAGGGAAGAGGTAGTGCTGAAGAGGAGTGGGACGGAAGTCGGTGTAGACGACGTGGCATGGCTGAGCGTGAGTATGTGCGATCCATTCTGCGAATTGCATGGCGTTGGGGATGGTAGCTGAAAGGAAGACGTAGCGGACCTTTCGTGGCAACAAGATGATGGTCTCTTCCCAAACGACACCACGCTCCTTGTCTCGCATGTAGTGGATCTCGTCGAAAACGACCCAGGCGACTTCACGCATGATCTCGGAACCACGGTACAGCATAGAACGCAGAATCTCGGTAGTCATTACGAGACACGAGGCGGAAGGATTGATGGTGACATCTCCCGTCATAAGGCCGACGTCGCCAAACTCTGCGGTGAGTTCACGGAACTTTTGATTGGAAAGCGCCTTGATGGGTGAGGTGTAGACGACGCGCTGACCTCGCTTGAGACATTGTGCGATGGCGTATTCTGCAACGACGGTCTTACCGGCGGAAGTGTGTGCTGATACGAGGACTGATTCGTTGCGTTCGATACAAGAGACCGAGTTGCGCTGGAAGGGGTCGAGTGTGAACTTGTACTCTTTGGCGGGTGGGTCGTCGGGTACATGCTGAGAGAGGGGGATGTATGGATAGTCGGGAGGAAGTGCGACCTGATGACGCACAGAGTGGGTGACGTGCATCTTCTTCTCAGCAGCGTTCTTGTCGGCATTGGAGGCAGCGTCGGTGGATGAGCTGACAGCAGCAAAAGATTGGTCATCAGGCGACTCGGGAGGAGCGAGACCGCCTTGGAGTGGGATGGCTTGGGTGGCCTCGTCTGTAAACTCGTCGGTGACCACTGTTGGTGCCGGAGCTGGCTTCGCGGCAGCGTCAAGCTTCTGACGTTTCGATGGGCCAGGTGCTGGTGAGGAGCTGTCCGCGGAAGCATCGTCTGCATTGGCATCAGCATTGCTGGAAGCAGCAGCATGGCCGTTCTTGGAGCTGGATGCGGAGGTTTTGTTGTCCTTTGACGAGCTCACCGTCGCTTCCGCTTTTGAAGATAAGGAAGAAGAAGCGCCTGCTTTGCTTCGCTTCTTTTGCTTCTTTGAAGGCGAGGAGCCGGATGATGTGGCAGGACTCAGCGCAACCTCTATTGGTGCGAGGAAGTCGAAAAGGCCGTCTGGATCCATGGTGGGCGCCGAAATTAGGTTGAGATGGTGGTGATGGCTTTGAGAAAGGGATGGCAGTGGCGGCAGATGCGATATATCAGGAAGACCGTTTTCTGTCGGCGGCTGAGTTTTTAGCTATCCTTGAAGGGTCCGAGTTGCAGATGAGAAGAATGCAATTTTTGACTGATCTGCCATACCAAATTATTCTCGCAAGAAGCTCAACTGCAAAGCATCCAATTTTCAACCTTTTTTCGAAAATTTCAAGGCGCTTCCGCACTCGACACAGTGTGCAAAAAACATATCTGTCATGCTCACGTAAATGGCAGTTTAAGGATGTTAGACCTTGTCTTTTGTTGGCAAATTCTGATCGTGATCGACTCGGCGCGAGTGTGTGTGTCTCTCTTTTGGCCACGCAACTTTGGAATGGCTGAGCGCTACACACGGACCCGCCAAACTGACACTTGGCTCCACTTGACGTCTTGAGCACACATCACCCCCATCGACACCTTCTTCCTCCTGTCATCACCACCCTCATCTTCGCCCTCAACCTCATACACACGTACAAGATGAGCTCCACATCGCAAGCACAGTCGCAGCCTGAGCCGAGCTATGCTCTCGTGCCTCCCAGCTACGCTGCCCACACATCCACCTCGTCCAACTCCTCCACTTCACACCCGGTCTACACTGGTATTCATGATACCATGCGTCATGGTCTCAAGAACGTCTTGCACGAAGTATCAACACACTCGCATCACCCTGTCCAAAACAGACTCGAGAACTGGGAAGCTACTCGAGACAACCTCAAGCTTACCATGCAGCGCAACATTCATGGCCTTGGTGCGCCGGCACACACTTTGATGGAGCGAAAGATTGTCAGTTACGTAGGTATCACACACAGAGAAAGTCTGGGTCAGCAGCATGCTATGAGCTGGTATAGATATTTTGATGAATCATTCGATTGCTGATCCGATGATCGTTTGCTTTGGCTTTGATTGATGTCTCTATAGAACCCTGCTTTCGACCCAACTAGAAGCTCTAACTCGATCTCCAAGCTTCACCTCGACATTTTGAATGGTGACGATGAACGAATCGAGCCACGCGACTTCTTGCCTTGTAAGTCTTGCCCTCTCACACGCCGGACTATCGTCCGCGGCTTCTCGGAGGAAGCCCTGTTTGCTGACACTACCGTTCGCTTCTTCATGCTCACATCGCGCCCCCTTTCTATAGCCGAAATCTCAGCCAACGTTCCCAGCGTGCACACCGTCATGGAGCGTCGTCTTGGCTTGTAGCGCTCTCACTGCTGGCAAATCAACTCACATTAGCCTTCCTTGTACATTAGACCTTCTCAAACACTTTCTACAGACATTCTACCGGGTCGTCGTTGAGTTTGGATGTTGATGCATCATCTTGAGTTGTTCGATCGGTCCACTTTTTTATTTTGTGACTATGCCCAATGGCATACCCAATCTGAACCTTGCTCGCTTCCTATCTGTCCCCTAGTCGCCCAAGCCAGCCTGTCTTGCCTCATTCTTGAGCGCGAGTCAGACTCAGCGCTCTCCCCATCTTGAGGTCTGCACTTCCACTTCAACATCACAGGAGCAGCCATTCAACACTCCAACTCGATCGTGCACCACTCCATTCAAGTCGGTGGATAAAGAAACTTGTCCTGCAGAATTCCTGATCTCTTCTCAGCTCGCCCATAAGATTGCACTATAAGTGCACCACACGCGCTCAAGACTCGATACTGGTAGCAAGGTAACGTGGTATCATTGCGAATGCCCATGAGAAGTGTGTAATGATATAGTGTACAAGTGTGAATGTGTTGAGATTACTTGGGGTTAAGCATGCTCGTCAAGCCACTGGGAGGCTGCTGATATCGCTTGGCCCAGTTCCAGCGCTCCTGTCGGTATCGCAACGTCGATTCCTCAATGTTGCGAGCATGTGTACTTCCCATCTTGGCCATAGCCTCAAGGAGCTCCAAGAATGCATCTCCGGTATCCCACAATCCGCTTTCAATATGCTCGTTGTTGAATTTGGGAAGCAGATCGAACGAGGCTGGATTCTTCCATCCAGGGTTCTCGTTCTCGCCGTATGCGTCGAGCCAAGAAGCTCCAGCAACGTGTGCTTCCGCAGCCATGGCGTAGGCGTGCTGTGCAAACAGACGCAAGTGTCGAGGCCAACGCACTGCTCGCAGTGAAGCGTTCATCGTCTTGCCCACTTCGTTGCCTTTCTTTTCGCCTTCGCCGCTCTTCCACTTGTTGTTGGTATTGCCCTCGATGGGTTTCAGTGCGGCATCGCGGGCTCTGTGCAGCTCAAGCAATCGCTTCGCGACAGCGCCCGTCTCCCACAGAACTGCCATCGACGCCTTCATTGGGTGACGAGAGAATTGAGGGCGCGATAGCAACTTCCTGCCATGGAAGTCACGTCCAATGGCACTGTCATCCTCGCTCTCTGATTCCGGTGCCCAGTTGTTTCCGGCAATCATTTCAAAATTGGAGCGCTGCTCGCTCTCGCCCGTAGGCATCAGCGTTGAGGCGATGCGCAGCGACTTGTCCGTCTTGGCCGTGGTGCGTTCCGGGAACAGGAAGAAGAAAGCCTGGATGGAAGTGAAGAGGCGGTACATGAGCAAAGCGACTATGCGCGAATGGACAAATGCTGCCACCCGCAATGGCATTTCGGGACCCTCGTAGGTGACCGAGCCGATGCGCTCGACGAGCCAATCGAGTGTTGTCTCCATCTCAGTAATGGCATGCTGTAGATCTGGTTCAGGTGAGTGACCTGTGCAAATGTCGGCGAGCGGCGTGTGCAACAGACGCGTCAATCTACCATAGGTGCGGAAGATGAGGTCTCGAGTCTGTGTCAGGTAGCCGTTGGATGCAGGATGAACCTTGGGCGTCCAGTTGGATCCGTGATGGATGTAGTCATCTGCACTGGCGGGCTCGAGCTCCATCGTGTAGACGTCAAACTTGGGTACCTGCAGTTCTGCTGTCTGCACCCAGTATGCCGCTGTCACAATGAGAGATACCTGCCTGCGAAGTGCTTCGAGCTCGATGGGATCCTTGATCATCGTTCTTGTATCAGCTGCACGTGGGAGCGGTGCTTGCGGGTCATCGGTGCTTGAGCCGCCAGAGATCTCGAGAGCCCTCTGCAACACCTCTGGACCATCCCAGGGCGTGTTGCAGCTTTCCGAATCGGGTTTGGCGTCAAGCTGGTGGAGTCGCCAACAGTAGGCGAGACGGAAGAGCCACATCTTGCGCTGGACAAGACCCTTGCTGCTGAGACCATCTTCTCCTGCACCCATCTCCAAGAGCATGCCGGTCATGATGAGACGCGGATCAACATCACCGCTGCGGATCTTTTGTAGCATTAGGTCGTTGGCAAGGCCCCAGCTGCGTCGAGCGAACGAGAGCATCTGCTTGCGATCATCACCTTCGAGCCTACCGTAGTTGTTGGCACATCGCATGACCACGTCTCCTGCCTGAAGATCAAGGTCCTCGATGTTCATACTATCGGGCAGAAGCAAAGCACGATGCGCCAGGAAAGCAAGCAGCGCCAGTAGAACATGCGCTGGTGGGTCGCGACCGCCGGCGCCTGGCGCAGAACCAAACAGATAGCGGGAGGGGATCATCTTTTCAAACGAGTCGAGTGCCTCGAATTGCGAGATGGCCAAGGCAACAAAAGGTCGATCTCTGTCGGTGTAGTATGGCTTGAGGCGGTTGATGAGCATGGACTGATCGTGGTAGCGCGTGTCGCAATTGTCGCTGCCTGCAGTAGACAGCTTGGTAGCAGCGTTGAAGTAGTTGACGCTTCCATCTGATTGAGGAGAGGCAGCTACAAGACCGCCAGAGCCTTGCGACTGTGCTGGCGATGCGCCGTTCCGATTGACTTCGGTTGGGGAGGTCCCCGCCGAGTTTTGCGATCGCAACATGCTCGAGACACTGTTGGAGCGTGGATGACTGGCACTATCGGCCAGGGCGTCCCAGGCGCTGAGCGTCGCTTTGCTGACGCGGTCGTCGATGCCAAAGTACTCGAAAGTGCGTTTCAGTGGTCGCTCCTCGGTTCCCATCGGTCTAGAAGAAGGTCCTGGAACGATGGGCGGCGAAAAGGTCGAGATCGAGGTATTGGATTCCGAAAGGCGTCCGCTGAAGGTATGCGAGCTGTACTCGGACGAAGAAAAGTTGCTGCTTTCATTGGAATCTCTCTGGTAGAGATCGGGTCGACCATTGGAGCCTACATGAGAATATTGCATGTTTGGGTTGTTATTTGGTGGCACGTTGCTTCCTGAGGCATAGTGTTCGTAATGAGGGGCGCCGTTCTCAGCTGCAGCAGAGGGTGACGAGTCTGGCCAAGGTGCGCCATGCGCAGGCGAAGCATTGCTGCTAGAGTCGGGGGACATGGCATCAGGCGCTAAGAATGTGAATGCGCCTTTGATGCTAGCGCCGGACCGGTGAGCGTTGCTGGGATGTACATTGTCAAGAACGTGCTTCTGTGCCTCGATGTATGCTGAACCTGCGCTGGCATGGCTGCGTGGTGCACCGAGGCTGCCTGTTGTTTGGACACCAAAGGCAGCAGCAAAGGCAGCCTTCTTGCCCTTCGGTCCACGAGGCTTGCGATTCCAGTCAAAGACGCAGAGTTCTTGTGCCTTTGCCTGCACCAAGGCTTTATCGATGGCGCCCGTTTCCAGAGTGGTGGCATTGATAGGCAACATGGCCGTCTTGATGGTCGAGACGCATCCTGCGCAAGGATTCTGGCCGTCGCATTTGGACTTGCGCTTTCTGCAAGGCTCGCAAGCTGCCCAGATCTGTTGATTCGAATTCATTGATAGCATCAGAGCGATAGAGGAAAGCATGTCAGTGGTTGTCCTTCACGGAACTGTCTCAGGAGCGTCTTGAGCTGCATCTTGGTCCCTGCAAGTTGGCATGCTACATACCCTTTTGCGCTTGTTGCGCGAGGCATCCATGCCTGGACTGGTGACGCTTGCTTCGACCTTGCTACTCATTGTTTCTGGCATATCACGGCCTGCTCGAGGAGGTTGCGAGTTTAAAATATGCTGAGCGTGATCCTCGCACCTTTGCAGATCCCTGTTTTTAATCTTGGAGCTGAATCGGTTGTGCTTAGATGATGGAGCGCTTCTCGTTCTGACTTGCGTGTGACGCTTTGGCAGCAGATTGACTACAATAGGATGGTGGTTCGATCACGCGGTCGGCGGGGTAGTCTTGGACAAAGAGACGAAGATGGGCAGCGTAGACGGATTGGGATGCGTAGAAGCGGTACTATCGAGGTTGTCTCTGGAGCGTGTGTGGCGCGAATGGATGATGGGGAAGTCGAGACTGTCGATTGCCAGTTGTGAGGCTGCGAAGAGGCGTATATGATGAAACAGTTGTATGAGGTGATGAAAAAGTGATGACCTTACGGCGATGCAAAGCAAGGATGAGGTGGAAGTGAGTCAGGTTGGTGTTAGTCGCTGGAATGGACGAGGTGAGCGAGAAAGTTGCTCGGATGGTGACGACGTCGGCGTAACCAAGATGCAGTCAGCAGTCGGCAACAGAACCGATGCGAATTTGTGACTTCTGGAAAGGTCAGAGAAAGGGAGGAAGCAGGCAATCGATGCAAGAACCGGCGGCAGAACAAACTAAGAGGAAGAGGAGCAGCAGCTAATAGGAGCAGCAGCAATAGGATCAAGAGAGGATGCAAGGCAAGAGGCGGTAAAAGCTCAGAATGGGCCAGACTCGTAGAGCGAAATTCCGCCTGAGTCGAGCTGAGTCCGAGGGCGGAAAGAATGCGATCTTGCAGTGACAAGAAAGGGAAAAACAAAAGAGGCAGAAGAACAATCAAAGGCGGGAGCCGTTGTGGCAGCGGAGGAGGCAAGTGAGAAAGGAAGAGAAGAGAGAGGCAGAGAGCAAGAGCGGAAAGAGGCAAGGTCCAGAGGGAAAGAGAGCAATGACACAATAATCGTGCGCCAGATCTTACTGCCAACGTGGGTGCAAAGACACGAGGCAAAACGGAATCCACCCACACAAGCAAGCGAGCAAAGCCCATACAAATGCGCACGCACATTCACCGTTCGGAGAGGCTCCGAAGCAACACATCTGCGCCATTGTCTTCTTGTTCTACTGTCCTGTGCGCCTCTGTGGGAGAGACGATTCTAGAGATCAGAAGCCAAGGGACGGACGGGACAATGAACCAAAAGAAGAGAGAGAGAGAGACAAAGGTCTTTCCCAGGGTTTCGGAATAGCCGACGATAGATAGATAGACAGTCAGATACAGACAGACAGATAGACAGACAGGAATCGAAATAGACTGGCTTCCAGACACAGAAAAGAGGAAAGAAAGCGGCGGCTGGTGTAATGCTCCTAAACGGTTCAGAAAAAAGCATGGGGAAAGTCACAAAGAACTCAGTGTGCCGGGGCAGATTATTTTTGGTACGTGCGAAGAGGAAGGCGAGACAAAACTCACGTTTGCGCGAGCAAGACGTGTGTGATTGGGCAAGCACACTTTGACACTCAGATGTGGGCGTGCATCTGTTGTTTGAGCACAGATCAAAGACAAAGAAGGGCTCTTTTTTTTTTCTCTTTTTTTTTTCTCTTTTTTTTTTCTCTTTTTTTTTCTCTTTTTTTTTTCTCTTTTTTTTTCTCTTTTTTTTTCTCTTTTTTTTTTCTCTTTTTTTTTTTCGCTTTTTTATTTCTCTTTTTTTTTCGCTTTTTTATTTCTCTTTTTTATTTCTCTTATTTTTCTCTCTTTTTTTTTTTTTTTTTTTTTTTCGAGTTGCGTGTGTTTGCGCAGGGTCAGTTTTTCAGGGTCGTTCTTAGGGTCTTGTTGCTGTTCTCGACTTTCGCTTGTCCCGCCTGGACTCAATCGCACGAAACATAACCGAAATTGTATATACTAAGTGGATTGCAGGCAAAGACCCATGAGGTCCTTGAAGCTCGACAAGCAGGCTCCAGACGTGGCTCCAACTGCATGAGATGCTGGAAGGCCTCACCATCCTCCTAGAGACGCCGCTGCTGCCGTGACTGATGCTCAAACTTCATTCGCTTTAACAACCAACCAACCAACCAAGAAAGAGTCTCAACCATGGTTCCGCTACAGCATTAAACAGTCGAGGTCACAATCTTCTCTGCTACCACCTCGCTAAAGCAGAGCCACATGAGCACCCCATTGATGCGGTCAAGCCCAAAAGAGTGGTGGCCGTGCGAAAGTTTGCGAAAAAGCATACTCGACTCAACTCCGCTCTACAGACTGATTCCTTTCTTAAAAACGCTCATGCAGGTGCGGGACGTAGGGTGCGTCGCCATGTTCGTTCCAGGGAGAGGCAGACAACGTCGGCCTGGTAGCAGCAAGGGAAGCATATGTCCACCCTTGGCAATGTGGTGGATGAAAGCCCGCAGCGAGATCTGTCCGACACTGTTTCATGGCAGAGTGATAAGCCATTGTTACCTGTTGTTCTGTTAGCCATCTCGCATGGCGGCGGGAACCTGCTCGTAGCAAGATCTGACGTCAAACACTTTACATAAGCACCGCTGTGCCCGACCCATTGTCACGAAGCCGGGACGAGATCTCGGTAGACCTTGCAGAGATCACTTCCACGCACACGCTTGACATGTGATAAGGAGATCTTGCTCGCTATCAGGTTCAGAACAAGCTGTGGGCCCTGAGGAACTTCAAGCCCATTTTTGCCCAATCCAGGCTCCTCAGAATCTTCGACATGGGCAAATCGTGAACTTGAGTCGAAGGACCGAATCGTGGCCCCCGACGCCATCCGAATGCCAGCTCTGGCCAACAGAAAATCTTTCCTGTTCCAGCGAATCGAACATGGTCTCACACATATGAGATCGCCCAGCTCTCCGATGGGAGAGACGACATTGAGTCACGCTGCCTTGAGGCATGAACAATGTGTACTGATTCGATTGAATCGTCGCACAAAAGTTCGGCAACAACTTTGATTTCGAGCGGACATCCAATCGCACACAAAGCCTACGCTAGAAGATTCTGTCTAGCCGGGACGAGGCCACACAGTGCCATCGCCTCGATCATACTCAGGCCCTGGGTATTCGTAGTGCGGCTTCTCCTCATCCGAGTCCTGTGCATGAGCATGATGAACAGTAGAGAAGAGAAAGGGGTTTGGGTCAGTACGCGTACAAACGGAAAGGTCGAGAACGAGACGAGATGCTGAATTGAGCGGCACAGGACGCTAGCAATGAAAGCAATATAATCCGAGAGGCAAGCCATGGAAGTAAGGAGTTCGGAGGACGACAAAAGAGCTTCAACGCCATCGGAAAATCCTGTCAAATGATCGTCTTTCGAGCGTGCTTTATACCCTTCGGCAAGCTCCAAGCAGTAGTAGCTTTCGCAGGCATCCGACTTTGACGGTATGGCACTGCAGTCTCACATGACTTGCCTCTCCCCAAGCTGAGGCAGTAGTTTACTTACAGGTTCAATGATCTGCCCATCGCCTTCGTACTCTTCATCGATCGGTCTTGACAAGTCTTCGGTCGACCTTGTCGCCTTTGTTGCTGTTCTGTTTCCTGGTGTCGCTGACTTTGAACCGACTTTCATGTCCTTCATGAGACGCGCGAGTTGCTCCTTCTTGCTTGTCTCACGCTTGGCGTCGCGCTCCTTGGCCAGACGTTCGAGCTCTGGTCGGTAGTCATCGAGGTATTCTTGACGTGCTTCCTGCACGGCTGCTAGAAAGTCTTCCATCCCTTCACCCGTGACTGAGGACACACCAACGGCCCTCAAGTTTTTGTAGAACTCGTCTAGCACGAGACTCATGCTATTCATGAGGCTGTTCATGTATCCTTGGCTGCCTTCTGCGTCGTAGTCACGTGCCCCTGGGTTGAGGCCTTGTTGTGTCACTGTCGAGGATGGGTCGGTCGCATTTCCTGCTGCCAAAGCTTCTTGGAACTTCTCAAAGTCCTGCATCCATTCCAAAGCGAACTGATGGGACTGCGCATCGGTCTTATTGAAGACTAGGATGAATGGCAGCTTGGTCTTGTAGAGAATGCTGCAGGCGTAGAGCATGTTGCTCATGAAGGTCGCTGGTGCTGTCGTCCTCGGAGTGTCAATGATGTATGCTACCACTGTGGGCATCGAGCTTGCTAGTGCATCCGTCACAATGGAGCCTGATGCGGACCAGGTGAAGATCTCGATTTGTCCTGGCGTATCCAACACGATGTGGTCGACTTCCTTGGCACGCTTTTCGAGGATGTTCAACACCTGGTCGAACTTGGTCGTGAACAGGTTCAACGCTGTCAGAATACCACCGTTCGGTCCCAGATTGTACTGCTCCATGACACGAGCATAGTCGACGGTATCGCGGATGTCGACATTGGGTTCGTAACCGAGAGTACCGACAGCGGGATCGAGGTTGACCATGTAAGGTGCCGTGGTCTGAGAGACGAACGACGAGGATACGGCCGCAGAGCTTGATCCAGCCTGCTGTTGCTGTTGTTGTTGTCGTTCATCTTGCTGCTCTTTTGACTTTTCGTGGAGGTGGTCGTGCAAGCTTGCTGTGAAGGTAGACTTGCCGGAGCCCGCCATGCCGATGACGATGATCGAGCTTGCACGAGGAATCTCGGGAAGCAGGCCGAGATGGGTCGATGCGCTCATCGGTGCAGCAGCCGTAGCTGCTGACGTAGATGCAGTCGCCATCTTGTCGGTGTGTGTAGAGGTGCGAGATGGTGCTGTTCGATGCGGAAGCGCAAGAAGTAGTTTGAGTGACAATGCCCAGCGTCAACTTTCTTGTTCGAGATACCGGAAGACGGACATCAAAAGAGCGTTCGAAGAAACCAAGAAATTCCCGGTAGGAAAGTGGAGCAATTTTGGTCGAAGCTGTTTGACAGCCTGGATCTCACAGTAGTTGCAAAAATCAGGGGCACGTCGATCCCTTTCATGCTCAGTCGAAGAAAGTGTAACGGAAAGCATGCGGATTCTGGGATACACATGCACACACACACACACACACACACACACACAAGGCATTGCTTCAACTTTGTCATCTTTGCCAACTCCATCCGTCCCATGGTGGGCATCATTTCATCTCAGCATCCGCCACGCACATCGTTCCTTCACTTTCTACAGCCACTCCCGCAGCCTCGTCCCGCGCAGTCAGCTCATTGCACGCAATCACTCGTGTCTCCTTTCCTCTCATCACACGACCACCACATCAGCTAGTACAAGTAGCGGAGGCAAAATACCCTCAACTCTAGACAGTCTTCTACTCCTCAGCTCGCTTCCACAAGCGCTCCACGTCAAGCGGTCTTACAACGCTCACGCAACACACTATCAGTGTAAAGTAGATACCGCAGCCGACACTCACTGTGACAACCACCACGACGCACCCTCAACTCCTGTAGAGCCCGGCTTGCGTAGCTACATCACAGCATGGCATCGCGTACCGGGCGTGGGGCTCCACGGCGATCGCCAAGGATCAGTGGAAGATCAGAGACGCCTGAAACTCGCCTCGCCGAGAGAGCATCAACTCCAGGCCGCAGAGCGCTCTCACCCGACCTAATAGAGCAGATGACACCTCCCGCAGCCTCCTTCCGCTCTCGACGACCTCTCAATAGTCTCCAGAAAGATCTAGCAGCTGCTTCGGCAAGCGTCAGCATCAAACAAGAGGGCGAAAACTCCACCAGCTTCTACGTTCGTGAACCCTCCCAACAATCCCGCTTGACTAGCCCTCCACAGTACCAGCCCACGATTCTTCGCGGCGATCAGCGAGGGTTCAATGACACCTCGCACAGCGCGTCGCTCTCGATCTTTTCCAGCGGGAGTGACCTCACCGACAGCTATCAGCAAGAGGAACGAGAGGTCGCACAGCTGCAGAACAATGAGCAGCAACAGCAAGCACACCAGCAAGCGCAGCAGCAGAGAACGACTGCTCAGGGGCCAGGTGCTGGCACACGCAGAGTCTCTGGTCAGCGCAGACCTCGCACATCGCTCGACGACCGTCCGTATAGACCAAGTGATGATGAAGATGATGATGACATTGGCTCACCGACCAGGAGAAGAAGGAGAGCAAGGAACTCAAACTCGAACTCGCTCGGGGCTTATGAGCTGGGCAGGGTTGATAACGCAACTTGGATGGCTGGCCAGTCTAAGCGACGTGGGAAGAAGAGAGCCAACGGCGCACAGCGGGCGAGTGAGGAGGGCGATGGAGGCGATAGTACGCTAGATCACGGCGAAGAAGATGCAGGAGCTGTAAGCGGCAAAGAGACCCGTTTTGACAGCGCTTCTGACTCGGACGCTGTCGGTGATGATGATGACGATGGAATCCAGCGGTCCATCAGCGACAAGTCTTCGTCACAAGCACAAAAGCCTGAGGGACCGTCACACATCGCTCGGCTTCTAAGAGGGGTCGTGTCGCTCGCCGCTTCTGTCATCGCCTGGCTGTTCACATTTGTTGCGAAGCTGCCTGGACGGTTGTGGTCGTCGGCCGGGCGAAACGCCTCCGCTTCACTGCTTCAAGGTGCGCTTACTGCACTCGGTGGGCTGATGTTTGTCTCTGCCGTGCTTTACGTCTTCCCGGACCTCCGTGGAAGCGATGGCTCCACAGGTCTTGGAGGACTGTCAGGACGCCTGCCCTCATACCCATACTCATCATCCGATGACGTGCCTGGCAATCCATCCAATGCACTTGCCGCCTCACTAGACCGAGAGAACCAGCGGCTGCGAGCCGAGCTCAGCCGTCTCACCTCTCGCCTCGATACTCTATCGTCATCCATCGATTCCCAGATCTCATCCTCCATCTCTTCGGCCGCAGCCAAGATCCAAGCCGACGCAGACTCCCGTCAATCCAGCGAAATCTCGCGCCTCACCGCCTCCACCAAACGCATCGTCTCTCGTCTGGCACAAGAAGAGCTCAAGTCCATTCAGGATACCGTCTCAGCATCCGTCGAAAGCATGCTCCGGGATGTCGACAAACGAGTGAGCTCTCAGCTGAAACAACGTGCCGATGATACGGATAGCAAATTCTTCGATCGGCTCGAGAAGGAAGTAGCCCGCATCACACGATATGCCAACGATGAAGTGAATGCGAGGTTGGGTCAAGCGTTCGATCAGACCTTTTTGTCTGAACTGATTGATGATAAGTTGGAAAAGTATGCGAGGGATAGGACGGGTAAGGTTGATTGGGCGGCTGTGACGAGTGGTGCTTGGGTGGCGGAAGAGGGGACTGTGCATAGAGGGTATAGATTCAATAGTATCTGGAATGTGGGCAAGTTTTTAGTGCAAGGAAGGAAAGTTCCGATTGGTAACCCAGTGAAGGCGATTACTCCTGGTGCTGGGTTGGGTGAAGAATGTTGGATGACAGGATGGAATTCCTTGTTGCAGGTGAATCTAGCGGAGCCCAAAGTGGTGGAGGAGTTGATGGTTGAACATCCTCTGCCGGGGATGACTAGGACTGCACCCAGACGAATTATGGCTTGGGGTCTAGTGGACGAGTCTGATCGACAATACTACCAGCAATACCGTCGTTCAAAAGCAAAGACTCAAGAGGAGTACCTCAAGTCTCTTCTCCCAGAACCATTCTATAACGCTGTTCCGCAGGAGTACAAAGAACAAGCACCTCTGCTGTTGGCCGCCTTCGAGTTCAAAGCAAACGGTTCGACATTGCAAACTTTCAATCTGACGGAAGAAGCACAGATGTATCCATACGGGGTAGGGGCGGTTAGGTGGCAATTTGTCGATGGTTGGGTAAAGAATCCCCCCATCTGTGTGCACAGAGTTAGGGTTCATGGTGGTGAATGGCCTATTTTTGCTGATAGACAGGTTGATTCGATGTGATGGAAGTAGAAAGCATGCACTTTCTTTATTGTCTAGATCACAGCTACTCGGTTCTCGGTGTGGCTGAGTCACATACGATACCCTAGTGCAATAGCAATACGGCATGATTTTCACCCTTCCTGCGGCCGTGACCTGATACTGTGTGAAATGCTGGGAATATGGTTGCTCGCGTCTCATCGCTCTCGAGCTCATTCGATCACACCAGACCTGTAATGCTGAATGGGAACTCAAAAGATAGAATTTGATCTGCGTACTATATATGGTGTGATGATGATGATGATGAGTGTAGGAACGCTCGATGCGAATTGTTTCAAAGTAGCTTCCTTAATTTAAAGAACCTCGTCGGCGTAAGGAAGAAGGTGAACGTCACCAACGGCAACAGTGGTTGGCTTGCTCTTCAGCAACTTTTCAGCGGCACTAGAGAGAGAGCTTGCCTTAACATCCTCAAATGCTGCGAAAGCCTCTTCAAGCGTGGCAGCCTTACCACCATCGAGGAGTTGAGCGGAAAGGAGCTCGTGAGAAGCGGTTCGGTTCTCGAGAAGGGAAGCACGCTCAAATTTAGCCTTTGCAATAGCGGCCTTGATGGTCTCCTCCTTAAGACCGCCAGCGACGTTCTTGAGCGCCTGAGCGACCTTGGAAGCGGCTTGCTGGACGGAGGTGGAAGGTGCGGAGACGTGGGCGCCAAAAATACCGGAATCGGAGAAGGTAAGGTTGAAAGCGTTGGCCTTAGCACCCTGAACACTGTCAGCGATTTGGGAGAAGGGAGAAACACCGTTGCTCCACTTGACCGAGGATTCACCCCCAAGAAGCGAACGAAGAACAGCAAGGTTAGCGGCAGCAGCAGCATCCTTGTGTCCAGCACCTTCGAAAGCGATGAAGAAGTGGCCGTGAGCGGCACGGGTGTTTTCAGCACCGTGTGGGGGAGCGAAAGCTACACGCTGTTCACCACCAAAATACTTGGAAGCGGTGCTAGAAATGGACGCACTGGCGGCAAGGTCGCCAAAGTGAGCGGAGACGAGCTGGTTGAGCTTGTTGGACTCGATACCGGAACCGAGGACAGCGATGTTGTTCTTGGCGAACGCGGCTTTGGCGAAGTCAACGGTCTGACGGTGAGTGACGGGCAAAACGGGCGAGGCGAAGAGGGAAGAACCAAGACCACGTTGACGGTAAGCAGTCTGAAGAAGGTGGTCGTAACCGAGAACGGCGGGGTTGGATTGAGCCTGAGCGTGCTCCGACTGAACCTGGGGCAAGACCTCCTCGTTGAACTCGTGTGCAGCAAACTTGGATTTGGTCAAAACATCACCGAGAACCTCGAGGAAGAACTCCTCATCACCGCGCAAGAATTCGGCAGTGAGCAAAAGGCACTCCTTGGTGAGAGCGGTGGAGAGAACACCACCGTAGAATTCGGCTTCACGAACAAGACGGAGGGCGGAACGCTTCTGGTTGGACTTGAAAAGGTAGTTCTTAAGAACGTGGGCGATACCGGGAGCATTCTCGTAACGAGGACCGGCTTTGACGGCAAGGGTGACGGAGGAGGTCAATGCACCATCATCGGCAGCAGCAATGTTGATGCCGGAAGCGTTGGCGGTGGTGAAAGCACGCTGATGCTGGCGGTTGGCAGCGGTTCGGAGGGCGGTACGAACAGGGGCGACGGCGGCGGAACGAGCGAACGACATCTTCAACGAGAGAAGCCGGGCAGGGTTGGCGGGCGGGATAGGATGGATGAAGGGGTGCAGTGGTGATAGCGAGTAAGAAGAACGGGATCGCGACGAGAGACCTAACCCAACTCAACTCGACCTCGCTGTCCGAGAATTGCAAGTTTGACTGGTAGAGGGCGAGGCGTGCTTGCTCGCACGCTTCTCGACCGAGAGACTGGCGGGCAAGCAGACACCGTTTCCAACAAGGCACACAAGCCGGATTTCAAAGCAGCAGAAGCGGAAGAAGCCAAAAGAGGCAGCAGACAGGCGATATCGATCCTGCTGAATTTGATTCCCGGTTTAATTTTCAAATAATCGCAGTCTAGAGCGATAGCAGGAAGATCTACAGAAAAGGCCACAACCCGATCACGGAACCGTTTCAGCCCGAAAGTCGAGGTCTAACAGGATAAGAAATTGCGGTCAAAACGTACGAGAAGAGACGACCCGACCCACTGTGAAAAACACGACACTCTAACACACTGTCAGCCCAGGCGCGAATCGCCTCGACTCGTTAGCGTGACGGCAGGCGTTTCTGCACCGATCTTCGCTTTTTTCGTGAGAAATTCTTACGTTAATCACTCAGAGTGCGCGCTTGTGCCTGTGGTTTTTTTTGGTTATTCGGTGAAAGAGCCGGGAATTGACACCGATCTTCAAGTATTGAACCCTTTTCTCGCCTCGCACACACGCAATCACCAGCATCTCCTCACGCTCTTCTTCAACATTGAGCTTCTTCAACTCGACCACCATCATAACCTTCACGCTATCACAAGCCTGTCCGTCCTCTCCAGCCAAACCCCATCGCCGCTGTTCCACATCATTACACCTTACTCCTTGCACTCACAACACGACCTACTAGCAGCACCTCATATCACGTTCATCTACGCACGAGACCCTAGACATCTCGACCAGCATTACCGCCACGGTTCACTCTGCGGTTCTGGACCGCTCACTTCCACTCTCGACCAAGAAGTTGACCAAGAAGACTCATCTGCGTCCACAGTCTCACCTGCGCCCACAGTCTCAACTAGCAGCTAGCGAACAGACGTAGCGCCGCCCAACATCATGGCCGCTTTTGCCAATGCCACAGTAGCGTCGGCTGGGCTTGCCAAGCTCAATCAGATACCCTTCTACTTCCAAGCGCTGCCAACGGCCATTCCTGGCATCTCAGACAAGTATCTCTCATTAGCGCTACCCATCGTCATCTACTGGGTCGCCTCCTTCTTCTACCATGCACTCGATACACTCGAGTTACCCTTCACCGAACGATATCGATTGCACGAGCCTGAAGAAGTCACCAAACGTAACCGTGTCAGCGTTACACGGGTCATTGTTATGGTCATTGTTCAGCAAGCTATACAGACCCTTTTTGGGTTGCTGTTGCTCGACGATGATTCAGTTGGGCTCAAACAGACGTTCGCAGACCACCCAGCAAAGATTCTCAACATTGCAGCTTTCCTTCGAAACAGCACATCCAAGTTGCTCGGTCCATCACTTGCGCCCACATTCACCAAGCTCGTCTTTGGCAGCCAAGATGCCATCTCCACCGCATCGTGGCTCTACTGGTGGGGCATTCCAACAGCTCAATTCTGGTTCGCATTCTTCGTCATGGATGCTTGGCAGTACACCCTCCACCGTCTCTTCCATGAAAGCCGTTTCCTCTACCGCCACTTCCACTCGCATCATCATCGCCTCTACGTGCCGTACGCATTCGGCGCACTCTACAACCACCCCGTTGAAGGCCTTCTACTCGACTCGGCAGGAGCAGCGATCTCACACGCAGCAGCATCCATGACCGTTCGTCAAGGTATCCTCCTCTTCACCTTTTCCACCCTCAAAACTGTCTCCGATCACGGTGGATATGCCTTCCCATGGTACTTGGATCCATTGCATCTCATCTTCCCCAACTGCGCAGAATATCACGATGTACACCACCAAATGACGGGGTTGCGGTATAACTACTCGCAGCCATTCTTTGTTCATTTTGATGTCTTGTTTGGTACACGCATCTCAGCGGAGAAGTTTCAGAAGATGAAACAGTTGGCGGAACAGAAGAGGGTGCAGGAGGAGGCAAGACTAGTGACTGAGGGGAAGACGAATGGGTCAGCAACAACGGAGAAGTTGGAGGGTAAGGATGCAACTCCGGCAGAGATTGTTGATAAGACAAGGAAGCCTTTTGTGACGTCGAATAGGGAAGAGTATGTGGCCAAGGCTGGTGTCTCGACATGAATGGCATCTGGTTGCCCTTTTGGAATCACATCTTGCAAGCTCATCGCGCTGTCCATTTCATTTCTCACTCTACAACCTGTATACCACCTCGACGTTTCTCTTCGCGCAAGTTTATTCTGTACTAGCCTCTCTGTAATTTGATACACAGCAACCTATTATCTTGCTTCCTGTCTGACACACGACAGCTCTGATCGCTAAGATACTGAGATACTAGAAGATGGTGCGGTGTGTGCTGTGTGTTGGTCTGCAATAGCCGAAAAGCTCAATTCATGAGACACACACGCGAGCAAAGTGTCCGCGGCGGGTTCAATTTTGCGTTGGTTGTCGTCGGATGAGAAACTGCGCTTTTTTCGATGCATGCATGGACCAGTTCCAATTCCTCTTTCCTCCCTTCCATACTCCATCATCTCTCTTTGCTACACGACAAACATGGCGCACTCTTCAACAGCTTCGTCATCAACCGCAGCCGATGCAAAGCCTAAGGTGCAGATCGTAGGCGAAGTACCACCAGCACCCACTCTATCATCCAAAGATCGCCCTTCCGCTGGCGGCGACGATTCGGATTCGGACGACGACCGCCACAATGCCAACGAAGACAATGAAGAAGATCCGCAAACAGAAGACGAAGCAGGCCCATCCTCCGCCACAAACGAAACCGATCCCGCCAACAATGGCATTACCCGTGGCATCGTGCAGTATGGTTCTGTTCGAGTTGATCACAATGGTGCACCTCAACAACCTGAACCACCAACCGAAGAAATCCCCGACGACTCTGAACTCCTAACCCACTACCCAGACACCGAAGAAGTGCTCGATCTCGGTCATCTTCGTCTCACAACAACAAAGAATTTGGGTCTACAACGATTTGCTCCCCATCTCAAACGACTTTGTCTTCGTCAAAACCTTCTCACTAAAATTCGATCCAAAGACATTGGGCTTCTGACAGAGCTAGAGGATCTGGATTTGTACGACAACAGTCTCGAGAAAGTTTCGGGCTTGGACGAACTAAAGAAATTAGAATCGTTGGATCTATCGTTCAACAACATCCATCACATTTCAAACGTATCGCATCTGGGGCAGTGTAAAGAGCTGTTTTTTGTTCAGAATAAGATCTCTCGTGTTCGACCAGATGATCTAGATGGAGCGATCGCAGGGTCGTTACAAAGTCTAGAGCTGGGTGGGAACAGGTTACGAGCGATAGAGAACATCGGTCATCTTGTGAACCTAACGAAACTTTGGTTGGGAAAGAACAAGATCATCTCTCTCCACGGTCTTTCTTCTCTCACAAACCTCAAAGTGCTCTCCATCCAGAGCAATAGGATCACCAAACTCGAAGGCCTGGAGCAGCTGGTGAATCTGGAAGAGCTATATATTTCCCACAACGGTCTAACCAAGCTCGAAGGCTTAGCTAGGAATACAAAGTTGACGGTGTTGGATGTGGGTGGGAACATGATTGAGAAGGTTGAGAATGTTAGGCATTTGGAGAAGATGGAAGAGTTTTGGGCAAATGATAATAAGATTGCGGATATTAATGGGTTGGATCAGGAGTTAGGGGAGGGGAGGATGCCGCGGTTGGAAACGGTTTATTTGGAGGGGAACCCGGGGATGAGAAAGGAAGGTGCGGCTTATAGGAGGAAGGTCATGTTGATGTTACCTCAGGTTAGGCAGATTGATGCAACTTTTGTGCGATAAGTCACCCCTCTTGTAATGTCTCAATGGGAAAATGATTAGGGTTTCCATGGAGATTGTGTAGATGATGAGGAGAGAGTGTGTAGATGATGAGGAGAGAGTGTGTGTAGGGTTGAGACGATGTGAGTGATGCTGAGAGGGAGAAGCCTCCACATGGCGTTATTTTTTCGAGGTTGATGCGCGCAAGATTTGGCTGCTGGTGTCAGCGAGGACCCTGAAGCAGCTCTTCCCTTCCGCCACCATTCTTGTCCCTACTGCCATCTGATCATCGTCTTCGTGTCTACCACCATCACTGACAGCCACTACAGCAACGAAGTCATCAGGAGCGGCCTCTTTCACTACACAACCGCACTTGACCCTCACTAGCTCATCGAGTCGTACGACATTCAACATCGCGATGCAAGGCTCGCTCTGTCTAGCATGTTCCTCCACAATCCCTTCCACCGCGAAAGCAGCTAGGATATTCATCCATTCCTGCTGTTCCAAACCAGTATGCGCCAACTGTTTGGCTTCGAATCCGAGATTAGCACTTTTCTGTCCGTTATGTGAAGATGCTCAAGCGGCGTTTAGGAAAGGTCCGAGAGCGGATGTTACGAGGGTGGGACAGGTGGTTTTTGATGCGAAGAGGTTGTGGGAGAGTGAAGATGGGAATGCTCCTCCGCCGTATAGTGGGGCTCAGGAGGAAACAGAAGGTGTAGGAAACGGTGAGGAAAAGGGAGAGTTTGTGCTTGGAGAAGTTGATGAGGAGGAGGGGGAGGTTGAGGGTAGAGCAGAGAGGAAGCGGGGAAAGGGGCCGGCATTGTTAGCTAGACAAGGGTCGAAGTCGAGTGCTGGAGCGGAAGTTGATTTTTCACCACCCAGCACTGACTCCAGTTTGGAGGAAGGCACATTGATTACCGCTCATAGACGAAAAGTCAACCCCCACAGCACCGACTTTGCCTCCAGTGAAGCACCATCCTCGTCAAGACCAGGCGACGATCAAACGAGACAGTACTACGTTGGCAAGACCGACACTCTTCAATCCATCGCAATTCGCTTCTCTGTATCAACCAACGAACTTTGCCTTCTCAATTCTCTTCCCCGAGCAATGCTTTCCACCTCCCCACACCTGCTTCATACTCGATCCTTCATTCTTATCCCAGCGCATGCGGTGGAGAAGCAACTAGCCTCAAGCCCGGACCTGCTGTCGAGTTTGGAAGGTCCACCTCAGAAATCCGCCAAAGAGAAGACCACAGCGGCACGTAGGACAGCTGAGGCCAAGTTCAGAGCTGTATTAGCGAAAGGTGGCACAGGGATAGGGGAAACACTAGCGGACGAGAAAGCAGCGAGAGCGTATATTGGGTTGGCAGAGGATGAGTTTAGGTTTGTTGATTTTGGTGAGGGCACGGGTGAGGATGGGTTGGCGGTCAGGTATGACACAGATCTGAAGGAAGAGGGGGAGAAGGAGATGAAAGAGGCACAGATGGATACAGCTAGGAGGTTGAGGTTTGAAGCCATACTGAAGCATGCGTTGGGAAAGTGGGAGATGGATTCTGATTGGGAGCGAGAGCAGCATTCGAATGGGGTTGATCCTTCGACTATCTCGAAGCCTCTTTCCGCATCATCATCGGCGACGTCAACAGGGAGCGCTCAAGGAGAGAAGAGAAGCCATAGCAAAGGGGAAGGCAGTGTCAGCAGCTGGTTCTCAAGAGCTTTGAACGCAGATCGAGGTGAGCATCCACCTTCCTCCTCTCTCCCCTCCCAATTTAAGCCTCGACACGTCGTCGCACTCAGTAGCTCAGTGAAACTCCCTACCCATCTCGTACAGACCTTCCCCAACGCCCATAAAGGAGCCATCAACGTTATCCGCTACAACACTCTCGGACGCTACCTTCTCTCCGGCGGTTCTGATCGCTCCATCCGGCTCTGGAACGCCAAGTCTCTTTCCCCCGATTCGGAAGCGATCCAAACATACACCGAGCACGCGCATGAAGTTCTCGCGCTCGACATCTGCCGAGACAACTCGAGATTCGTTTCCGGCGGAGGAGATAAGTCGGTGTACGTGTGGGATGTAGCGAGTGGAAGCGTGGTTAGGAGGTTTGGAGGGCATATGGGCAAGATCAACGATGTGAGGTTTGGTGGAAAGGATGGAGATGGAAGTGTGATTGTTGCTGGTGGATTTGATGGAGTGGTGAGGGTGTTTGATTTGAGAGCTCAAGGAGCTTGGAGGCCGATTATGGAGCTGAAAGAGGCGAAGGATGCGGTTACATGGTTGGTGGTTAGAGATGATAGTATTTGGTCCGGGTCGGTGGATGGTGTACTGCGATGCTATGATTTAAGAGCAGGTCAGTTAAGAGCTGATACTTGCCCAGCACCGATCACGTCGGTTACGCCGTCCAGGCTGGGTACTTCGGTGCTCGTCGCAACGCTAGACTCAACAGTGCGGTTGCTAGATACTAAAGATGGGACATTACTACAGACGTACAAAGGGCACAAGCATGAGAGCTATCGCTGTAAATCAGTTTTTACCAACGACGAAGATGGAGTTGTATTTGGCGATGAAGAGGGCAACTTGGTCGGATGGGATACTGTTTCAGGCGAAAGACTAGCAGTGGGGTCGAAAGGGGAAGCTGCGCATACAAAGCCTATTCTCTGGGTCGAACACAATCCCGATTCTAGTCAAGAAGGGTCTGAGATCGTCACGGCTTCAGCTGACGGAGTTGTCAAGATTTGGCGCACGCCTTAGAGGGAGCGCTGAGGCTGGTTTCTTAGTGCTAATAAGATAGAGATCTACAAGAAAGTTGGGTTGTGCTTCGCATGTGATCTTAGTTGCGCGGAGAGAAGGTGCAGAGCTTAAAGGTGCGGAGCTTAAAGGTGCGGAGCTTAAAGGTGCCTCCCTGAACGGAGCTGGCCCGGCCTCCAACGAGGTGCGGATCGGCGAAGCGATGGCAACCAAGCATGTGTGCGGAGACGAGCATGGATAACTTTGAAGGCGCGGCTACTAGCGTGCATTTTGCTTGTTGAGATCTACGTAGCCACTTTCGAGTAGCTTCTGCGCTCCGCAAGAAGACGGAGTCGCCATGCTTAGCAACGTCTGTGTGGGTGGGGGGAAATAAGCTTCTGTCACGGTAGCAGCCTGTTTCGCCTGACTCGAAGCTCGAACTTATGGCGTGTTGGCTAGCAAGTCACATGGCCGTTGCCAAAGAACGAGTTTCGCCGAATCTTTACCGCCATGCTGCTACCTCGTTGCCAAGACGGCGAGAGAGAAACGCACTAGTAGGCTAGCATAGATATCAATCAAAAACTGTGGCTTAAACTGGTTCTCTCTGCCGAGGTGAAGAGCAATAAACCCTTGACCACAGATGGGGATCGAGGTCAGCTGAGCGAGTGTGAATCGCAATCAGATCCCATCTTTGTCAACCCGATCTGGCGCCTTGGCGGTGGTTGTGCAAAAAATGCTGCTCTTCGATCGAGCATCACTTCATTTAAAGAAAGAAAAAAAATGAATCGCGAAACAGCAACAGTCAGTCGAGAACAAATGTGACGTAGGCGAGAGGTGTTGTCTCCCGATCCTGGTCGTTGTCTTGCCGCAAATAGAAGCGAAGAGCGGCAGGAAACCGTGGATTCGCAAAACGGTAACCGAAGGTGGAATTTCGGCGCAATTGTTCTTTTTACATGTGTGTCATACGGTCAGCACAGCCGAGGGCGGAGGAAAGAGAAGGAATTTCTCCGCGGTCCAGCTGTCGAAGGGGGCAGAAGTTTGGAACCGAGCTCGCATCTTGACTGTCGTGCTGCTTTGCTCGAATCTCGAATTGCCTCTTCTCCCTTGAGCTTCTGTCCATCTCAAATAGATTCGTGGTGGGCAACAAGTGTGGTCTAGAGAGAAGGTAAGGTCGGTTCATGAGCAGGGATGTGGCTGAAAAAAATGCTACCTAGGATCAGCCCAAGTCGCTCTCAGAGCGTTCAGAAGTCAAAGTGTGACTTGTGACTGCTCTTACGGCTTGGATGCAGAACGGAGAGATTTCGGAGGAATTGCAATCTCGCTAAACACACACTCCGAACCTCTCTCTCTCTCTTTGTCTCTACTCCTCGCTGCATTCAGAAATGTAACTACGACCTCGTGAGCGAGTCCAGTCCTCGACGGTCCAGTCGGTTGCTCGAAAAAACAGTGTTCCTTATTCGAACTTACTTGCACCTTGCTGCATCGCTGATGAAATGCAACGAATCAAGTGCACTTGCGGGGTTGGTAAAGTGGGTTGTGAGTAGCCTATGCCGTCACCTTGCAACCGTCTGTTTGTCGATGATCGTTCTGATTGGCATAGAGGGCGGTGAGAGAGCGCAGCTTTGAAACGATCAAGGGGAGGTCAAGGATCGGCCGATGAGTCGATGACCGCACCAACTCACTACAAGAACAAGGTCAGACCCGTCAAAGCACGGTGGGCGGTGTGAGCAAGGAGAAGAAACAAGGATGGCTTGAGGTTGTTTCTTTTTTTTCCTTTTTTCCTTTTTTCTTTTTTTTTGTCGAGAATAATGCATGGCTCGCTTATGTGTCGGTCGAGCCGAACTTCCTGCATTCGGTGTTGTGACAATAATGCATCACGTGATCGTCAAGAAGGCGTTGCCCGTCTGGGCTGGAACTCAACAATCGACTCAGCTCCGCTTCTCCTCTCCTCTCTTCATTACATCATCTTCACCAGCAGCCAGGCGTACTATTAGCAGCCTGGTTCTTCGTTATCTGCCTTCCCGATGGGTCTTTGCCTGCAATCCACTTAGTTTTTCGTATTATGTATATACAATTTCGGTTGTTTCGTGCGATTGAGTCCAGGCGGGATTGTGAAACTACTGTGTCGAGTGACCGGTGTCCGTCGCTGCATGGAGACGAGTCTGATCTGCTCTCCGACCGAAAGTCCGCCTGTCCACTTTAGCATCTCAACTGTAGCATCTCGAGTGTCTCCGCCTTCGCTTCTTTCGCTCTCGCTTTCGCCTTTCCCCCCAAGGCTGCAATGATGCTATGTGCTCTTCTCCCCGCCTTCTTCTAGAGAGCTAAGGAAGAGTGCAGGACGGCAAGCCCCTGACGCTGCAGCAGTATCAACACACCTGGATTCACCGGTCCACACACCCTCTCTTTCGCTGACCATCGGACTTTCCGAACAAGACCCTCTGCGGCGAATGTCCTTTCTAACCACAGGTCATATAAGTATCAGCATTGCCTCAACTCGCTATCCCTTTCCACATCCCCTTTCTTTCTTTCTTTCTTTCTTCCTTTCTTCCTTCCTTCCTTCCTTCCTTTCTTCCTTTTCTTCCTTTCTTTCTTTCTTTCCTCCCTCATCCCCTCTTATAGTCGACCTTACTCCTCCATCCTCTCCCGATCTCAGCTGGTCCTCTCCTCACCAGCTGTTCGAGCTTGGTCACTGCAAACGAGCCACATCCCCCGCGCCTAGGACAACTCGACAACATGGGTGGCGCCGCTGTAGCATCCTCGCCCAACGGCGTGACCGTTGGTGAGGTCAAGCTTCTCTCCAAGGCCAACGTTCGTCCCATCTTCTTCTGTGCACTCGCCGTCGTCGGTGCTATCCTCTACGGTTACGATGGTACCTACTTCACCGGTATCCTCGAGATGCAACGCTTCAAGCGAGACTTTGGTAACCTCAACCCAGAGAACGGCGAATACTTTATCCCCTCCAATGATCAGTCCCTCTACGCTTCCATCGTTCAGGCTGGTGAAGTCGTCGGTTCCCTGATTGCCGCTCCCCTTGGTGACTATGTCGGTCGACGAGGTGGTTTCTTCGGTGCCTGCACTCTTGTTATCATTGGTGTCGTCCTTCAGCTCGTTACCATTGGCTCCAAGCCGCTTCTCACGCTTGGTCGAGGTGTTCTCGGTGCCGGTGTTGGTGTCATTTCCAACTGCACTCCTCTCTACCTCTCCGAAATCGCTCCCACTGCGATTCGAGGTGCCATTGTATCGTCCTGGCAGCTCATGCTTGCTATCGGTCAGGTCATCGGTGCCTGCATTGCTCAGGGCACCAAGAACATCGACTCGACATGGTCCTACCGCATTCCTATCATCTTCAACCTCTTCTTCGTTGCAATCCTCGTCGGCGGCATGTACATTATCCCCGAATCGCCTCGATGGCTCATCCAGAAGAACCGCGACGAAAAGGCTCTCGCTGCCCTCAAGCGTGTCAACAAGGGTCAGCACGATGATGTTCGCGACCATGTCATTGCTCTCGAGTACAATGCTTTCCGACAGGCCCGCCAAGACGAGCTCGAGCTCTCCGGTGCAGGTGGCTGGAGCACCCTCTTCCACGGTGTTGAGCTCCGCAAGTTTGCCTGCGTTCTTGGTATTTTGATCGGTCAGCAGATCGGCGGTGTTCAGTTCATCTTCTCCTACACTGTCACTTTCATGACTGCCGTCGGTCTTAAGGATGCTTTCATCATCACCATTATTGTCGATGTCATCGAGGTCGTTGGTGTTCTTTGCTCCTTCCTCCTTGTCAACCGCTTCGGACGACGCCCCTTGATCCTTTGGACTTCGATCCCCATGTTCATCTCGCTCTTCGTCGTTGCTGGTATCGGTACAAAAGGTCTTCCTCCTCGCGGCCAGTCGCTCCCTTGGCCTGGCGTCATTACAGTCACTGAAGGTCGAACCATCGCTGCTATGATTTGCATCTACGTCTTCTTCTTCAACTTGGCTTGGGGCCCCCTCGCATGGGTCGTCGCTTCCGAGTTGGCAGTCGGCAAGAACCGCAGCAAGATCATGTCGGTCGGCACTGCCTGCTTCTGGGTCATTGCCTGGGCTGTCACTTTCACCCTCCCTTACCTCTTCTACAACGCCAATCTCAGTGCTCAGATCGGCTGGATCTACGGTGTCGGTACTCTTATCGCTATGGTCTTTGTCTACTTCTACATCCCCGAGACGTTCGGTCGCTCGCTTGAGGAGATCAACGAGATGCTAGAGGCTCGCGTTCCCACACGTCAGTGGACTACCTATGTTACCCAACAGGAGCGTCTGCTTCTCGACCAGAGCCGTCAGGTCGACGACGACGACTTGGCTCTCAGCATCAACCCTACCGATCTTTCTCCTACCGCTTCCAAGGCTGGAGAAAAGAGCGCAGACCAGCCGTACAGCGCTAAGCTCGGCGAAGGCATTGCCAACCCGACAAAACTTGGTACCAAGGACGTCGGTGATGAGGCATAGTCTAGCTAGCATGACAGACGATTTCTCACGTTTACGATTCAACACATTGTATTCTTAGCATGCTTCATTCCTTTGATTGCATACCTTTGGCTCACAGCTATGGTCGAATGATGGTAACCACACATCAATGTGCGTGTGCGTATATCTGCTTGAGATAAGATTAGATCGGCGCTCAGTCTGAATCCGAGTTCAGGTCGGCTGCGAAGCTTGCAAGCGATGATTTGAAGCTCTGATGTCGCCAAGGAAGACGTGAGGAGCAAGGGGCTTGTCAGTGCTTGAGCTCGGGAGCTCAGTAATACCGATCTGGTTCAAGTCTGATACTTACCCTTCCTATCGGTCCTTCATCTTCGCTATCTTCCGTGCTCGATTCTGCTACTTTTGCTTTCGAAGCTGTCTTCTTGCGAGTTGAAGCGACTTTCTCAAAGTCACTAGCTTCACCCTCATCATCATCATCATCATCATCATCATCGCTGACGTTGATCGCCTGCTTCTTTGTTGCTCCACTTCCTCTCCCACTGATAGACCCTCGTGTCCTTCTCACTCTACCTCCCCTCCCTTCATCATCAATCACAATGTTTTCCTTCAACGACTCCAATTCATTGGCAAACTCTCTCTGTTCTCTGATTTTTTTCGCTTGCTCCATAGATCCTTTACCGGTCATACCCAACTCCTTGAGCACATCTTGCACTATTCTACACTGCCCAGCCAAGTCCGTTTTGGAGATAGAGGCTGCTTCATAGAGCTTCTTCCACGGTTTGTGCACTCCGCATTCCACGACGAGCTTTTTAAGGCGTGCTAGACGCTGTTCTGCTTCACTACCACCAGTTGAGCTCGTACGTGGCGATTTCGACTTGGACGTAGAGGAAGAGGTGGCTTTGGTTTGGTTGGGTTTGGATTTCTTGCGAGCTCGTGAGATGGAGGTATCTTCTTCGAGTTCGCTGAACTCTTCCTTTGCTTCTGGTTCGGAGCTGTCGGAGTTGCTAGCTGCAGCAGCCTGGACGGAGTCCTCGTAATATCTCTCGTCATTGGATCCATTGTAATCGTCTTCTTCCACCCTTTCTTCGTCTGATGATGGCTGCTTGCGTTTCGCTGGACCCTTCTTGGTGGGTTTTGCTGATTTAGTCGACTTCGGCGGAGAAGCTTTTGCTGGTGAAGCCTTCTTCGGAGATGATGAGCGCGACGTCGATGCTTTGGGTTGCGACTTGGCTTTCTCACTTTCTGCTGAGACTTTGTTGACTTGATCCTGAATGGTTTGGTTCAAGGACTTCTTCCTAGGCTCGAAATCGACGCCAAAGTGCTCAGTGAGCATCTCGCGGGCCTTTCGCTTCGAGTATTCACTACATATCGCAGGAAAATTTGACAATTTGTTCAGTAAAGCACAATGCAAAGGATGCAAGAGGACCTGGACTTACCCAATAGTATCATCCTCAAGAGCCTTGACGATGATTGAATGGACCTTCTTGACGATCTGCGCGTCGCTCGGTAGCGTCATCTTGAAGTGTTTTCTTGTGAGAAAATGGAATCGGAGAGATAGGAGGAAGGGGAGGAAAGTATATGCTTGTCAGATGGCAAGAGTTGGATGAGGGATCAGACAGGTTGCAAGTGGACTGAGTCTCTGAGTTGCCACGGCTTGGAAAGAACCTCGGTCGGAATTTGCCAACAAGGGTCCAGCAGAGCAACACATATGCCAGACTCCACTTGTATCGGGTCATCCCAAGCAGCTGACTATCTTCCTGTGGTAGAGAGCATTTTCAGCCCATCCTTCCAAGCAATCCATCACATGTAGCGCCGAGGAATACGTCTGCTTCCAGTACTTTCTTCTGCGATACATGACGACATCAAGCCGTGCTGTAACGGAGAAGCCGAAGAGCCCGATGCGAGCTCGAGCTGCAATCAACACGTCGACTCTAGAGAAATCGGGACAGCTGCCAGACAAGTCGCGTCGCGCGCTCTGCTAACATTCGCAGTCAATTTTTCGGAGCCTAAGACCAACACTTACGTTGCGCAGCGCAATGGCCAGCCTCACCGTCGTCGTCACCACCATATCCTCGTCGCCATCATCTATACACCCACCCAGACATCTCCCACAAACTCAGCACCCGAACGGCTCAGGATCACTCTGAATAATCCCTTGACCATCATCGCCATCGTCACCACTTGCCTCTGGATAGCTCACGCACAGACAACACACCGGATCAAACTAGACAGACTCGAGCCTGCTCTCATTACACGCGCGAAGGAGAACAGCAGCATGTCGAGAGCGCGCACATCCAGCGGCTCCAGGCCGCCTGTGGTGTCGGCCACGCCGGTTGGAAGGTCTATGCGCAAAAAGAACCATCTCAACCTGAGTGCTAAAGCGTTCGACAAGGTGAGTAAAACGACTTGAGCCTGCGTCGCTCGTGGTAATCCTTCTCAGCATACTCAAATTGACACCTACTTCTCATTTCCGCCCTGTTTGCAGATGTCCAAACGCCTATTATCAGTCGAAAAGTCCACAGGGCCCATGGCATCTTGGGGGACCTCAGATCCAAACGAACCCCTTGCAGCAGCATCTAATCGCATAGAAGGGATCCCAGAGCTTGGAGAAGACGGTCGCCGCACCACCGCTTCTTATGTCATCATTGAAGGGGATGATCAGAATACAAACGGACCAGAAACAAAGACCAGCACAGAGTACCACCTTCGTCGATTCGCCAAAGTACCTGTCTCCAGAGGCTTGACGCAGGGAGCAGGCAAAGGTCCAGACGGCGCGGCACTTGCTGCTGCTGCCGCCAAATCGCTGAAGGGCAAAGGCGTCGCGCCTGTTGACTCGTTTCTCAACGAAGGCAGCTTCGTCTTCAATCCGCTCAACCGCAGGATACCGCAGCCGACACCGCGAAAGGCAAAGACACGCACCATCTCGTCCACCAACAACGCTGCATCCCCACGCACTGCATCCGACCCAACAGCAACATCAGCAACAACAACAACAGCAGCAGCAGCACCTGCACCAGCGGATCCGCGATTGCCTTCGCAGCGATACCAACCCCAACTCGACCAGGCTGGACCGTCCAGTCAGCCCATGTCTGCCGTTGCCTCATCAGCACGCGATGCGACAGCCGAAAGCGATGACCCCGCGTCTGTTCCGCTCGCACTCGTCGATCGCGACCTGCAAGAGGCGCTCATCCTCGAAGATCTTCTCTACGTCCTTCTCGGTATCGAAGGACAGTACATCACCTACGCCACGACCTACGACCCCGAAGACGTCGCACATCGCCTGCGAGGCGCTCAATTCACCATCGACCCTGCCCTCGATGCTCCTCTTCGTGATCTCGTCGACCGCATTCTACCCCTCGCCACCGACTACACCGCCATCTACGCTTTTATCGAGATTGACTCTGGTCTTGAGTTCGGCACTGTCAATCACGCGCTATGTTCCGCTATCCGTGATCTGCTGCATGACTACGAGCTGCTGGTGGTGCAGCTCGAGCATCAGATGGCCTCATCGGCGTCGTTCAGTCTACAGAAGCTGTTCATGTGGATTCAGGGGACAGCACGGACGCTTGCCATGGTGCGCGCACTCACGGATGAGATTGTTGGCATCTCGCACGCGGATCTGTTTGACGATGAGGATGACGATGATTCGTCGGATGGAGGTTCGGATATCAGTGGCACATCAGCGTTGGAGAGAGAGAGACGGGCATTGCTTGGTCTTGATGACCCAGAGGATGAAGGTGTGGAAGGTGGCATCGCCAAAGGTGGTGAAGTGCTTTCGATGCTTTGGGATCGCATCACACGCATGAGTGGCGATCCGAAAGCAAGGGCACTCTTCAACATTCTCTTCCAACGCGCTTCGCAACCTTATGCACAGACCCTTGTCCAGTGGATTACCACCGGCGACCTCTCCGACACTTACGAAGAATTCATGGTCATGGAGGATGCCAAAGTTACACGCGCAGCTCTCGAGTCAGATCCCACAGACGAGTACTGGGAGACGAGGTACACGCTGCGAGACGAAACAACCGTCGCTAAGCGCGAACGTCAGCGTCAGCTGGGTCTGGACATCGATACTGAGCTGGAAGACGAAGAGGACAACCCACGTGGCATTCTCACGGGCGGTGCCAAGATCCCCTCGTTCCTCGAACCCTGGAAACACAAGATTCTTTTAGCGGGCAAGTACCTCAATGTGATCCGCGAATGCGGACTTGAGGTGCCTTCTGATCCAGAGGAAACGGCGAAGGGCACAGTGGCTACGGTGGTAGTAATGAACGAAGAGTCATTCTTCCGCCGTATCGAAGCTGCTTATCAACGAGCGAACTCTGCTTTGCTCAAGCTGCTCCTCGAAGATCAGCACATTCTTGAGCGCCTTCGCTCGCTCAAGCATTTCTTCTTCTTCTCCGAGTCCGATTTCCTTTCTTCCTTCCTCGAACAGTCCGGGCACGAGCTCGTCAAGAAGGTGTCTCCCACAAAGACACGGGAAACAGTGCAGCAACGGTTGCAGACCCATCTCGGTGCAGTGCTTGGTTCAAGCAGCACAGTCGGCTTCGAAGATCCGTATCGCGAAGATGTGCGCATTGTGCTTGCTTCCGAGGGTGCCTACGATCAGCTCAAGCGTATTGCAGAGACAAAAGGTGGGATCGAGGCGACGAAGCTCGCTCAGGCCAATGTAGCAGCAGCAGCTGCTGCTACTTCGTCCTCAAGCAAAGAGACATTCGTGCCTGCTGTCACGCTACTGCAATTCGACGTGGCAGTCAAGTTCCCCGTCTCACTCGTCATCAGCCGCAAGAACATCCTTCGATACCAATTCGTCAGTCGAGGCTTGTTCCATCTCAAAACCCTCGAGCGATCCCTCTCTGAGCTCTGGCTCGATCATTCCTCCAACCCGTTGTGGAAACAAAAGACCCACCCAGCGCTGGAAAAGTGGAAACAAAAACTCTTCATGCTCCGCTCGCGCATGACGTTCTTCGTCCAGCAACTTCTCGCGTTCCAAATGATGGAGGTCGTTGGACCCAACTATCTCGACCTCGAGCGAAAGCTGCGCAATGTGAAGACGGTAGATCAGCTGATGAAAGACCACTTTGCATTCCTCAACACGACCAGAAAAGAGCTCATGTTTACGGATCTTCGGTACTTGGAGCTGCACTCGCAGTTGACGACGGTGATCAATGTGTTTGTGGAGAATAGGACTAGGTTTCAGGATCAAGTGCTATTGGAAACGGAAAGATGGAAAAAGGCGGGTGGGAGGAAGGGGCTGGCTCCGGAGCCGGCTTTGCAGGAATCGACGAATGAGTTCTTGGCAAGGGTGCAGAAGCATTGGGAGAGGTATGCGAAGACGTACAAGGATGTAGTGAATCTGTTGAGTACGACGGATAATCCGGCTGCGCTGCCGTTGGCGTATCGGTTCCAGAGCTCGAATTTGTAGCTGCCAACCCACTCGTGCCTAATTTATTGCTCGAAACTTTGAACACAGTGCTGTGTCTTGAGCTGTTGATTGTGTGTTGAGTTTAAAGAAGTTTTGGAGGTATGAGTTTACGGATCAGATAACACTTATCGCGGCGTTTGAACTGAGAGTAATGGAGGTTTACCCCACGTTTATCACAACAAGTCACGCGCACGTCCCAAGTTTAATCGCACCTTTGGCTCCTCCTATCAACCATCTTCTACACATTCGTTCGGTGACCACCGTTGCTTGCTCTGTCTATCGGGCAGCCTGTCATGAAACAACATGGCCCACCACCCGCACAGCTCAAATAATGAAGCTTTGACGCAACCGCCAGACCTCCTACTAACGATGCTACCGCGACTACCAGCAGAGATCCTCGCCGACATCATCGAGCTAGCCATCCGTACAGCTTCTCCCTGCCCCCTCATTCCCCCCTCATCTGCCAGTACACCCGGCGAAGCTCCAAGATCTCCCTTCACAACCCCACCCCTAGTCTCCTACACCTCAGCCTGGGCATGGACAGGTCACTTGCTACACGTTTCCAAATTCTTCTACTCCATCGCGCGGCCGCTTCTTCTTCAAACGCTCGCTCTCGACACGAATGCTGCAGCAAATTCGTTCTTCTCGAATCAGATAGATATGAGTGATACGCTGGATAGAGTAGAACGGGCGTGGTTCGGCAATGTCTCTTCCCTGGCTCGAGATGGGCTGAGGGTAGATCCAACCGGACTGCGCTTATCGGAGGCTGGTTGGTACGAATAGTGTTCAGGAGGGTTTGTTGTCGGACATGCTTGTGCTTCTCGTTCGAAGCTCAGGAGAAAGCGGAAGGAAAGGAGTGAAAATGGTAAGGATGGAGCTAAGCCGAAATAGTATCGAAGCGTCAGTGTATATCGGGCGGAAGAACAGCTGGTTGAGGAAGTAAGCGATCCGGAACGGTCGAGTGATAGTGATAGTGATGATGGCTATGGTAGTAGCGAGATTGAAGCTGAAGGCGATACTGTGCAAGAAACGGGTCCGTCAGATGGGTATGCGGGGTCTCTGCCTCTTTCCTCGACTGGGCAAACGTTCGCGAGTGGAGGTGGTGCAACGTCCAGACAACGGTCTCATCAGGATGAAGGCTCAATACGTGACCCTCGGGTAGATCGACCACATGAACCCGCTTGGTAAACGCTGTATTCGAGGCAGAGAAGAAGATCGCCTGTTCGAACAAGAGGACAGGTTGGTGCGACGCTGGCATCTAACGCGCAGCCGGAGATGGGAAGTGTCAGCCAGATCGGTCCATCAGAAGGCGATCTGGATCCGTGGGATATGCAAGATGCTCAGGAACGACTAGCTGCTATTGCCAACTCTTCTGTACAGACTGAGGAACCCGATCTCACAGAGGCAAATGCGGACACTGAGCTTGGCCAACCAGGCTCATCAAACTCACCAGCAGACGATTCGATCGCAGACAGAAGCGCAGTGCCTCACCGTCGCCGTCGGCGAGAAATCTACGCCTACCATCTCTGCACAGCAACCCTCGAACCTTGGATCAACCCCCTCCTCTCTTCGATCCGCTCACTTCGACTCATCACAATCACTTTTTACCCCGGCCATCTCCTGGGCGACGACAAGCTAGAGCACATGCTTCGTCGCATTCTTTCGCCCTCTGAATGCCCGCGGCTGCATACTTTGCTAATCAGAATTGTGTTTGATGCAGCAAGTGCAGGCAGTAGGATGCGAAGGTTCGAGCGGACCAAGACGATAGCAGGAGCAGTTGATAGGATTGGGGATGAGAGGGTGAGAGTGATGTTATTGAATAATATAGTGGGGGAGGGGGAGTTGGTGGCGCTGCCGTCTAAAGAGATGGGGGAGGGGAGAGAGGAGGATGCGGTATCGGTCAGTCCCTTGAGTCGGAAAGCGATTACATTGACAAAGGAGGGTTGGTGGTCGAGGGTATTACAGCAGAATCACCTTCCTCAGGCTCAGGGGCAGATAGTAGATGAAAGGGAAGGCGGACTAGAGGCGAAGGAGGATGGAGTTGAGCAGACGGAAAGACAGGAGAGACTGGTGTCGGATTGGCAGATGTTCTTCCCTCCAGAGCAACACGGGAATCCCACGCATCTGGTCAATCTCATCTGCCACTCAGATCCTTGGCCAGATCATCCGAATCCTGTAACATGAAGTGAGACATCTACTGTGTATGAAAGAAAAGAGTGCAATCTGACTGAATCTCTTCCGTGCAGCTGCACATCGCTTCGCAAAGACCCCATGACCCTTTTACGGCAATCCTGTGTCGATCTATACAATTCCGAATGGCCATCGAGCGAGCATTGAAGAGCATTCTGTTTGCTGTGAAAAGTCAAGATCACCGAGAAGACTCGAAAAGGCAATCGAAGGAGGACCCGGCGGACGGCGCGCGACGATGTGGTGCAGATACAAACCCTCAGTAGAACTGTATGCACAATTGAGTCAGAGCGAGCATACAATGTGGGTTTTCTCAGGGGGTTCGTTCAGGAACACTGTCACCCGTCTCCGAAGCGAATTGACCCCACAGCTCACGGGCTGCGTTGGCCGGCGGCAGACCATGGCAAGACGATGGTTACACGGCTGCTTTTCATGCCGATTCGCGGCATACAAGGGTCCACATGTGATTTTTGCGGGGTGTGAGAGAGGTTTCCGGCGCTAAGATTAGGTTCTGCTTAGCGCCCTTGCATTTAAATCCGCCTGAAGGTTCTGCATGACTGTCGAGTAGCGGGCTGGTCAGATGCTTGCCAAACTGTCTGAATATTGCTTGGGGATCAGCAATGGAGATTCGGAAGAAGCAATACGTCATGTCGAGCCAAAGGAACGGTCGGGAGGGACCTTATAAGCTCAAAAGTCAGGTCGTCCAGACAACGAAGCTCAAGGCTGACGCTTGACGGATCTTGACAACAGACTTCATTTGGTGAGAAGACAGAGTACTGATCAGGCACGATGAAAACGATAGCGTGATGTACGAACGACTTCGGTGGGCGTGGGTGATTTCATATTCATCACGGGTGCTACGCAATGTTGTTCGGAAATCTTGCTCCGCTGATCTTACTTTCTGGCCTTCGACTGGTGTACGAGGAGGGTCCACAGAAACGTAGTGGGCTACACGGTAACAATGTGCCTGCAGAAATCATCTTTCATCGACCCCATTCCCTAACCCTAGACATCACCTTAATCACCCATGGAGGCTATCTACTATGGCAACAACACCTGTTGGGGCTCCGGGGCTGGCTCTGGCCCATGGATCATGGCTGAGATGGAAAACAATTTGCTCAGCGGCTATTCAACCAAGCAGAACTTGGGAGATCCCACTCAGACACCCCGCTTCTTGACTGCAATCGTGAAGGGCGACTCCAGCAACTTGTGGGCTATCCGAGGTGGTAATGCTCAGTCCGGCGGTTTGTCGACCTTCTACAACGGGCAGCGACCTCAAGGATACTATCCGATGAGCAAGGAGGGTGCTATCATCCTCGGTATCGGTGGTGACAACAGTCACAGCGGTCAGGATACCTTCTACGAGGGTGTCATGACCGCCGGCTACCCATCGGACACGACGGAGAATGCAGTCCAGGCCAACATTGTCGCTGCTCGCTACGCTGTCTAGAAATGCGCAATCATGTACTTTAGCGAGCGTTGACTCCGAACACTGTCGTCTGTAATGGACACAAGTGGGTTTGACTGGGACTGCAGAGGCGAAGGTGTGTGCGTTGATGTCAATTTAGATCGATGAAAGAATTCGGCAAGCGACGAAGATGGTGGTTGTGAAGCAACCTTGTACAGCCGGTGAGTTGTGTCAGGAACACGAATCCGGATTTTAGTTCGGATTTCGGAGGCAAGGAAATTGCCACCCGAAGGCACTTGGCCTCAGTGTCGGTTACTTTCTGCTGACGGAGAAAAGCAACAAACATGTCCGGAGAGCACGGACCTGTCAAAAGTAGGCTGACATCCTTGCAGCAACACAGATCGTTATGAGGATCAGGTGTGTCAGCTCCATCCAGCCAAGTCATATAAAGAGCAGACCCTGAACGCCAGACTTTCGATCCTCCACCTCATCCCCACCACCTCATCTCCACGAAAGCAACCAAGCCGACTGTCTGCCATACAGACATCCGCAGCTCTGCCGCCCGCCATACTCGCCTCCACTCTTTCAAGGACGGCCGTCAACAGACTGACCTCTCCGCTCCGTAGCTCTCTTTTTTTCGCAGCCCACTCTGCACGACCTGTCTCGTCGCTAGCAAGCAATCGCGCTCCTCAGTCTCTAGCTCGTCGCTTCGGAACCGCTGCAATCCCTTCTTTCTCTGTCTCCAGAATGTCTGACGACAACTCTCGCAAGGACGGCTCGGCCAACTGGTCCAACAAGGACGGACACTTCCGTCGTCAGGAATCCAGCTTCCGCAACTTCATCGAGAAGGGCGGCAGGCACGAGCCTGAAGTCGGCCGCTACCATCTCGTCGTAGCACTCGCCTGTCCCTGGGCCCACCGTACTCTGATCGTTCGCAAGCTCAAAGGAATGGACAAGGTTCCCGACCTTCTTCCTGTCCATGTCGTGGACTCGCTTCTTGGCGCTGAAGGTTGGAGTTTTGTTCCTTACGAAGAGTCCGCTGGTCTCGGCATCCCCGGCACAGGCAACCACATCTCCGGTCAGGAGGACAAGAAGCGCATTCGAGGTCTCTACCTTGCTGCTGACCCCGAGTATTCGCAGCGCTGCACCGTCCCCATCATTTGGGACACCAAGCTCAACACCATTGTCAACAACGAATCGAGCGAGCTCATCCGCAACCTTAACACCGCCTTCGACGAGTTCCTCCCCGAAGAGCACCGCGGTATCACCTACTACCCCGAAGAACACCGTTCCGACATCGACGCTTTCCACGAATGGGTCTACCCTAACATCAACAACGGCGTCTACAAGTGCGGTTTCGCTACCACCCAGGAAGCGTACAAATCCAACGTCGCCCCGCTCTTTGACTCGCTCGATCGCGTTGAGAAGATGCTGGCGGACGGTCGCACCTACTTGTACGCTGACAAGCTTACCGAAGCCGACATTCGTCTCTACACCACCATTGTGCGCTTTGACCCAGTCTACTTTACTCACTTCAAGTGCAACTACCGCACCATTCGCGACGGATATCCACTTATCAACAAATGGATGCAGAACCTCTACTGGAACAACCCTGCTTTCAAGGACACGACCGATTTTGACAGCATCAAGGCTCACTACTTCCAGAGCCACACTCAGATCAACCCCCATCGAATCGTTCCTGAGGGTCCCATTCCTCACATTCTTCCTCTCAGCAAGTAACGCAGATCATAATGTAATCGTAGTTCGGTCTGGAAAGTGATGTTTGTATTGTTACTTTGTCTTTCGCTTGCTTGGTCTAAGAGTCAGAAGTGCCGGCAAGGTCTAGGCCGAGCTCGGCGGTAAGGTCTGCTACATGACGTTCTCGCTTTTCGAGGATGTTGGCATAACGAATAGATGCTTTGAGCTCGTTGCAGGCCAAGTGGATGAGCTTGTCGACGCTGAAAAGGCGCGAAGTGAGTGAGTGTGCGAGGCCGTAGAATGACGAAGCTGACGTTGTTGCGAGCAGCTCGGATTCGTACAGCTTGATAATGGCCATGGCGACGCGGAACAGGATCACCATCCCTTCGACAAACATGACGTCCCACACACGGAACAGCGTCTCGACGGGAAGACAGTCGGTGTAGAGCGACAAGAACCATGCGAATGTGATCGCTGGCAGATCGACACCAAGCTCTTTGATGTGCTCGTGCAGACGTGGCATGTGCTCGCTGACCAGCTCGATCAAGACTCTCTGATCAGCCTGAGAGACAAGGAGATGCGACGTATAGTACTCGCTCGGCAGGATCTTCTCTATCAAGCATACCAGCACCCAGAAAGCCTCTTCCTCCGTCGCATGCGTCAGCAAAAGCGTTGCAGCCAGATTGTTCATGCCCTGACAGTAGCCAGTGCTTGGGTTGTACCAGCTGAATGCGACCAGTAGACGACGCAGCTTGGGTACACCCTGACCATCACCTCCGAAGTAGACGTTAGTTGGCATGGTGCGATGCACGTCGAGGTCAATCTGCGTCAAACACTCGTTTGTCTCGCCTTGATGATCCGAGAGCAGCTCCTGATAGCGACCAGGTTCGGCGATGTCGTTTGCGCCACTGCATTCCGCCCAGATCCTTGCCCTGTAGCAGAGCGGTATGCCGGTTTGGCAAAGTGTAAGGAACTCGCGCCAGTCCTCTTTGCCGCTCTTTGAGTCGCCCATACGATTGACACCAACCATGCCAGAAGACCAATCCTCTTCTGGAGCTTTCTCCGCCGAACCTAGTGCTTTAGCTCCTTCTGCTGGTGCACCGCCGAACAGAGTTCCTGCCAGCAGCGCCTTCGTCTTTGAGGTCGAACTTGACACAGATGACTTTGCAGCGCTGCTGTTTGCCTGCGCTATGGCGTTGCTGCTTGTGCTGCTATTCACGCCATTTGCATCGCTCGAAGCAGCCAGCAGGCTAGCTCTTCTGCGTTCTAGGAAAGCATCCCAGCGTTGCTTTTGCTCGACCTGTTGCGTGTCATGCATGTCCTTGAGCTGCATCAGGAGTCTCCGGACTGTGTTGGAGACCGAAGGCAGGCCCAATTGGGCGGCACCTCCGGGCGTGGCGCTCGCCTTAACCGGGCTGCTCGACCTCGAAGATGCATCGGATTGTGTGCCACGGCGTGGCTTGCTGGGACTTCTGCGAGAAGGCGACGCAGACGAGGGTTTGGAGACTGCACTGACGGCAAGGACCTCTGCTTGAACTGGTTTGCTGTCCGGTACAGCCAACAAGTTGCTGCGACGCTTGGCTTGCTTAGCCTTGGTGCTGGCACTGTCAGCAGCTGCGCCATCATCGGACGTGGCTCCCTCGACGGCAGAGGTGGCGCTGGTCGATGGAGTTGGCGAAGTCGAGCGAGAACCTAATTGGAGCTTTACGTCGTTGTGATCGAACTGCGGAGCCACTGGCTTGAGTCGCTCGTTCACCGCACGAGACAGATCCAGCTCGTCATCCTCAGAGTCGGCAGTATCCAAATCAGGGTCGTTCTTGTCATTCTCACTTTGGCTGTCTGTACCACCGCGAGCGCGGATGCCGACTTTGACCCCGGTGAGAGTGGCAGGGGCGGGTGCTGAAGCCTTCCTTGCTTGACGAAGCAGACGAATGTCGGCGTCAGTAGGATTGTAGATGAAACCATAGCGATCTGTGAGTACCTGGAACTCTTCTTCGAGGCTGCTGTCGAAGTCCGAGTCTTCTGCTGGACGAATGACGATGGACGAGTCTGCTGCCATTGCCGTCGGGTTCGTTGTTGCAGATGCTGATGTTGATGAAGGAGCATTCTCAGCTATGTTTGTAAATCCTGGCACGGGGGCTTTGCCGCCGTACACTTCGAATTCGTCTCCAGAACTTTCCTCCTCGTCGAGTGTGCTGAGTCGAGCGGCACGCTTCTGCTTGGCTGAAGTCGGTGTGTCCGCAGCGGATGCCTGCTTGGCAGCTCCTTTGATGCTGCTGCTGCTGCTGCTGCTGATGGCAACAGATGTGCTAGCAACCTTTTCTTTCTCCTCGATACTGTTGCTGCTGCTGGAGAAGGAGATCCCCAGGCCGGCCGATCCTGACGCACTCTTTCTTCCCTTCTTTTTGCGGAAGATGAGTGTAGGAGGCGCTGCATCGTTGGACAAGATGGGCTCCAGCTCCACTGCAGCACTGGGTGGTCGCGGCGAAGGCGCGCCAAGGACGGCGCTCTCGTCAGCGACACCGAGCGAGTTGGCTTGATCGGTGCTACGACGGTCGAACTGATAGGTGTCAGGCAGACGGGTCACATTCGGCTGTTTGGCCGCAGGAGGCGATTCAGGCGCTGGTGATGAGCGTGCGTAGCGACCAAAGGCTCGGGCAAAAGTGGAAGCGGAGACGGCCTTTGAAGACTTGGAGGCACTGACTGAGCGCTTACCCGCAGCCTCACTGGCCGCGGCGGCAGACTGAGCCATCTCCTGCCTGCCAGGGCTGGTTGCTTTTACCATACTTGGTGCCGTACTCGGAGCCGCTTTGCGTGAGTCGCCACCGCCGGACCATGGCAGGAGACCACTTGCCCACCCGCCCAGACCACCACTGAGTGAAGTGCTGGAGGAGGCGGATCTAGCGCAAGGAGAAGCTGCCTGGGACGCTTTCGCCTTGTGAAGCGGCTGCGGAGATGCAGGAGGTTGTGGAGAAGACTTGAGGGCAGCAGATCTGTGACGGGAGGAGGGGCTTGTGCTGAGGCTGTCGACGAAGGAAGCAGCGGACGACCTGACGCTTCGTTCGTCGTCATCTTTATCGCGGGTGGAAGCGATCGAGATGGACAACGACTTGCCGCGCTGATGACCTGAGAGTGCAGCATTTGCTGAAGCGGCGGTCTCGTGAGACCGCATGGAAGGGCTACGTTCTGACTGTGGTGGATGAGTAGCGCTGTGGATGCTTGCTGGCTTCAGGGATGGAGAGCAAGCAAGGGCCGAAGTGTTGGCCAGACCTTCGAGATCCTCCAGCATAGCTTCTTGCAAAGAGTCGGGCAGAGCACGAGTCGTTGCTTCGGGTGGCGGCTCGACGCCAGCTTTCTCCTGTGCGAGGCTCTGTTGTTGTTCGGCAATGCGTTTGCATTTGAGCACTTGAGCGTCCAGGACAGGGGCTCGCAGTAAACTGCGGTTGATCTGTCCTTGCTTGATGCCGTGTTCGAGGCAGAGGCCAATGAGGGCGGCTTCTCGTGACTCGCTACGCTGCTGCATATGTTCTATTGCTTCTGCATGTTGAGCACGCTCCTTCTCCGTCGCAAGACAGAGCTTGTCGAGCTCAGCGTGTGCTTCTGCAAGGGAACGTGATAGCGCCTTGGTGAGTTGAATGGCGTAGGCTTGTGGCTTTGAGTCCTTGTTGCGTGCATTGAGGTCGGAAGACCTGACAGGCGTTGACTCGCGTGGCTGCTTGGTAGCCAACGGACGATGAGGTAGAGGACCAGAAAGAGTAGACTCGAGCTCACTATCACCCAAGCGATGAAGCTGCTGTAACCAGTCGAGCGGGAATTTGACCTCTCGCGCCAAAACTTGTACGCGGCCTCCATTGCTGTTGGCGGTGGTGGAGCCGCGCGAATCACTTGGTGTAGGACTGCGTCTTCTATGGCCATCCGAGGGCGATAGTGCTCCTTGTCTTCTGCTAGAACGTGAGCTGGGTCGAGCCTTGGGCATGGGCGTTTGGTTCGGGGAGGGCGAAGCAGAGCTGTATAGTGTGGATTGCTTTGTCGCTCTGGAAGCTGGGATATCTCGATCAAAGAGTTGTGGTGATCCAGGCGCAGGTCTACCAAAGAGGGAGTCACCTAGAAGCGATGGTTCGTCTGCATCATCGAACTGAAGGTCGTAGCTACTGACCCGACCGGTGCGTGGAATGTAGGATGCGGTTTGGGAGGTACCATCGGCACCATTTGGCGAGTAGAAGACATGGTCGTCGACTGGAGCAGGTCGTAGGCTTGATGTTGATGAGCTCGCTTCGTTCTGGTAGGAAGAGGTGCGACTGACTGAGCCTCGCGGAACAGCCGAGTGAGAATCAGCGCTGTAGTCGATTGGAACTGCCTTGCGTTGACCCCAAATAGGGCGGTTGACTAGTGAAGATGGTCCAGGTGACCTTGTGGGCGACTCTCCTGCGAACAGCGGATGAGCCTTTGCCAGGTCAGGCACTCGCATAGGTGACGCCATGCTGGTTGGCTGACACTGCTGCTGCTGCGCGGTGGCCACTCTAGAGGGTGAGGATCAGAGCAAGGACAGTCTATAAGGTGCCCTCTTACTGCGTACCAGCTTGCCCTTCCAACGATGCCGCAGCAGCTTCAGATCGGTTCAAGTTGACCTCAGGAGGACATACTCGGCTTGTATCCAATGGCCGCTTTAGCTCGTGCAGGAGCAGTTCTTTGACCCTCTCGGAAGGGCCCGATGACCTTGCAGAGGCGCAAAGGCGTGGGAACGGTGGCTGATTGTGATAGTGGTGATATAAGAGGTTTAGTGATAAAAGTCGGGGCATCCGAGATGCTCTCCTGGAGTTGCACTCTGCCAGTGTTGGTCTCTCGGTCTTTTTCGTTTCATGCTTTCGTCTGTGTCTGTGCAGCTCCTCCTCCGCTAAAAAGTGGAGCTGAACTCAAGTTTCACTTCACAACTAGCCGTGCAGTGCAGTATCGGGCTTCTTCCCGATCCACACGGCATTTCGGTTGGACCCTCTCAGCGCTCAAGCGTTTCTTCCTCTCGTTTGCTCCCATCTCCCATCTCACCTCCTTCCCCTACCTATCTTTGGAACGATAGCGGCATACCAAACATGGCGCCTTCCGTAGTCCCGCAGTCATTGGCGGGTGGAGCTGCCCTCCAAGCCTCCACCGATGACCAGCTGACCATCGAGATGCTCGGCGCAGGTCAAGAGGTCGGTCGCTCCTGCTGTGTGCTCAAGTACAAGGGTAAGACCATCGTCTGCGACACTGGTGTGCATCCTGCCTTTACCGGTATCGCAGCTCTGCCTTTCATCGACGAGCTCGACTGGTCTACTGTCGACGCTATTCTCATCACCCATTTTCATCTCGACCATGCCGCCGCTCTCACCTACATCATGGAAAAGACCAACTTCCGTGACAGTCACGGCAAAGTATACATGACCCATCCTACAAAAGCTGTCTACCGCTTCCTCATGTCCGATTTCGTCCGTATCAGCAACGTTGGTAACGAAGATCATCTCTTTGATGAAAACGAGATGCTTGCATCCTGGCGACAGATCGAGGCCGTCGACTTTCACCAGGACGTCTCCATTGCAGGTGGTCTCCGCTTCACCGCTTATCATGCCGGCCACGTCTTGGGTGCTTGCATGTTCCTCATCGAGATTGCAGGCCTTCGCATCCTCTACACCGGTGATTTCAGTCGCGAAGAAGATCGTCATCTGGTCCAAGCAGAGATTCCACCTGTCAAACCTGACGTACTCATCTGCGAGTCCACTTACGGCACACAGACACACGAACCACGACACGACAAGGAGCATCGCTTCACTTCGCAGATCCATCACATCATCAAGCGCGGTGGTCGTGTCCTCTTGCCAGTCTTTGTGCTTGGCAGAGCTCAAGAGCTACTTCTCTTGCTCGACGAGTACTGGGCTGCACATCCCGAGCTGCAAAGCGTACCCATCTACTACGCCTCGGCTCTCGCCAAGAAGTGTATCTCGGTCTACCAAACCTACATTCACACCATGAACGATCACATCCGCACGCGCTTCAACCGGCGCGACAACCCTTTCGTCTTCAAGCACATCTCAAATCTTCGCTCGCTTGAAAAGTTCGAGGACCGCGGTCCATGTGTCATGATGGCCTCACCAGGTTTCATGCAGTCCGGTGTGTCACGCGAGCTCCTCGAAAGGTGGGCTCCTGACAAGCGCAACGGTCTCATCGTCTCAGGTTACTCCGTCGAAGGTACTATGGCCCGCAACATCCTCAACGAGCCGGACGAGATCATCGGTATGAACGGTCAGAAGATCCCACGACGCATGTCAGTCGACTACATCTCCTTCTCTGCTCATGTCGACTTTGCACAGAATTCACGCTTCATTGACGAGATCAAGGCGCAACATATCGTGTTGGTACACGGAGAGCAGAACAACATGTCCAAACTCAGAGCTGCATTGCAGGCCAAGTTCACTGCTCGCGGTTCAGATACAAAGATTCACACACCACGCAACTGTGAGCCACTTGTTCTGCAGTTCCGTGCTCAGCGCACAGCTAAAGCCATCGGCGCCATCGCTGCCAAGCCACCAGCACAAGGCGACGTCGTCGATGGATTGCTCATCAGCAAAGACTTTGCCTACACCATCCTGGACCCGAAGGACCTCACAGATTTCACTGGTCTCTCTACTAGCACAATTGTTCAGCGTCAACGCGTAGCCCTTGCCGTCAGTTGGGATATGGTCCGCTGGCATCTTCAAGGCATGTACGGTCGACTTCAGGAGGGCGTCGACGCCGAGGAGGGTTTGCGGACGCTTAGGATTATGGGTGCTGTCGATGTCCGGCACAGCGCTCGTCACGAGCTGCTCGTCGAATGGGGCAGCAGTATCGCAAATGACATGGTCGCCGACAGTATCGTCGCGCTTCTGCTCGGCATCGACAGTGCACCTTCCAGCGTTAAGATGACCATGCACAGTCACAACCACCATCATCACCATCATCACGCAGGAACGAAAGTAGAGGGTGCAGGTGAAGAGGCGGATTCGACAGAAGATGAAGAAGCAGTCACACCCCCAGAGACATCGGAATCCTTCCCAGCTCATCCTTTCTCGGAGACGGCTCTTGTGACAGAGAGCAACGCCAAAGCTCAAGCCTCAAAGGATGAGGCAATCCGGCAAGACGCATATCAGCTAGCCAAGATGGAGCATATGGCTGCTTTTCTCGAAGCTCATTTCGGCCAAGTCGAGGAGCTCATCATCCCTGAAGCACCCAGTACAGAAGATGCCAAGGAAGGTAAGCAGCAAGACACCGCAGCAGACGAAAGCGCGGCTGGTGAGGCGGCACAGAAAGACGACGCAGCAGATACAGCGATGGCTGCCGTCAAGCCTGACCCAGGCACAGCTGAATCAGAAGCACCTACAGCAGCCGAGACCACTGATGGCGAAAAGCACTCTTCAGCCGAGCCAGCATCACTTCCACCAGTTTCAATAGCCTCGTTCTTTGTTGGCGAGATAAGACCCGCCCTTCGAGTCTACTTGGACGAAGCAGAAGCAGTCGTCGACGTACAGAACCTCGTCATCCTTGCTTCTTCCGAGTCTTTTCGTACACGTGTTCAGCATCTCTGTACGCTTGCACTGCGATCCTTCACCTCCTTGTCGGACGCCTTCCACCTTCCGCAACAGGTAGGAACATCACTGTTCCAGGGAAAGCATAGCCAGCTCGCCAGCATTCCAGAGTTTGGCGATGAGAGACCATCCAAGATGATCCGCTCGTTCTAACTTCCGAGACATCTTTGTACTTGTATCGTAATATCGCTTGAAAAGCACATGTCTGAAACATCCTTTTCAACGGCGGTGATTGTGAACAAACCTCGGTTGCGAACAAGCGAGAATCTGTCTGCAGAGCAGCGTGTGATTCCTGATGTACATCGGCAGGAAGAGCAATGCGGTCTACGGAGTGTCTGCTGCTGCTCTCATTGTTGTGCTACTCAGTTGTCAATATCCGAGTCGAAAGTTGTGGGACCGCGAGAAGTCCATACTAAATGTTATCTGTATGTTCAGTTTAGTCGTGACAAATACAAATACAGTTGCGAGGTCGAGGCCTCCGGTCATGATGAGAAGCTCCGTCTGCACACGGAGTGAGTCCGCATTTTAGCGGAGCGAATGAAAGAGAGTGTTGAGAATTAGTGGTCTTCGTCTTAGAGACCCTCTTCTTTGAGGCGAAGAGCTCGTGCTGGCTCCTCGATCTGTTGAGTGATGTTTTTGACGAAACAAGGCAGTGAGTGATTGAATAATCAACATCCACGATCATGCTGCCATCCAGGTGCTCGATTGGGAGAAACATACCTTCTTGACCAAATCCGAGAGGCGAGCTTCTGACGTTTGATGGTCCAGCACCAGCTTCTGCTTGTTCTTGTATGTAACCTCGATCCTCTGCAGCGCATCAGTTGGTACTGTCTTTGCCTTGATGTCTGGCAAGTCCATACCAGGAATGGGCGGCTTACTTGGGAGACCAGCGAGAAGAAGACGTATCGATCTGGAAGCCTGAGATGCGCTCAGTGGCGCAAATTCGAACGACATGGCGGTGATATACTTGAGTGATGCTCCTGCGATTGACATGATGGGCGAATCGGGATGAGGTCGAGTATGAGGAGTTGAGATGGTGAGGGTTTGGAGGAAGCTTGAAATGATGAGGAGCGGAGTCAGAAGAAAAAGCTTGTGTGATTCTCGGGACTCGGATTTCGAAGGTGACGTTTTGAGAAGATTAAACAAGAGTCCTTCCACATCGACATACCTCGAGCTCATACATTACACACTGCGACCACAACGACCTGCTTTAAGGAGACGAAGATGCGATGGTGAACCTTCCCACACCATCGGCCTTATCAAGCTCAAGCGGCATTGAGGTTCTGTCCAGAGCTGGACCCTCCGTCAAGCTGCTGGACGCGCTTGCTCCAACTCGCAGCTACAGCTTTGGCCTCACGACGTTGCCTGGCGTGGAAGCAATCCAGGACGAGCTTCGGAAGACCTTGGAGCAGCTTTTCGAATTGTCTCAGCTGCTTATTGTACCATCACCTTTCGGTCGCGGAAACGGACAGGCCTGGACACACTCGGAACAACTCTACCCGGCTCTTTTGCAATGGAAGCGGCAGCAAGTTCCAGGCCTACTTTCTCGGGTAGCACAGCTACTGAAGCAGCTCGATGCGATCAACAACTCAACAGGTAGTATTGAGGATACGTCAGCACTTATTTTATTGGTGCTTGGCCATGTGGTGTGCGCTCTTGCTCGCTACCTTTTTCTCGAGCCTCTAGACTTGGCTCCCTCCCAAACACCTTCCTCAGTCGCTGTCGAAGCTCCGCGAGATGACGGATGGACAGATGAGACGATACAAAGCAAGGCAAGAAGTGCTCTCGACGGACTCTCTCGCTCCGTCTCAACATGGAAGCATGACACACCCACTCTCGCCAAGTCTCTGCTCACAGACTACATCAAACCCATCTTCTCGGAGGTCGCATCTTCCTCATCAGCTTCTATGAGCTCAATCGACCCAGCAACAGGCAGGAAGAAGGCTCCAGCACCCGGGTCAGCTTTCATCTCCCATCTTAATGCGAATCTCGGTCAGCATCGATTCCAAAGCGTGGCAGAAGACAGCGATGCGTCGAACCTCGCACCACGACGCTTCGCACTTGCTTTGTCTGTCGAATACCTTCGCTTGACTGTAGTTGAAGACGTAGCAAGTCTGTCGGATAGCGCTCTGCAGGATCTGACAGAGCGCAACGAAGCGCTAGGTTGTATCAACGTTCTGGGCTGGTGTCTCGACAATCTGCAGCAGAGAACAGAGTCGGAATCGAGCAGCGTTTGGCCACTTCTGGTGCCTCCTCTGCTGACGTTGTTGGAACACCCCCAGCCCAGGTTTCGACTACGAGGTAGCATGCTTGTGCATAAGTTCCTGTTGAGGCCGAGTCTCGGTGGACAGACCAATGGCTCACAGGACGGCAGAACAAGGGAGGTGGTGGTTGGTAGAATTCTCGTTCGCACTGGTATTGGTAGTCTTTTGGAGCGAGCTCTTCATTCCAACCTGACTTACGTCCACGATGAGCAGTACGCTGCAGGGCTGCTGTTTCATTCGATCGGTGCTCTCCGTCAGCTCATCCTCCTGACGACCTATCCTATCGCTTGGCGCGATTCTTCACAGCCGCTTTTCGAAACTCCCTACAGCGCAGAAGCTGGATGTTCAGGATCGGTCAGCGCAACGCTGAACCAACCCGATGACTGTGGAAAGCGCAGGATGGAAGCTCTCTCCCGACTTGTGTCGGAAGGCATCCTGTCAACATGGTCGTACTTGCCACTTCCACCCTCGAGCACACGTCTCGGATGCGAGCTAGTCAAAGTCACTTGCTCAGCGTATATGGTGTTGGCAGATGACCTAGCGGCACCTGTTCTCTCTGAGAACGCTGGAACCGAAGCGGAAGAGTCGCAGAAGGGGACCGTAGCCCTTGGCGGCGTGGCGAGGTTCCTCGATGTGACGCTGGACTGGATCTTCCGGAGCTGGCTGTCAAACGTCGCCTTTGACCACACAGACCAAATCGTAACGACGACTCAAGTCCTCGACGTCGCATGCCGACTGCTCTTTCCGTCTCGGAGCGGGGCGGGATGCGCCAAAGACGCTGGCAAGAAAGAGCATTACGGTAATTTTGACGTGAGTCCAAGCTCAGTGCGTTCCTTCACTGGCATCATTCTGTTGTCGGTCGCAAAGTGCTGGATCTCTGCCCTCGAGTCATCTCAGCGTACTTCGACAGTAAAGACAGAAGCAAGTGGGCAAGCGAGATGGCAGGAATTGCAACGCCGATTGACTCAGCTGATGGCCAACTTGTCGCTCATCGACTCATCGGTCCAGCCGCGCTGGACTGAGATGGTCAAGGTCGATCAGCATCTCGCAGCGCTCTTCCAACGTCCATGACTCAATGAATCAGTGATTGTCTCACGAATTGATTGACCCGATCAATGTGACTGTTCGACTGTACGTACTATAGAAGCATTCCAACATGTCCTCATATAAACTTCACACAGCCTGTTGTTCCACTTATCCATCCGGCGCTTCTATCAAGAGACTCGTTCTAGCACAGAATCGTTTTAAGATCGAAGCGAAAACATGGTATATGATTGTTGTGAGTGATGCATACAGTGTGGCAATTTGCATTTGTTCGATCACACGAAAAAATTACGAGTCGGCATTCCAAGTCCAGCAAGTAGAGCTGCTCCTGCTCCTCCTTTTCCTTCAGCTGCACCTCCCTTTATAGGGCTGAGCTCTAAAGGGATGTCGAAGTTGGGTGCCAGTCCAGCAGCATCGTTTGCAGCTCCCGTAGCTCCACCCCACTGCATTGCTCCACCACCACCCAGCAGCTTGCGCTTCTTCTTCTTCTGTCTATCCTGTGCAGCAGCTGGTTGTGCGCTGATCTTGCTCGTCTTTGCAGCCTTGGCGTTCGGAGCGAGTGTGAAGTTGGTACGATCGCGGCCGAACTTGGCGCCGAGCACGCTCGAGTCGGCAGGCTCGTCGTTGTCGCTGTCAGCTCGGGGGACGTTGCGCTTGTTGGATCGGATGACAGGTGTGGCGGATGGATCGGCTGTCTGGTCATTGTAGTCGATCGCCGGCGCTGCCTTGGCCTTCTTTGCTTGGCTGACCTTCGTGCGTAGGGCGCTCGCTTGCCTGACGCTGCTCTTCTGCTTGGACGATTTAGTCTTGGCTCTCCGGCCATCGTCTGAGTCCTGTTCGCTGTCCGAGTCGGCCCCTGCCCGGCGCCCCCGAAGACGACGATCTTGACCGTCATCCGAGCCCTCCTCAGAAGAGTCCGTGATTGCTCTCCAGTCCTTGCTGGCCTTTGTCTTCACAGCTTTGACAGGCTTCTCGGCCTTCTTGACAGGAGCAGTCTTTGACGACATGTGAGCAAAGGGCACAAGCGGCAGAGTGGTCTTTGCTGTAGTTGTTTTACGAGCTGCAAGAGCGTTGCCGACACCTCCATCATCATAGTCTTCCGACGGAGGCCCAAGCTCGGATGCACCTTGCATTGGCTGCCGGCTCTTCTTCTTTGCGTAAACAGGTGACGATGGTGGCAACATCTGTGATGCAACGAGGGGCTTTGATAGTTTGGCTGCCCTTGCCACTTCCATTGGCTGCTGTATCTTGTGGACGGCCGCCGGTGCCGGTGCAGAGGAGAGCTCCTCGACCTGTGCCAATAACTGCTTGCGTTCGGCCTTCCATTTCTTCCGCGTCTCAGCCATCATAGCATCACGTTCGTTCAAGGTCTCAATTTCAGCCTGAGCCTCCTCTAGCTTTTGTCGGAGCGCAGCCACTTCGTCCTTGCCACCTGCATGTCGAGAGCCACGGGCGTCTTCCAGCTGCTCGGCCAGCTTCTCGTTCTCCCTCTGCAGCTCGTTGAGCGCTGAAGACTTGGCAATGAGTCTCCTTTTGAGGCGAGCACCATCCCGCAGCGCCGCTTTGACGTGCAAAGCGAGCAGGTCAGCACGCTTCCGTTCGAGCATGAGACGAAGTCGCAGCTCGTCCTTTTGTCCTTCCAGCTCCGACTCGGTTGCATGGTATCTTCCTTCGTGATATGTTGCCTCGTTCTTGGCGTGTTGAAGAGCCACATCAATGAGACACGCTTGACGACGTTGTCCAAGCAGCTTCCACGCGCGTTCGTCGGCTTCAATCTTGTACTGGCTGAGCCTCACCTGCAGTTCAGATCGTGCTCTAGCCTCGCGACCCAAAGCAATCTGGTGATCGCTCTTGAGTGTGGTCAGCTGCTCCTGCAGGCCAGTGCATTCGGACGCCCAGCCTTCCGACTCCTCCTTGGCTGATGCGAGAGCGTCTTCCACCGCAACCAATTCGCGCACGAGGGCGGTATGCCTTTTGCGTAGCTCGCCAAGTTCCATCGTCTGTATGCGGTCGGTGCGCGCGGAGGGTTCAAAACGATTGTGCGATGCTAGTGACGCTGTGGATGCATCGCCAGCTGCAGATTGAGCTACGTTCCCGGCGATAGACGTGGTGTGACCATTGGACAGCGACGAAAGATGAGCAAACTTACGGCTGGACACGCTGGGGCTGGCGTGTGGGCTCATACGGGGCGTTGCGACTGCCGCAGCCTTGACTCGACTGATGAGAGGTGTTGATTCTACTGGAGCAGTGGATGGCACGGTGTTGGATGGATCGGCGGGTCCTCCTCGTGCAGTGGTATCTGCGGATGTCTCTGCTTCGTCGACATCGTCGACAGGCATCTGTTGCGCCGGCAATGGACGCGACTCTCGACGCGGGTTAGCACGAGATGCACGGTTGAAGGGGTCAAGCTCGCCATCGAGGTATTTGCTGAAGTCATACGCTGTACCGGCGCTTGCTCCACTGATGGGTTGATCTGCGCCATTGCGTCGCTTTCTAGTACCGAAGATCGAGGCTTGCGATGACGTAGACATGTCAGCAACAGCGTGCGCTCCGTTGGTTTGAGCTACTTGTGTTGTCGAGGCTGTGGTTGATACGGGCTGGGAGAGGCTGGGTAATTGCGGATTCTCGACATCGATGTTAGCGAGTATGGGGTCTGTAGCAGCGTCACGGCGTCCGGGTACGAGCTGAGCCGTTGAGTCGCCGCTATCATCGGCAAGCAACGAGCTGTTTGCTTTGGACGGTGCGCCCACAGCTGCTTGACGTGCAGCCCTTGCCTGAGACACACCAAGCGGGGTCTCATCTCCGGCTTGCTGACGTGCTCGCTGAATAGCACCGTTAGTCAGAGAGCTACGTGCAGGACGTTGAGGCCGGTTTTCATCTCCGTCGTTGGACGGACCTCGGTTGACTTGAGCTGTAGGTCTTGGAAGCGAGCTTGGAATGTGAGCGGAACCAGAAGCAGGGAAGGCGGCAGCAAAGGCAGCTCGGTTGGCGGGACGTGATGCGGAGCGCTGCTCCTTGGACACAGCTGCCATCTGGTCCAGGCTGGGGAAGTCGGAGAGGGCCGCCGATTGCACGGGCGTGGATGGCTCGATGTGTGACGCGGCTGAAGAGGAGGCTAGCTTTCCGATCTTCCTAGCTTGTGACGTCTGTGAGCTGAAGGAAGAGAACGAAGCCTCTGAAGCGGAAGGGTCTTTGCGGGGCGATCGATACACCGGAGGCGGTGTTCTTTGTACGACCATCGTGTCTGAGCGAGCTCAGGATGATTCGAGGTACTACGCAGCGATGCTGGAAGCTAAGGAAAACTGACAACGTAGAGAGCAAGAAAGTGGGATGTGTTTGACGGTATCACGAGATCTGAGGGTATTGGCCAGGTATCTTGGAAGTAGCAAAGGTGGTGGTCCTTCCGTCCGGTGATGGTGTGGTAGTACGAAGCAAGCAGCTACGACGCGATATCGTTCGACAAAGCAGCGTGTTGTGGAGAGGCTCTCCTGCGTAGCCGACATGGAGCGCGCAACGCTTTCGCTTTTCTGACACCATTTTTGTAACCGCATTTTCTTGACCTTTTGAGAATTCAGCATTGCAATTTCTGTGTTGTGGTGAGTGAATTTGGACGCGTACGAGAGTCATCATGTCACGTGAAACAAAGAGTAAATCGCTTATCGGGTCAGTCGAGTCAGTATCGGCTTTGACGCACGATTCACTGTCAGGGTCGAAGCTAAAATTTGGCCACCAACAAGAAGTGAAGTTGGAGTCAGACCGCTTCAGCAAGTCGAGTCAAACAAAGTTAGCTTGTGGACGCCATTGTTGTACATCCTTCCGCATCCCTACTAATCATCATCACCACGACGTTACAGGTGACTCGCTCCTGCAGTAGCACGACTCGCTTTAGATAGCTTCGACCCCTTCCAAGTACGCAATATCGCCCTCTGGCGAACGTCTCGCACCATTTCTGCATTCACTACTCGACGCCTGGCTTCCACCCTCGTCTGCTCATTCAATTCCTTTATTGCACCACGAGCAGCTTTACCCCTGCGACAATCCGCTAGGACCACTCTTATTCGCCCGCCAGGCCTGATCGGCTCTCGTTACTCCTTTTCCACATTCACCATGGCTTCCGCAAATATCGCCCTCGTGCCCTCGCCGGCCTCGTTCAACGGCGCTCCTTACCTCTCGGAGTTGCCCGAGATGCCCCGACTTGCTGGCACCGATTTCAAGCGTGTCCCGCTTGACATCTTCCGTGTGGCCATCGCTCAGCATGTCTCATCCTCGCTCGGTGTTGATATCAACGCCGCCCTCGCTGCTGTCGGTACCGGAAAGATCGGTGACTACACTGTCGCCGTACCTCGATTCAAGCTTCCAGGCAAGCCCGCCGAAATCGTCGAGAAGGCTGCTGCCGCTTTCCAGCCCGACGAGTTCCTCTCCAAGGTCGAGGCCAAGGCTCCTTTCCTTCACTACTTCTTGAACGATAAGACCCTGATCAAGCTCACTTTGCAGACTGTCCACGTCATGACTCACGGCTACGGCGCACCTCGTGATGAGGCAGGCAACACTCAGCCAAGTTACGGTACTAACCGTGACGGCGAGGGCAAGAACATCATCGTTGAGTTTTCATCGCCAAATATTGCCAAGCCCTTCCACGCCGGTCACTTGCGATCTACCATCATCGGCGCTTTCCTGTCGAACTTGTACAAGGCTAACGCATGGAACGTCTCCAAATACAACTACCTTGGTGACTGGGGTAAGCAGTTTGGTTTACTTGCTGTCGGCTGGAAGATGTTTGGTGATGAGCAGAAGTTGCAGGAAGACGCTGTCAACACGCTCTTCGATGTCTATGTTCGTATCAACCAGCTCGCTAGCGTCGAGGAGGATGGCCAGGGCGAGGCGATCCACGACGAGGCTCGTCAATTCTTCAAAAAGATGGAGGATGGCGATCCTGAGAGCCTTGCTCTTTGGCAGAAGTTCCGTGATCTCTCGATCAAGAAGTATATCGAGGTGTACGACCGACTCAACATTCAATTTGACGTCTACTCGGGCGAATCGCAGGTCCAGAAGGAGAACCTCACCAAATCGATCGAGCAGCTCAAGAAGGCCGACTTCGTCTCTCGAGAGGAGAATGGTGCCTTGCTAGCCGATCTGACCAAGTACAAGCTCGAAAAGTGTGTCATTGAGCGAAAGGACGGCACACCGCTCTACATCACCCGAGACATCGCTGAGGCAGCACAGCGATACGACACCAGCTTCGGTGGCAAAGGCTTCGACAAGATGATCTACGTCGTTGCATCCCAGCAGGACCTCCACCTCGCCCAATTCTTCAAGGTTCTCGAGCTCATGGGCTATCCATGGGCGCAGAAGGACTCTTCGCGAATCCAGCACATCAACTTTGGTATGATCCTTGGCATGTCGACCCGAAGGGGTACCGTTGTCTTCCTCGACAACATCCTTGACGAGACCCGAGACAAGATGCACGAAGTTATGAAGGCCAACGAGGCAAAGTACGCTCAGGTCGAGGACCCCGAGCGAACCGCTGACATTGTCGGTATGACTGCTGTCAAAATCCAGGACATGAGCGGCAAGCGAATCAACAACTACAACTTCGACTGGTCGCGAATGCTTTCCTTCGAAGGTGACACTGGTCCTTACCTCCAGTACAACCACGTTCGTCTCTGCTCCGTCGAGCGAAAGACCAAGGGGTCCGACGGTCTAGAGCTCCCCACCGCGGACCTTGACTTATCGACCATCAACCTTGACCTCATCACTGAGCCCAAGGCTCGTGAGTTGATCATGCTCATCGCTCAGTGGCCTGATACCGTCAAGGCTGCTATGAAGGACCACCAGCCCTCGACCATCGTCACATACGCTTTCCGAATTACCCACTTGATCTCGTCATGCTGGGAGTTCTTGCTCGTCAAGGGTCAGGAGCGTGATTTGGCTCTTGCTCGTCTCTTTGTCTTCCGATGCTGCAAGGACGTTCTTGGATCCGCACTCCGATTGCTCACCATCACTCCTCTTGAGCGAATGTAGACCTCATTCTTCCAAACTCCCTTTGCAATCATTCACACTGGCATCCTTGTTTGACTCTTGCAAGGTCGCTGCAAAGCTCAGCGCAACCTCAGACCGTGCGTGAGTGTGACGCCGAGGAGAGAAGTGAAATTATGTGACCTCTATTTCGATCTCACATTCCCGCCACCTTCGCTCACTCGGATCCGTAGCATGTTGTCCCACCGTTCCAGCACGCAATCGCACGTGACGACCTCATTTCACACACGCATGCACAGGATACTGGGAACATATATATACTTGTTGTCGTCTTGTACTTAGTTGGCTTTTCACTATCGCAATCGCTACTTGTGTTCGCCGTTATTTGTTGCACGTTCTACAACAGAAGAGACGCGCAGAAATAATTCCGATGAATTTGTTAGACTGTTGCTTAGACCTGAAAAAAAAAGAATTTAAAATTTTCCGTGACGCGTCCGCCATCAAAACTTTGTCCCACCATCCATCCAAAATCGCAATCCGTTTGCTCACCATCGCAACATCATCCTGAGATCATTCGACATGTTTGAGATGCCAAAAACATAATTGCTTTCCGAAGAAAGCTGCTCTTCTGAACATTTGAGGGCCATCCATTTTCTGGGGCACTGCTAATCTTCTCTGTATCGTTTATTTGTTAGATCATATGTCGAGCCCCTCTCGGGGCCGACGACAAGCGTCAAGATGGTAGGGCTTCTTGAAAAGGATGATGATGTATACGATCTACAAGGGTGTATGTAGTCTGCATTTAGAGATCCAGACACATTTTTGTGCAACAAGCTCAGGGTAGGACAAGAATTTCATGTGGCAGCAGCGTTAGCGTCGCGTGCTCTGCGGTGTTTCGCAATATCGCATCTCGTTGTCCGCAAGTTGTTAGACCTTACTATCCTTACAACAGCCGAATCAGAATGTTCGATCATCGGCATGGCTTGAGACATGGCTGCTTTGCATCAGAAAACTTTACTTCCATGCTTTGCCGTGCTCGCTCCGCCACAAAGAATGTTTGTGTTTCGCATCAGAGTCAATGAGAAGCCGATGCCGACCTTATTTGCTCGTCGCTGTGTCGTTCAAGCCCGAAATTTGAGAGCATTTCATGGCAGGCCACAGTCGACAGTGTCACAATGGAATCGCAGTCCGAACAAGGGGGTTTGAGTCAAGTCTGAGCTTGTACCTGTAAGTAAGAGGACACTGTTGGACAAGCTGTTCTCGATTTTTCGGTGACCGGCAGTGACAGGGGCCGGACCGTTTTCACGTTCACCACGCTGACAGTCAAACACGCGACTCTTCTTTGCCGCACCAAGCAAACAGCTTGAGATGTGACCCCGCTTTTCATGGATACACCTCGTCTCCTCTGCGTCCTAAGTTAGCCCTCTTTCTCCGCAACTCGATAGTCTTGCTCACGTCCTCTGCCGCACCACAACCGGCTCCGCACTTTCCTCTTCCAGCAGCACGCGACCCCCCGCAAGTGTTGTACTTTCTCCGCCGCTTTTCACAACCAACCGAAGATCCGATCAAGCTCAAGCTGGTAAAGTGCCGCCCCCACCGTCCCTTCTTCCTACCCTCCCTTTTTAAGTATCCCATCCCCCAACTGGCGCTCGAAGCATCACACATCACCACCATCTACTTTTGCAACCTCGACATCCGCTCTCGTGTACCATCGAGACGATTGTATTGATGTTGCTGAGCAGACAACGCAAGGGTTTGGAGGTAAGTTGACCACGTCTCAATTCCTTGTCGCCCAGCGTCGAATCAACCACTGACCATCTCGCCTCATTTATTCTGGTCTCGACCACGTATAGCTTCTCACAACTGCCCGCCTCACATCCACCCGAACACCGCTTCAGCGTGCGATTGTAGCCGCTCCTCGACTCACGCCTTCGCCTCGTAGCTTCTCCACAGCATCACCAGCCATGTTTGCGCTCACACCATGGCGTGGTACGCCAGGCGCTCAGCCCAAGACCTTCAGCCAGCAGAGAAACCTGCCTCGCCTTCCCGTGCCGAGCTTGGAGCAGACATTTGACAAGTACCTCAAGTCACTTTCGCCTTTCCTTCGTCAACTCGAAAAGCAGGGCAAGCTCGAAGGCAGCACTGCAGAGAAGGAGCTCGCCAAGCGAAAGCAGTGGGTTCAGGACTTCCTTGCACAAGGTGGTCTTGGCCATAAGCTTCAGCAGAGGCTCATTGACGTGGATCGCACCACCAACAACAACTGGCTCGATGACCGATGGTGGTTGCAAAAGGCATACCATGAATGGCGTATGCCGCTCATGATCAACAGCAACTGGTGGCTCATGTTCACGCCGGACAAGAACATGCCCGCCGAGGTGTTTGAGCAAAGCGGCCGCGATACTTATCCTATCGTCGGTCTTGGCTCGCAAGGCTGGGACGATGCCGCTTGGGGTATCCGACGTGCCACATGGCTCACTTCGCGCTTCCTCCAATTCAAGAAGCGTCTTGACGAGTGAGTTGCTTCGGAGGAGGGGAGCTATCAGATTTTACGAAGTTTATGCTGACCAACGCTCTCTTTCTACTTGTGTTCGTCCTACGTTGTTCCCTTCTGACCTATGCCCGTACAGCGAGGACATCATGCCTGATTCCTCGCGAGCGGGTGCGTTCTGCATGCACCAGTACACACGGTGAGTGTCGAGCAGCAAGCTGACTCTGTGCCCCTTTTCCCTTTCTTCTCCTCTTTGAACACTCAACTGATCATTAGGCCGTTGGTTTAACCGTCCCGCTCGCAGGCTTTTCGGAATCACGCGTATTCCTGCGCTCCCTCACGACTGGAACACGGCGACACCACACCCAGCCAAGGCGCGACACATTACGGTGATCGCACGAGACAACTACTACGAGCTTGAGGTGCTGCGTAAGGATGGCTCGCTTCTTGGCGTCGACGCACTTGAAAAGGCACTGTGGGATATTATTGCTGATACCAAGAAGGGTGACGGCGCCGGTGTGGGTGTGCTCAGCTCTGACAACCGCGACACGTGGACCAAGACACGAGAACACCTGCTGAGCGTGTCGCCGATGAACCGCAAGAGCATCAACTCGATCGAGGACAGCTTGCTTTGTGTCTCATTGGATTCGAGCATCCTGGCTCTCTCTCCAGAGCACCCTGCGCCGGCGCACGAAGCGACGCCTGTATGGGTGGACGCTCTGGCCCGCAACTGCAGTGGTGCTGGACGAGGTGGACACAACCGATGGTTTGACAAGGCGCTCTCGATCGTCGTCGAGCCCAACGGACGTGCGGGTATTATGGGCGAACACTCGCCTTGCGATGCTCTGATCCCTAGTATCCTGTGTGACTATGCGGCTGCTGAGCCATGCCCTCCTCCTGGCTCGAGCTTGCCCTCTGAGCTCACCTCGCCGAACGAGTCGGCAGGCTGGAAGAAGCTGGAATGGAGAGTGGACAAGTCGACGCAGAAATCAATCCAGCAGTCGGAAGAGGTAGCTCTACAGGCTGCTAAAGAGTCAGACATTCGCACGCTCTGGTACGACGAGTATGGAGCTGACTGGATCAAGAAAGTTGGCAAGCACAGTCCAGACGCATATCTGCAGATGGCACTCCAGCTCGCCTACGCCAAGGCACACGGACAACAAGTCTCAACCTACGAGACGGCATCGACACGTCTGTTCAAGCATGGACGTACGGATGTGATCCGCTCGTTTAGCGATGAAGCATACGACTTTGTCCGTGGCATTCGTGAAGGCAAGGACGCAAAGACGCTCTACGCGCTCTTGACAGCAGCGACCAAGTCTCACAACACGCAGACGCGAGAAAGCTCGACAGGCAAGGGTATCGATCGCCACATGACTGGACTACGATTGCTGATGCGTGCCGAGGATGGCGAAGCACCTGCCATCTTCTCTGATCCGTTGTTCGGCGAGTCGCAGTCATGGCGATTGAGTACGAGTGGATTGAGTGCTGGCGACCGATTCGCAGGAACCGGATTCGGTACCGGCTACCCGACCGAGTCGTACGGGATCAACTACCTCGCTGGTGCACAGCTGCTCAAGTTTGGTATCGAGTCCAAGAATGGTGCCACGACCGACTTCGCCAAGTGCATTGTTGAAGCATTGCGTGAGATGCGACGCATCTGCGAACAGGGCGGACCCCCTCCCGAAGCTACTCAATCGCACAAGCTATGAGGGTTAGTATTTTGCTTCCCGCTAACTTTCTCGCACTAGACGTCTCTCTGTAATAAAAATCTAACAACGAAACCTGAGTTCTGAAGGGATGTCGGGAGGGCCGGTCGTGGCTGTGAGAGATAGCTGGGGTTCGGGTCTGTTCTCGAAAGTCACTCAATATTGCTTTGATTCGTTCTAGGCTTCGCAAGATGAAGACTCTGGATGCAGCAAAAGCTTGAGAACATGGAGGCCATCGATAACATCAAGTCGCGATTACTTTTGCTGAAGAGCTCTCTTGTGACTTCAGTCAGGATAGCATGGCCAAAAAAATAAAATGTAAAATGTGAGTTGTTGGCTCGAACGTGCAGCCAAGACTGCGGAATGTCCGAATTTGCTTCTCGCTTCCAGCAAAATTGCAGCACTTGAGCTGTGCGGTGACTCAGGTGGGTTCGAAGCGTTGCAAGCGTGGGGTGCACTGACGCAAAGCTGCACCACACAAAATAAAAATAAAACAAGACGGAGGGTCCGACGAAAAAGTCACACACACAATTCTGCGCTCTGTCATCCTTATCTACACGACGAAGCGGTTGTCTCTCCCTTGATCGCTTCTCGAGCAATCTGTTCTTTTTCCCCAACCAACTCAACCCTTTCCTAGACTGATACCCTCAAAATTCCTTGGATACAAACCTCTTCGACACCTCATTCTCCCTGCCTCGTCTACGTCTCGGCTCCTGCTGAGCAACATTCACTGCTTGCACTGGGTGTCCATACCAACACCTCCCTCTCTGTCGCAAGACCTCCTCCCCCCCCCTCATCTGTAACTATACATCTCCGAACACTACATCTCTGAACATACATCTTGCAAAATGTCGTCGAGCGATCAGCAGCAGGCAAACTTTGCACGTCGAGCTTCCAACCCTTTCACTAAGAACCAGGACGCGCCCGGATACTATGACGATGACAACGTCTCGAACGATGACCGTGCTCAGCTCCGCTCACTCGCACAACACATGCGCAAGCTTAGCATGAGCAACAGCGCTGTCTCTGATGGCCATCTCGATCTCGCCAGCTTGCGCAATGCCAATGCACCATCAGGCAGTGGCAGCAACGGCGCTCTCACGCCAAGGGCCGAAGGTGGATCGCGTCCCGGCGCTCTTGGTATCGTCGGTGGTGCCAAGTATACCCCTCACAGCGGCGATCTTACCGACCCTGACAAAGCTAACGGACAGGACCAAGACAAAGCCGCTCTATTTCCTGGAAGTCTCGGGAAGGCTTCCAACTTCGACAAGTTGCACAACCAGGCAGATGACTCGGTTGAAGATAAGCAACGCATCCTGCAGCGTGCCCCCGGTGTAGTCCGCACTTACAGCATGGGTCAGCAGAAGCGTCGCCCTCAAAGGATTAATGATGACCCCGTCATCCTCTTGAGACGAATGAGTCACGATGCCGTTCAGGACGCCCCGCGTCGCTTCATTGTCGATGTTGAGGAGACCATGCGTCTCGTGCTCGAGCAAGAAGACACCGATGGCAACTTCCAGATCTGCATTACAGACAGTGGTCCCAAAGTCCTCACCCTCGGCACTGCCACCTCCAACGGCTACAAAGGCTTCGACATTCGTGGTACTTACATGCTTTCCAACCTCCTTCAGGAGCTTGCTCTCGCTCGTGAACACGGCCGCAAGCGTATCGTGCTGGACGAGGCTCGCCTCACCGAGAATCCTGTTGATCGTCTCTCGCGAATGATCAGTCAGACCTTCTGGCACAATCTCACTCGTCGCATCGACGGCGATGGACTCGATGCCATTCTCTCCGACCCCAAGAACCGCAGCAAGTCTCAGAACCCTCGCATCTACGTTCCTGCTTCCGAGACTGAAATGCTTCGCTACTATCAGAAAGTGGCCGAGGAGCGCCCTGCCCTCAATCTGACCGTAGAATCGCTTCCCCAGAACATTACCGCAGAATACACACGAGACCTCAACGACCGTCCTGGTCTGCTTGCCCTCGCCATGCGGGATGACATTGACCCAACCACCGGCGAGAAGCGCGGCCTTAAGGGTATTCCCTTCGTCGTGCCCGGTGCCCGGTTCAACGAGCTCTACAATTGGGACAGTTACTTCATCTCGCTCGGTCTTGTCGTTGACAACATGATCGATCTTGCCAAGGGCACAGTCGATCACTTCATCTTTGAGATCAAGCACTACGGCAAGATCCTCAACGGTAACCGCACTTACTACCTCATGCGTGCTCAGCCTCCCTTCCTCACCGACATGGCGCTTCAGGTCTACTCACGACTCGACCCAGCTAACGAGGCCGACAACAAGGAGTGGCTCCGCAAGGCTATCCAGGCTGCCATCAAGGAGTATCACACAGTGTGGATGAGCAAGTCTCGTTTCGACGATAAGACTTGGCTCAGCTGCTACAGGCCCGAGGGTCTTGGTGTTCCGCCCGAGACAGAAGCTTCCCACTTCACTCATATCCTCCGTCCTTACGCCGCCAAGAACGGGTGCAGTGTCAACGAGTTCACACGCAAGTACAACCACGGCGAGATCAAGGAGCCGGAGCTCGACATCTACTTCATGCATGACCGAGCCGTGCGCGAGTCAGGTCACGACACCACATACCGCTTCGAGCACAAGTGCGCCGATCTCGCCACCATCGACCTTAACGCACTCCTCTACAAGTACGAGGTTGACATTGCCACCGCCATCCGCGAGGTCTTTGATGACCGTCTCGAGCTCGAGGATGACTTCCCTCTCTTCGGTCCTCTCCCTCCTTCGCTGCTCAAGGACGGCAAGGGACCTGTCACGCCACCACGCTCCATCGAGACACCACAAACGAGCGCTGAGTGGTTTGCACGTGCCGCTCACCGTAAGGCGCAGGTCGACAAGTTTCTCTGGAACGACGGCATGGGTCTCTACTTTGACTATGACACTCGACTCGAGGAGCCCATCGTCTATGAGAGTGTCACTGCCTTCTGGGCCATGTGGGCAGGCATGGCCAGCGAGGATCAAGCCGCCAAGCTCGTGCAAAAGTCGCTAAAGCGCTTCGAAGAGCAAGGCGGTCTCGTCTCCGGTACCGAGGACTCTCGCGGAAAGATCTCGATCGACCGTCCCAACCGACAGTGGGACTACCCATATGCCTGGCCACCGCACAACGTGCTCGCTTGGGTTGGTCTCGAGCGTTACGGCTACCTCGAAGAGGCCCGTCGTCTTGCCTACCGTTGGCTCTACATGATGACTCTTGCTTTTGTCGACTTCAACGGTACCGTACCGGAGAAGTTTGATGCCGTCAACCTCTCGCACATGGTCGATGCTGAGTACGGTAACCAGGGTATCGATTTCAAGTGTGTTCCTCGCGAAGGTTTTGGTTGGATGAACTCTAGTTTCCAAGTCGGATTGACCTTCCTCACTACTCATCAGCGACGTGCTGTTGCCGCCCTTCAACATCCTGATGAGTTCTTCAATGTTCGTCGTCATTGATGTAATCTTTTTCTTCATGACAGCACTTGCGTACTCATTTGATTAATATGATACATGTCGCTTTTGATTTTGAGCCGAGTGTCATTTCTGCATGTCGAGACACTCATTGAGGCAACAGAGCGTCGTCATCGTGTGTGCGAATGGCTTATGGCTCCTGACGCTCCGTCTCGTCCTGCTCGTCCTGGCTGTCGTAGACGAGCGAGATGCGACGTTTATCACGAGCACGAGAGCTGCCAGATGCTTTGGCACCTACCTCTTCCTTCACCACGCCAGTCGTCATAGCTTCTTCAGGCAGACGCGGAGGCGCAGCAGCAACGAACGGACGAGACGGACAGGAAGATGTAGCTTCCGTACAAAGCAATGATAGGAATCGAACTTTTCTTGTGCAGCATGTATTTGCGCGAGAAGATGTCGATCAAACTCTCTCGTGCGGCATGTATTCGCACGAGAGAGTACCCAGGCGTGACACTTCAACTGCGCTTTTGTGAGCACGCAAGATATCGTTCCATTCCTTGACCGATGGGTTCGCTACCTTGATCGTGTAGACGCCGCCAGCATCAGCAGACATCATCATTGAGACTCGACCAGCAGCAATATAGACCGTGTGTCCTGGGCCGTGGTAGTTGAACAACGGAAGCTCGATTTCTCGCATGAGGTCGAGCGAGTTGTTCCATGTGATTTGGCGCAGGTGCCAGGTCTGCATTGTCTTACGGTTTTGATCGGTGGCGGCCCAGCTCTTAAAGAACTTTCAATTGTCGATCACCGTGTGCAGCGTTCCCAGACTAGTGTGCTCGATGCGCGGAGGAACAAAGATGCCTCTCCTGCCAATTGTAACAACTTTGTCGTTGGAGAAGATGGCTTTGGGAGAGATGCCGCTGTCCGAGAACATGTCATGTCCAAGAGGGACGGGAACGCATTCGAGGAATCCTTGCGGGTGAATGAGACAGCGGGACTGCACAGCCATGATTGGCTTGGGCTGCTTGTTGAACTCTGTGTACCAAGCTTCCCAGAAGATCAAGTAAGTGATGCTGTCATCACTACGCAACAGGTTGCAGTCGTAAAAAGTGACGGTTTCAAGGCTCCCCATCAGCTCGCCAAGTAAGTGCCGGGTATGAGGAGGAGCTTCGAAGAGCATGGTAAGCATGTTTCCTCGTAAGGGGCACAGAACTGTAAGTGCCATCCGGATCTCGAGGTTCCTGGTGCTTCGGCGGGTCTGTCAGCGTTGACTGCTTGCAACGCGAAGTCAATGATCTGCAGACCGAGTCGACACACATGGATGCCATCCATCTGCTCCCATTGCTCCTTGAGGGACATGAGTTCGACCTTGCATGCCATCAAATCAGCAAGATTAGGAACTGGCGTAAGAGGGCAGCTGCAGCTTGCAAGTTTGACGGTCGAGATGAGGTGGAGCGTTTGGGTGGCGTAGTGGTGGAATGTAGATGCCGGTGAGTGCAGTGGCTGTTAGGGTGACTGGTGAGAATGAGTTTGAAGGATGAGTATGGTGGTTATGGTAGTGGTGACAGGCAGGAATAGACACACACACGTCTTCGAAGTAGAACTCTTTATATCCACACAAGCTTCTGGAGATGAGTCCTGCGCATTGATTGTGCTTGATGCAGAATACAGGCGGAGAAACAAAAGGAGGCTGCGCACTAATGTCTGAGCTTCTCAATGAGGCGTAGACAGGCGATGTCGGGAGAAACTTTCTTTTCGTGCCAAATGAAGTTGACAATGCCCCATTGACGGGATTGGATGGCTAGGCGCAGATGTGATTCATCAAGCTGAAAAGGCTGTGAGCCCAGTTGTTGTGGTAGGGTATAGCCAGCAGGAATCAGACATGATTGTGATTGTGCTGCATCAGCGTCGATGCACGGGCCTGAAACGAGGAGTCGCAGAATCTCGAGGAAACCGTTGCGAATCGCAATCTGCACAGCCAACCCTTCTTTGCGCGCAGGATCCGCGCCGAACAGGAGCAGAAGATGGACAAGGGAGTAAGACCGACGATGAACAGCCATTGCGAGCGGGAAGCCCTGGTGCGAAGATGCATCCGCACCGTACTGGATGATCATTCTGAACATAAGCTGAAGTTCGTCAGCGCTAGGCATGGAACCGGTGTCCACGTCGGCATTGGCGGTCTCGTGGCGACGTTTTTGCTTCTTTGGCTGTGTCTGATCAGACGTTGCAGACTCCTGCGCTGATTGCTCCGACGACGACTTGGCGTCGACGCCTGGATGATCAATGCGACGGAATAGTCTCTTTGGCAACTGTGGCGACGAAACAGAACCCGTAGGATGAATCGATCGAGGGAGAAAAGCACGCGGAAGCGACGAAGCGGATGCTTCTGGGACCAGCCGGTCAAGAACGGCCGCAGAGCAGATGCCAACCTCCGCCGCGAATGTCACGATGTCGAGGTTTGCCGTGCGGATGGTCTGAACCGTGCAGTCGGTGGCGGATATAGCACTGAAAAAGTCGAACCATGAAGGATCGCGATACTTGTAGAGTGAGGCGAGGCGACTCGTTAATCGCCTGCAAGACTTATGCTTGGCTTGACACGGGTTTTTTGTCGTGTAAGCGATATAGTGATCAACCCACCTACCCAGAACGTAGTCCACCTTCTGCTCGATACTGGCCTGATGACACGCTTGTCGGAAGTAGCGGCAAGTCATTGGAAAGCTGCTTGAGCGTGAGAGGACCAAGACTCTATGGAGAAGTTCGATGGGAAGATCTGGCATTCCAACCTGTCGGCCCTGCGATCGGATCTTGAGTTGGTCAAGAGTTGATGACTCAGGGGACTTTTCCGCAACGAGCTCGGCATCTGCGGGACTTCCTTTGCTCGTAGAAGCTGAGGCAGCGGGATCTTGTTTTGTGTAGCCTAAGATTTGTGACCGGGATGCTCGATGAGCTTTTGGGATCTTGGACTTATCGGGTCCGTAGACAAGAGCATCCACATCACCTGTGGTGTCGATGAAAAAGAGATCTCGATCGAACGAAGGAATTTGGTAGGAGGCGCGAGCATCTTCGATTCGCTCTGACGCTGCGGGAATGGAAGGAGTTGGCGAGCGGGAGCGCTGCCGCTTTGGGCGATGGTGCCTGTCCGATTCGCCTTCGCGTTGCCTGTGGGACCGTTTGTGACGCCTCTTCTTGTGCTTGTCGCTTGAATCGCCTTCATCATTGTGAGAAGGCCGTCTCTTCCGTGTCGAAGTCTGCGAGTCATTCTCGTCGGGTTGGTGGCGTCGTTCCGCACTTGCTGAAGCGGAAGCCGGCGGATTGTAGGAAGAGAATCGCGGCGCCTGAAGCTTCACTGGTCTTTTGTTCCGCGAAGTATCTCTACCTTGGTCTGCACTCATCTGGCACTGATGTTGGCAGACCGAGTCGTGATGGTTGTCCTCCAAAAGGTCATGTCCGGACTCGTCCTGAAGAAGCGTGGACCTTCCGCTGCAGGTGTTGGTCTTGGGACCCTTCACAATAAAAAAGTTTGGTGGAAGCGCTTTGGGAATTTTCACCTCCACTTTTGTACCGTTGATAAAGTCTAACAAGCTTTTAAGATCAATTAACGGCCGGTAGGAAGAAAATCACGTGAAGCTGCTCTGGACAAGTCACACAGAGAGAGAGAGAGAGAGCGCAACTTCTTCGGCTGCGCAAAAAAACGAAAGTTGACTGTGTTGCTCACTTCGCTTTGCAGGAACAATCTGGTCCCTTCGACACACCACCACCGACGCCTTTCGAGATCTTGACCACCTCTTCACTTCCTTTTGAAGGTCTAAAGAATCATCTAGCGCTTAATTAGGACGACTTCAAGCCCGTCTTTGCTCACTAGTCTTTCCGTACAGATCCGGCTCAACTTGTTGCTATAACCGCACACGAACAGGTCCACAGACAAAATTCGGCATCAAACACCCTTTTCAAATCAATCACCAGCGAATCAGCCAACATGCGTTTCTACAAGAAGGAATTGCCGGACGTCGAAGAGGTGGTCATGTGCCAGGTGCAGCAGATTGCCGAGATGGGTGCATACGTTAAGCTGCTCGAGTACGATGGTGCCGAGGGAATGATCCTACTTTCCGAACTTTCAAGACGTCGTATCCGATCCATTCAGAAGCTCATCCGTGTCGGCAGGAACGAGGTTGTCGTCGTATTGCGTGTCGACAAGGAGAAGGGGTACATCGATCTTTCCAAACGTCGTGTCTCACCCGAGGATGTCATCAAGTGCGAGGAACAGTTCACCAAATCCAAAGCCGTGCACAGCATCATCGCTCACGTTGCCGGCAAGCTCAACCGCGATGTCGAAGAACTCTACAACGCCATTGTCTTCCCATTGCACGACAAGTACGGCCACGCTTTTGATGCATTCAAGCTCGCCATTCTCGACATGGATAAGACTTCCGAGGGCATCCAGATGGACGATCAGGTGCGCAAAGAGTTGCAAGCCAACATCGCGCGAAGAATGACACCGCAGCCCGTCAAGATTCGTGCCGACGTTGAAGTTACTTGCTTCGGCTACGAAGGCATTGACGCCGTCAAGACGGCACTTCGAGCAGGCGAGGCCGTCTCTACCGAGCAGATCCCTATCAAGATTAAGCTGGTTGCACCACCACTTTACGTTCTCATTACCAACTCGACCGACAAGGTCGGCGGCATTGCATTGATGGAACACGCGCTAGAGAAGATGACTGAGAGCATCCGCGCTGCCTGTGGTGAAATCAACATCAAAATGAAGCCCAAGACCGTTTCCGAGACGGAAGACCAGGAGCTCGAGCAGCTAATGGCTCGTGTTGAGAAGGAGAATGCGGAAGTCGAGGGAGACGAGGATTCTGAAGGCGACGAGTAAGGAGGTTCTCATCATGTACCAGTACTACACACCACAATGCGATCCCTTCCAGCGTCGATGTTTCTTCTGCCTGTCTGATTGCCGTTCGCTGAGACGAAGTACGGCCTTTTCGCAAGATCTTGAGATCGCACTTCAGGACTGCGCATTCCAGGAGAGTGTGTGTGGAGAAAAAGCGCAGAAAGCGAGTCGATCCACTCGGCCAATTCGCGTCTCTGCCGGAATAAGCGCATCCTCGCCTGGACTCAATCGCACGAAACAACCGAAATTGTATATACATAATACGAAAAACTAAGTGGATTGCAGGCAAAGACCCATCGGGAAGGCAGATAACGAAGAACCAGGCTGCTAATAGTACGCCTGGCTGCTGGTGAAGATGATGTAATGAAGAGAGGAGAGGAGAAGCGGAGCTGAGTCGATTGTTGAGTTCCAGCCCAGACGGGCAACGCCTTCTTGACGATCACGTGATGCACACTTTTTCTCAAGATCATTCAGGGCCATGCATTCCTTCTCGACCATTCACCACACATCATGCCGCTCGGACGCTGAGCAAAGGTTCTGCGATGAATCAACCAGCTCACGCCGAGCAGCCTGGCGCTGCTCAAATCAACCATACCAACCTGATATTGACGGCGCTTACCGCTGGATTGGGCCTTGCTCTGCTGACGATTGGACTATGGAATGCCATCCTCGTCTTGGCGGTGGCTTTGCTGCTCATTTGCAATCCTTGGGTGCGCACATTGCTCGAGCTGCCTAGCACTGACGGTAAGCGTAGTCTCAGCACCTTTGACCCTGCCCGATATCTTCTATCCTATACCTTCAACGAATCACCTGCGGATCAGAAGGATGCATCCCAGGACGAGTTTGCGGCTAGCACCGATGACGACCCACTCCTACGGACAGACCAGCTTCTTGCGCTGACAGTGATGCCCGATTCGCTTCGCGAGAGCAGCCAAACCATGATACGCTTCGTTGTCCGCGACTTTGTTCAAGGATGGTATGACAATCTTACCTTTGCTCATCCCAACTTCCCCATCTCTGCCGAGGCCAACGTCTCTCACACTGCTGCTAGCATCTACCTTCATTCACGCCAGCTCAAAGCCACCAACACTGCTGCAGAGATCCTGCTCACGGTACAAAGTGTTCTGCTCTCTTCGCTTCGTCGACGTCGTGCTTCCACCCAATACGCTTCGGGCGTTGCCTCCTCGGCGCGCTCCACCTGGCCAAGTACGGCCGCTCGCGTCGATGCTCTTCGTAAAGCGGTTCGCAAGCTCCTCTCACGCAACCTTGCGCATGCAGAACGCTCCAGTCCCATCGTCATGCTCCTTCTCACCGAGATCTTGGCCAAGCAAGCCTGGCAGGTCGTGCAGAACATTGGCGATCCCGACTTTATCAACCAGAAAATCATCGAATGGGCCGAGCCAGCTTCGGAAACCAGCTTGGAAGGCCAGGCCATCTCGCCAGATGAGCTTGAGCGTCTCAAGTCGCTCGATACTGCTGCTCTCAACGATCAAGCCGCAGAAGCTTTGCAGACTCGATCTGGCGCCACTGAGGAGACCGCTTCAGCAGAACACGCCCACTCTGTGCCATCTGCAGCTGTACCACAACCAAGGCAAGCTTCATCCACTGCGCTATCTACCGCATCTGCCGGGAAAACAGTAGACCCTCGCACCGCGTATGTACCTGCACCGCGAACTACAACTGGTCCGCCCGATCGACCTCGGCCGCGCGTCACGCCGCCGAGGAAGTCCAACAACACAGGTCCGCTCTCAGCACTTGGCGGCTTCGCTACCGGCGCATTGGGCGCTTTGGCGGATGCAGCAGAAAGGGCAGTCGATGTAGTTGGTGGTACTGTGGATGAGTTCGGAAACCTTCTCATGGTCCCGGCGGACCCGTCTTCGCTCAACCAGACCAGCATGAGGATTAGCGCCAATGGGAGTGCAACATTTTCTCCTCGTAGGCGTCATGCACTTCTTGCCGAGAGGGAGCAAGACGAACTTGCTCAGAGCACAACATCCCAAACCAGGAGCGTATCAAACCGGAACACAGACAGCTCGGCGCCCGCATACCACCTCGACATGCCCTCAGGCGTTGATGAGCCACCACTCCCCACCTCACTCAGACAGAGTCTCAGAGACAACAACCAACACTCCGAGCAAACATTAGCGCACACAGCCAACGTACCTCCCAGCTCCAGCATGTCATCGGCCAACATCAACAACGCGCGTGCATTCGAGATCCCCGACACTCCCGAGAGGCGGTCAATGGAGGCGCCTTCAATCGTCGCCCCTGCCCCTGTCTCCGCCGCTCTCAACTTTGCCGCACGCGACAGCTTCTCCATCGATGAGAGCCAAGAAGACCAAGAAGCTTCGCTGGCCGCCATGCACGGTCTTCTCTCTGATCGCACCTCTTCCGCCTACGAAGCATTCGAAAATTTCCTCGAGCAGCCCAACAACCGTTACTGTGCCCCGAGCGAGGGCGAGTCGCTCCTCCGTCTTCATACTCAGCTCAATACTCTAGCCAGCATCATGGAATTCGCAACGCTCGATGAGCAGACCTTCCGCGCCGACGCGAGTACGATCTTGAGCAAGGCTCTGGAGCAGTTGCCGATTACGCTGCCGCCGACCCACGACGGACAGCAGCCAGTGCTGGTCCGGAGGAGCGCGCAGCAAGTGTTGACGAATCTGGAGTGGTGTGCAAACATGGATGTGGTCGAGCCGCTAAGGGAGAATATCATTGCAAGGCTAGTGCAGCTGTACAATGCCTGTCTCGTGAGCACTGGTCAGCAGCGAGCGAATTCGAGTCAGCCGCAGAGCGCGCAGTCGAGTCCCAACAAATCTAGATTCGCGGCAGCGTTGCTAAGGACCGACTCGCCAGAGCCAAACCAACTTCGTGCCTTCCTGGACCGCGAGAATCATCCAAGCTTTTCAAGTACGGGCTCGGAACGACAAGCTTTCCGCTACGAGCCTCGAAGAAAGACCACAACACCCACTCCGGGTGTCACGTCGCTGCAGCCAGGAGTACAAACACCGCCTCGTGCGCCTTCTGTCCCGCCTCCACCGGGTGGAGCGCCAGTCATGGGCCCACCAGCGGGCCCGTCAAGACCGATGTCGGTACCTCCTCGAGTGCCCTCTGCGCCACCGAGACCGCAGCAGATGGTGTTTCAGGGAGCAGCTTCTTCCTCGCCCTCATACATCCAGAGGAGCAGCACTGATCTCTCCCCCACCCAAGCAGAGTCTCATTCCAGCGTTGACAGCATCCGCGGCTTAGCATTAACCAGCACCATCATCAGCATCACTGATATCAGTGCAAACGCGGAAAGCAACAAATCAGTCGATCTGCGCACCTTCGAGGTGATGATCTCGGTCGAAGGTACTGCTGATGCTGGCAGCTCAATGACGAGTCCGGATGGCTTTGTGCTTGTCAGGCGATGGCACGAATTTGAACAGATGGATATCGAGATTCAGCGCCAGCCACGCTCGAGCAACCCTTTGCCGCGCTTGCCGACAGTCAAGGGGAGAAGGAGTCCAGAGGTCTGTCGCATCCTCGAAGCATACGTGTATGAGCTATTGCTGCCAGGCAATAGAGCGCAACTGGCTAACGTGGCTGGTGCGACGAGGTTCTTTGACAGGACGAGAGCTGGCACGTCAGCAGAAGACTTGCGCAGGAAGGGTGGTCCAGGCGCGTTCCTCGGTGGCATTGGCAAGGGTATTGTCAGTGGTGTTGGGATGGTCGGAAAGCAGGCAGCCAAAGCAGGTGGCACGGGAATGCAGGCGTTGTCGACCTCGACTTCGACGAGTGTGCGTAATGGAGCTGGCGATGCGAGTGCGGAGGGTGTTCCACCGCTTCAATCTGGCTCGACATCCGAAGCCGCTGCGCGAATGCCAGAGGCTGCAGCTACTCGCTTTGTGCCCAGTTCACCCGTCGTCGATTCTGCTTCGAGCCCCACCTCAGCATTTGTCTCTCGCACGAACTCACCTTCACCTTCGCCATCTCGTCGACCACGGGACGGCACCTCCACCAGCCAGCTCCCATCCGGCACTGTACCGCCTACCCGCACAGCATCCGAACTTTCCGCTCGGCATCTTGACATGCTTCTTTCTTCTATCTTTGCGGTCGCGGATGAAGCCTTTAATCTTCAAGGTGGCTGGACACTTCGTCGTGGCATGCTTCGTGTGCTCGAACAAGTCGTCCGCACCACCTATGCCTCCTCCATTGTTGCTGGGTTCAACAACTCTGCTGCGGGTCTCAATGTGGACAACTTTGCCAAGTGGATCGCGGCTCTCACCGAGACCATGTGGCCGGACGGACGAAGGTGGGGCTCAGAGATTGGTACTCCGGACGAGAAGAAAGAGCGAACAGAAGAGGAGAAGCAGCGGACAGCAGAGAAGGCGAGAGAGATTGTGGTGTCGTATGCTCCAGCACAGGCAGGGTATCTTTTGGGACCAGGAGGTAAAGTAGCATGTGTCAAAGCACTAGCAGAGGTGCATGCCACGCTGATGGATCCCATCACAGCATGTGACCTGGGGTTGACGGTCGTTTTGAAGGCGTTAGATATGGCTAGTCGTTGATGATCTCATCCTTTCTGTCACGCACATGTCTAGACTCGACATCAATGTGAAGTGTGAACATGATGTGATGCGTTATGCTATAGAATTACAATGTTTAATGGGAAAGATGCTTTAGAGTTCTCCAGGAAGCTTCTTCGACCAATGCGAAGCAAACCAATCCTTCATGATTTGGTTCACGTTCTTCGTACCTTCTTCTGATTCCTTGATATCGTCGTTGAGACAGACGTATGTGGTTGGCTTCTTTGTGTCTAGGGTCTTGTCGACAGCTTCTAGCTGTCCAGGGAGACGAGACGCGTATTCGACCTTGTAGAAGGTGGATGGAGTCGAGCCGAGGACGTACTGGTATCGCTGGATGAGTCTTGTACACCACGTCCTAAGCGAAATCTCTTTTGTTCCCTGAGGTTGAGCAAGGATGGAAGAGAGCGAAAAGTCTGTCTCTCTCCACTGCTCTGTGAGAGGAAGGTGAGCACGGGAGCCGAGGCTGTCAAAGTCGGCGGGGACGCGCAAAGTGGCCGTCGAGGGAGGAAGGAAAGCCGAGATACCTGATCGACCCGATACTTTGAGAAGTGCTGCAACGATGCAGTCTCCACACTTGGCCGAAGTGGAAGGTGCGAAGGCAATGCGTTTGAAGAATGCATCTGCACTCTCTTCGTCCTTCTGCGGAGCAAAACACTTGCTGTAGGACAAGCTGCAGACTTTTGGCGACTCGTTGCTGGAAGAGGGCAACCACGATCGAGCGTGGTTGCGCTTTTGTGTGGTAGCCTCGCTAAGATCAGGATAACCGTTGCGTGTGCACTGCCAAGGCCAACTCCAATCAAGGTAGGATAGTGCGTGGCCATCTTGAGACGAGAACGAGTACTCGGTGTTCTTGGGAGCTGGAACACCTGCTGCTTCGAAGGCTTCCTTGTCTTCGTCTCGCGATTTTCGAACCGGCCTTGTTACCTCGAGATCTTCAAGCGCACGTGAGCCGGAAAGCTCCTCCCACATGGCTTGCTTTATCTTGCTCGAAAGCTTGCCTCCGATACCACCCCACTTTGCCACAATCCAAGACCACAACAAAGCCTCTCGGTGTCTCTCGATGATGTACCAACTAGCCAAGAAGAAAGCCTGGATCGAAGTCGGCACCTCCTTTTGCGCCCGGAATCTGGCCAGTGTCGTGTTCGAGAATGCTTCTGGGAAAGTCTGTGCAGCCTCCTTCAATAAAGGCAGAGACAAAGATCGCGGATGGTGTGTGATGTACGGCAGAGTACGCATGGGGAAGCGCTGGCCCAGGATCCAAGCTGCACGCTTGATTCCGACTTCTTCACCTGCAGGGTTCCAAAGGCGCTGGAAAGGGTGTTCGGAAGGGCGATAGAAGGAGAAGAAGCGAGTGTCGCTCTTGATGGCAGTGCCGAAGAGTGGAGAGGTGAGGTCCGAGACAGAGTTGGGGACCATGGTGAAAAAGTCATCGTTGAGATAGAGAAGCTGGTCGGATGATGCACGAGGCAGGTTGAAGAGTTGAGACTCGACTGCAAGACTGTTGAAGCTAGGAATGGTCTGTTGGCGCCATTCGTCAGCTGATGCTGACGAGAGCTGCTTCTTCTCATCAGACAGTTGCATGGGTCGGAAGTATTCGGTGTCGTGATGCAAGTCAATCTTAGCTTCGGTTCCGTGGAGTGAGGCGTTGAGCCAGTAAGGTACTTGACCGGCCATGATGATTGGCTCCTCGCCGCTGCTTTTTCGGCCGTGGTTTGGCAAAGCTGCTAGGGTTTGTCCGGGAAGAGGGTAGGCAGAGGCCATGATATGCATCTTTCCGATGGCTTCGGCACCAAAGGAATGGTAGGCAGATCGCATCGAGTAGAGCAGCTCATTGTGATCAGCATAACGGTGCGCTGCATCGACGTTGATGGGCGAAGAGGGTCTGTAGATGTGTCTAGCCAAGATCTGAGCAGGGTCGCTTCCGTTGACCCAAGCCCAGACGGCGTCGAATTTGAGCCCTTGACTCAAGTCGGTACCTCTACATGCGTCGCCCCAACGGTGTTGAACCACCCATTCTTCGATACATGTGTCGCTCAGGGCATCGTATGCTCTGATAGGCATGACATCACGTGATGCGACTCCGGGTGAGCGGTCCTCGAACAGGCGGTGTACTGATTCTGCGGCCGGGGTTTGTGCATCAAGCCCTTGCGAGTCGGCGAAAGGAGTCTGCGGGTAGGATGGGGATGCAAGCTGCTTACTGAGAAGGGACAGTGCTTCTGCTCGTGCTTCTTCTGCGGAGGCTGGCGGTGGGAAGAAGAAGTGTCGGACTGCCGTGTGTAATGCATAGGCAAGAGCTACGAGCAGTATCAGGAATTTGATGTGCCATGAGAGGGATCTACGTCGAGGCCCAGACTTCTTGCCAAAGCCTTTCGACGGACTGGCTGTCACGGGTGAGGATGGCGGATCGGATGGTGACGAGCTGCTGCTGTGGCTGCCTTGTGTGCTGACACTGCCGCGCGGTGTGCTTGTTGGAAGGGGCAAGTATTGACGATATCGGTCGGTGGACGAGTCCGTCACTAGACGGAGGTACCTCAACATGTTGAAGACTGATCCGAGGATGTGTGTATGCTATACAGGGAGGAGGACAATGTCGTTCAGAGATATGACCGGTAATATCAGTGATGTATGACGGAGAGGTCTATCAAGAAAGGCTGTCGGTCGTGGTCAGGTAAAGATAGATATCAAGGAAAGGGACCTCAGCTGCGAGATGTCGAGTATGAATAGAGGGGCACAGTAAGGATATGGTATGGTATGGTATGAAGGAGACTAAGATGTTCAGATCAACACAGCAGACGAGGATCATCCTAGACCGTCGGACGAGGAGCCCACATACACGGGCCTGACAGTCCCTACTCGAGAAAGGAGGACCACAACAGTCCGGGATCGGGAGAAGCAGAGCCGCAGCTGCGCAGAAAGGAGAGCGTTGACTGGCACCTTCATCGCTTCGCAAGTACCGGTCGGGTCAGAATGGCAACCAGGCTGACAAATAAAGCAAGACAAGACAGGGCAAGACTTTTGAAGCGGTCGAGATGCCTGGTGAAATGCCATGAGGCTTGCTGCAAGCGTCATAGGGACAGATCGTGTGAGCAGGACAGTTTCTTTGCATGGATTCTGGTTACGCGATGATAGGGCTTGCAGTTCGAGCAACGAGGCGGTCTTGGTTCGCTCTGCCACCGCAAGGATACCGTCTCAGAGAAAAGAGATGTTTGGTAACTCAGCATCCGGAATGCAAGCGCCGCACTATGAGGATAAAGAAGGCAGAACTATTCATGACGCAGGGTATCAAGCGACAAGCGAGCGAAGATGGAACCAAACATGTGATGGTCGCTGACAAGTTTCTAATTCCATCGCTAATTCCAGAGCGAATGCTGTAAGCGACGACAGTGAGCTACCAGCGGCTGGCGTGTGTGTGTGTGTGTGAGCTGTATCTAAGCATGCGTTGGGAAAGAACACGGGATGTAAGGCTTCTGTCGAGGTCAATGATGAGCAACGCAGGATCGGATGCTGTCTCATAGAGAGAGCGCGGAATGAACGCAGCAGAGCGTTTTGACATGGTATGACTGTTCCCATGCGACCGATGCGACTTGGTTTGCTTGGCACGTCAGAAAGGGCGAGCGCGCGAGCGGACATGGAAAACTTTTTCCAGCCAAGCAAGCAAGCAAGCAAGCCATCCATCCCGTCCGTACACCACACCAGGCTTGAGACGGCCTCGTGTGACTGTGGCACGGTCGTTCTTTTCCACGCAGCATGACGCTTGCCCAGTCGTGGCTTGCTTTTCTTGGTTTGCTTTATCATTCATACCGTATGCAGAGCTCTCTTTGGCGACAGCCTCGGCGAGTTCCCACTCTCTAACTGGACTCCGCTTCGAGTGCCTTTTCTCCTTGTGCTTTGCTGTTCCTTCTTCGGAGTGTCCTCGCCGAATTGACCCTCGTCCTCATACCTGACCCAGCAAAACTCGAAGACCCTCTCATGCTCAGAAAAGCAAAATGTTTCCTGCAACTCAGAGAGGTGTTGTGATGTCGCGATGGCGAGCAAGCAGTCCTAAGGATCTGCGAAGCAGGTGTGTCAGCAAGATCGTACAGTGACATAGACGATGGTTTCGTATCTCTTGCTGGAGCGTGTCACACGATGCAGTCGAACACAATGCCAGCGAATCACGCGGTCAGATTCCGCAAACGTATGGTTCTACATGCGCACGACGATCAGCAGGGGCAGCCTATGATGGACTTCGGATGCGATAGGCGGCACATGGGCAGAGGCAGCGGAAAAGAGCTTTTGGCTTTTTCATGTCGCGACGACCGCATGGTCAACCAAATTCAAGCGAAATCAGCAGCACAACAGAGCCAAGATACTTGGCAACCCGAGTTCTGTTCATCATGGCCCGCGAGCGGAGTTTGCTTGCCAGCTTGCAAGCATAGTTAAGAGACGATGGGACAGATCTTACAGTACCGCGGAACAAAAAGTTTTGCTTTGATAGCTGTGCATGTGTGCTGGACCGATGATGACGGCGTGCGAATTTGTCTTGGCGGCGGAAATAAAGAAATGCAAGATGTTAGGCCTCAAATGAATAAAGTTTATTGGAAAATTTTATTAAAAATCTCGATATCAGTTTTCAGTGAAGCCCGATTGTTTTCGGATCGGGACATTGCTTCGGCTTAACATAATATGAACGGAAGCAGTAAACACTCAGTCGCTGAGTCGCCGGTTTCCTGCAGAAAACTGGCCAGGAAGCGGGGAAAGAAGCAGAGTCTATCGTGCTGTAACCCAGCAAGAAGACAGAGGAAAGAGTGCATCTCGCTTGGACCCTCGAGCTGCAAAGCGAGATTCAAGATGGTGAGGCAAAGCGACAGCGGACAAAGCGGACAAGCATATGAGGTAAACCCCCGCACTGGTATAGACAACTTTCTGTCTCGACAAGTGCAGCAACAAAGATCACACTTAGACCTCGTCAAAACTCCGCTGGAAGTGTCGTGAAGGAGCAGCTTTCGCGCTAACTCTCTCCGCTGTCGTCCAGCTACGGCCAGCACCGTCCTTCAACACGCTTATTCACCGGCCACATCCGTCTTCATCGCTTTCTTTGTGCGTTGTGTTTTTCTCTGGACATAGTTTCCAAGTGTCTTCTCCGTAGATGAGGGGTTGATGGCTGACACATCAGATCGACCAGAGTGTATGAAGAGAGTGCCGGGACGACTCGCCCGAGTCAAGCCTCGGATGCAGCTCGTGCATTTCACGCGCAAGCTTGAAAAGAGGGCGAGTCGAGGCCGGAGGCCAGAACGATGCTCAGAGACGCGCGCGCCTAACACGCCTTTCAACGCAAACACACAATCTCAATGCCAGCAAGAGATGACTTCTGGCGGCACCAGATTGGGTTAGCAGCATAGGAGAAAATGAGACGATCGCTATACAAGCTTAGAAGTTGTGATCTTGATGATCAAAAGGATGCTGTAAGAGGGACAAGAAGAGGGAATGCTACGAGAATAAAGATTGCCCAGGGTCCTTCTTTGGATCGACAGAAAAGGTATGGAAAGGGGAGAGCGTGAAAAGTTCGAGACAGGAGAGCTGAGTCTGATTACAAAACTGAGCCTCTCTCATTCGCGCACCTTCTACGAGAGGAAGCGTGTGTGACCCTGAGAAATTTAAGCCTCTTGTCCTTCCTGTCTTTGTGCGCGCTGGAATCAGCATAACTTCTCCACTGCTTTCCCGTCCATGCCCATCCCTTTGTCCGACCTTGATTGAACCTCTTTTGCCGGTGGCAGAGAAGCGAGTGTCAGTCTGTCTTCCAAGCTCAGCTCAAACAGCTGCTTACCCCGCATCCGCGTGAATTGTCTGTTTATTTCCCTGCTTGGCCTCGCCTCCACTGTAGCCCATTTCACAGACAGTCTCGAGAAGCAGCTCTGAGACACAGCTGAATAGCCCCTCTCGCCCATTGAATGCGTTGGACACTGTCTCCCCTTCTGCTGTCCCTGTCAAAGTACCCTGTGCCGCCGCCCCTCCAATCAACGACGTTGCTTTACATCTCATCGCCAGAGAGATCAATCCTTCTTCTCTCCTAACCACATCTTCCTGTCTCCTCGTCTCTTGATCTCGTTCTTGTTGTCGCTTCCCTCCTCAAAGCACGACAGATTACTACCACTACATTCGAAAGACCATAACGCATCAGGTCCTCCCTTCCTCCATACCCTCGACCGCATACAAAACATGTCCGCTCAGAAGCAGACCTCTTCCGCTCCTCAGCGCAAGCAGTACACCCGCGACGAGGTCGCCAAGCACAACAAGCCTGGTGATCTCTGGATCGTCATCGACGCCGAGGTCTACAACGTCTCCAAGTTCTCCGAGCTCCATCCTGGTGGAAAGAACGTCTTTCACGATGAAGAGGTAGCTGGTCAGGACGCCACCGAGACCTTCTTCGGTCTCCACCGCCGTGAGATCCTCGCCAAGCCTCAGTACCAGCGTCTCATCATCGGTACTATCAAGGGTGAGGAGTCCAAGCTCAAGCCCGACCCGATCGGCAGCCCTTCTCGCGTTCCTTACGCCGAGCCCACATGGCTCGCTACTGCCTATCACTCGCCTTACTACAACGACTCGCACCGACACCTCCAGCGCGAGTGGCGCAAGTTTGTCGATGAGCACGTTGTTGAGGTTGCTCAACGATGCGAGGAGAGTGGCAAGCGCCCCGACGTTGAGCTCATCAAGATGATGGGTCAGAACGGCATCAACGCCATGCGAATGGGTCCCGGCAAGCATCTCCACGGCCGCAAGCTCTTTGCAGGTATCAAGGGCGAAGAGTTCGACTACTTCCACGAGCTCATCCTTACTCAGGAGCTCGTCCGATCTGGTGCTCGTGGTTTTGGTGATGGTCTCAATGGAGGCATGGTTATCGGTTTGCCACCCATTATGAACTTCGGTTCCGAAGAGCTCAAGAAGGAGATTGTCGAGCCTGTCCTTGCTGGTGACAAGTTCATCTGCCTTGCCATTTCCGAGGCCTTCGCTGGTTCTGACGTTATGGGTCTCCGCACCACCGCCACCCTCACTGAGGACGGCGAGCATTATATTGTCAACGGTACCAAGAAGTGGATCACCAACGGCACTTTTGCCGACTATTTCTCTACTGCCGTCAAGACCGACCAGGGCTTTGCCATGATCTGCATCCCGCGCTCGTGCGGTAACATCGAGACCAAGCAGATCAAGACCTCCTACTCGACCACTGCCGGTACCGCCTATGTCACCTTTGATAACGTCAAGGTGCCCAAGAAGTACCTCATCGGTGAGGATGGTATGGGTGTCTACTACATTCTCTCCAACTTCAACCACGAGCGATGGGTCATGTGCTGTTCCACCATCCGTGCCGCTCGTGCCGTTTGCGAGGAGTGCATGCTCTGGATCCACCAGCGCAAGGTGTTCGGCAAACCTCTTACCAGCCAGCCCGTCATCCGTCAGAAGTTGGCTCAGATGATCTCGCTCGTCGAGGCGGCACAGAATTGGCTCGAGAACATCACCTACCAGATGTGCAAGATGTCGTACGCCCAGCAGTCCAAGTTCCTTGCTGGTCAGGTCGGTCTCCTCAAGAGCTGGTCTACCCGTGTTTCGCACGAGTGTGCTGATGGTGCCGTCCAGATCTTCGGTGGTCGTGGTATCACCAAGACCGGTATGGGCAAGTTTGTTGAGATGTTCCACAGGACATACAAGTTCGATGCCGTTCTTGGTGGTTCCGAGGAGGTCCTTGCTGACTTGGGTATCCGACAGGCACTCAGGATGATGCCTGAGAACGCTCGGCTCTAAATTACATACCCTCAAATACACACGTTTTGTACGAATTGATGACGGGGACGAATCCCAGAATTGATAACCCTCATACTTTGCCCTCTTGATTGGATTGATGCACACTCGGAAAAGTCTACGAGGGAAACGTCTGGGTTGCGTGGTAGTGACTGAATCAGTTGAAGTTGAAAAGTAGAAACACCACTTCCTCGGGGCCACGAGCAGGCTCCCTTCGCACAGGTGTGAAGCAACTGCAACGCTTAAGGTACTTAAGTGAACTAAAGCTACAAACATGAGTATATATATCTTCACATTATCTATGAGAACGTCGAGCAGCCTTAAGTGAGCCGAGTGTCTCTCCTGCAGAACTCCGGAGCGTCATCCTTCGTGTGTTTCACCTGCCTGAGTCAGCTGGTGAATAAGCGGCTTATGCTTTCACCAGCTTCGCCCTGTCGGCATTCTGGATAAACGCTGGAAATTTCCGACGTATCTTCAACTGAATCAAATGCCATGTGAATGAATCGAAACATGAGTGTGAGTACAAAGGGTACTTGAATACAAGGGCTCAGAAAAGCCGAAAGAAAGCCTTTGTGCGACTCAGCGACGTGACTTGCCCTTTGCCTTTTTCAACGACTTTTGCATCAGCTTCTGATCTTCGGGGTTATCTAGAGAGACCATTCCATCATCGACTACCGCCTCTTCAGCAGCGTCCTGCTCTTCTTCGTCATCGATGGCGGCTGTTGTTGATGCCTTGGTCTCCTTGACACCGGCATTGTTGTTGTTGCAAGGAGGGTTGACCTTGAGCTTGCAAACGAAGAAACCGTCCAAGTTGTGCACGTGAGGGAAGATGCGACGAGCGTATGTCATCCTTTCGTCAAACTTGGATCGACCGAAAGACTTAAATCCATCCCTGCCGAATTGGATGCCGGTGTCGACAATCTTGACGTTGCTGCGCTTGCGCAATGCATACTGCATAACCTCTTCGTTCTCCTCCACCATGACGGAACATGTCGAGTAGACGACGTATCCTCCTGTGCTCGAGCGAGGGTTGACCGAGTCGATGGCGCAGAGAAGGAGCTGCTTCTGAAGGTGGGTGAGGAGAGCAAAGTCGCGTTCGGACTTGTTGACTTTGACGGACTGATCCTTGTGAATGACACCGGTACCGGAGCAGGGCGAGTCGAGGAGGACACGGTCGAAGCCGCCAATCACCTTGGGGAATTGACGACCATCGTAGTTGCAAACAACGACGTTCTTGCATCCGAGACGGTGGATGTTGGCCACGAGCGACTTGATACGGTTCTTGTTCGAGTCGTTGGCAAAGACGGTACCCGTGTTCTGCATGAGTGCCGACAGGTAGGTCGACTTGCCACCAGGGGCGGAGGCCATGTCAAGCACACGCTCGTTGGGTTGAGGAGCAAGTGCGATACATGGCAAGAAGGAGGACGCAGCTTGCAGCATGTAGTGTCCGGCGAGGTACTCGGGTGTAGCGCCGACGGGAACGCTCGACTCGAAGACCTGCAATCCGACCTTGCTCCATGCGCCAAGGGGCTCCAAGTTGACACCACGGTTGATGAGTGCCTGTGCGAGATCTCTACGTCTTGTGCGGAGGGTGTTGGCGCGGATGGTGACGGGTCGTGGAGTCTCGTTGGCTTCGAAGAACTCTATAGCCTCGGCGGGGGTGAAGAGCTCGAAGAGCTTCTCAGCAAGGAAGGCGTTGTAGCCGTAGTATGTGCAGATGTCGGCAAGGAGCTGCTCGACGTATTCGGATCGCGAACGGCCGTCAACAGCGAGCTTCTTGAAGTTGGAGAGGACTGTGACGATTTCCTGGATGCGCATGTGGACCAGCTGGAGGTCGGCACAACGCATCTTTTCGGCTTCGCGCTCTTCCAGTGTTGGGAGCATAAACTCGGCGCCTTCGACCTCGTCGTCACCCTCGTCGTCGTCACCATCTTCAAAATCTTCGCGGTCCTCGTCGTCGAGCTCCACCTCATCACCCTCCTCGCCTTCCTCGTCTTTGTCACCAAGGTCGAACACATCTCCGAGCTCCTGCTCCGCGCCCTCAACATCATCATCTGATCCTTCACCAGCCCCGTCGTCCCCCTCATCATCCGAGCCAAGAGAGAGACCTTGGCTCTTGAGGAGCTCTTCGAGTCGCTCAGCTTCTGCGAGTGCCTTCTTGCGTTGCCTCTCCGTGAGCTTGCCATTCTTAGGCAGACCCAAAGCTGCCAGTGGGTCTTCTTCCTCTTCTTCGTCCATCTCATCCACATGCTCTTCATCATCGTCACCCTCGAGCTCCTCGTCATCTAGCTCTTCTTCTTCGTCATCATCTTCCTCTTCTTCTTCCTCCTCTACCTCGACCGGTGCAGGACGAGCCTTGCCCTTCGCTTTCCCATCTGCGCTAGCCTTGGAGCTGGAAGGCTTCGCGGACCTCGATGTTGAAGCGGAGGCACGTGCCGAGCCGTTTGCGGCAGCTCTTAAAGAGGCAGCTGCTTTTGTGTTGGTTGTAGTGCTGATTGTGGCAGTCTTGACCTTCTTGACAGTAGCTGTGGACTCCTGAGCCTTACGCTTGCCCTTATTGACTGGTCGGTCCTCAGGCAAAGGCTGGGGAGGTGCCTGCTTGTTCTTTGATCTGCGTCCCATCTTTGTTTATACGGGATACGTGATGTCAATGGATGATTGATGGTGAAAGGAGGGTTAGCGTCCAGATCGAATGCCCGACTGTTGTTCGCGAACAAGTCTTCGAAAAGAGGGTCTTTGCAAAATTTCTAGACTGAAGCCAAAAAGGAAAAATTTGGACGTGCTCGTGCATGAGAGCTCTCTTTTGCCCCACTTCAAGCAAATTTTTCGAGAAGATAAAAGAATGTTAGGTCGATATTATTTACACTCAACCACCACGTCAATAGATCGGAGCCGATCTCAGCGTGGATCAGGCGGACACTCGACAGCACCTCGTGGCTGTATTGCCGAAGACGCCGGTTGCAACCAACTTGAGTCAGATCATACGGGCACAGACGTCAGTATGAAAAAGATGGGGGAAGCGTACGAAGTGCACAAGCGGGGTTGATTCTAATCAATAGTCCCGATCGAAAGCAATCTGTGCCAATACCTCAGATATCGTTTTCCCCTTCTCACCACCATCCCTCTTTGCAGACCTCCTCTGCATAGTCAAACTTGTCAACATGGCCAACCTTATGTCTGTATTCGCCCCCAAGGGCGGTCTCGAAGCAACAACAACCGCCATCATCCTCCCCCCTTCTTCGCCAACCCCCTTCACCTTCACCTACGACCGCCTCCACCAGCTCGTGCTCGACCTTCAATCGCAGCTTGCCTCCTTCAATCTGGCTCCTGGTGCTGCAGTCAGCTCGTCGCTCGTGAACGGTATCGAATTCACCCTCGCTTTCCTGGCTACTGGTGCCGAGAGACTGGTCGCCGCACCTTTGAACCCCAACTATTCGCAGGGTGAAGTCGAGTTCTACTTGCAAGACACCAAGTCGCAGCTTCTCTTGCTGCCCAAGGGCGCGCTCAAGTCAGGTCACCCAGCTGTTGAAGCAGCAAAAAAGGTCGATCGAGTCGAAGTTGTTGAGATCATTTTTGACAACAGCGGAATCGGCAGTGTCTCTCTCATCCGAGCTGACGGCAGCAAAGTTGGCAGGAAGAACCAGATTCGCAAGCCACAAGATGAGGATGTAGCTCTCGTCCTTCACACCAGCGGTACCACCGGTCGACCAAAGGGTGTTCCTCTCACCCACAAGAACCTCTACACAACCATGGGCAACATCATCTCGACCTACAGCCTCACTCCCCAAGACCGCACTTACCTCGTCATGCCGCTCTTCCACGTCCACGGCTTGCTCTGTGGTCTTCTTGCCACGCTACTTTCAGGTGGCAGTGCTGTCATCCCGCCCAAATTCTCTGCCAGTGTATTCTGGAACGAACTCAGCACGAACAATTGCAACTGGTACACAGCCGTTCCCACTATCCACCAGATGCTTCTCAACTCGCCCATCCCCAACCCTGTCCCTAACATTCGTTTCATTCGATCATGCTCCTCCGCTCTTTCGCCCTCCACCTTCCACGCAATCGAGAAGACATTCCAAGCACCCGTCCTCGAGGCCTACGCGATGACCGAAGCCGCTCACCAAATGACCTCCAACCCGCTCCCGCCCGCCAAACGCAAACCTGGCACCGTCGGTATCGGCCACGGAGTCGAAATCCGCATTCTCAACGATGCAGGCCTGGAAGTCCCCCAAGGAACTATCGGCGAAGTCTGCGTCCGTGGAGCAAACGTCACCAAGGGCTACTTCAACAATCCTAAGGCTAACGAAGAATCCTTCGTCACCAACAGCCAGAACAAAGGTTTCTTCCGCACGGGTGACCAAGGCCGTAAAGATGCTGATGGATACGTTGAGCTCGTGGGTCGTATCAAAGAGCTGATCAACCGTTCCGGTGAGAAGATCTCACCACTCGAAGTTGACGCGGCTCTACTCGCTGTTGAGGGCATCAAAGAAGCAGTCTCCTTTGCTATGCCTGACAAGCTTTACGGCGAGAAAGTCGGCGCGGTTGTCATCTTGCACAAAGACAGCAAGTTGGATGAGAAGGCGATTCAGAAGGCTATGGAAGGTAAGATCACTAAGTTCAAGATTCCGGAAAGAATCTGGATTACCGACGCTATTCTGAAGACCGCTACAGGTAAGATCCAGAGGAAGAATGTTGCAGCTACGTTCGTTAGAAAGGATGGTGCCAAGTTGTAAAAGATCGAGCTCATAGAGATGGAAAGATGCCGTTACCTTGTACGATACGCTCTCACGTCACATTGCACGAACAAAAGAGTTGTTTCACTGCCCAATGGATCATTGCTTGCTGAGAATTACAAGGAAAGCTTGAGCCCTTGAATCACCACGTGGTATCGAAGCGCTGAACGACTTGCACTGCATCTTCAACATCCTTCTGAGCCCTTTTTCTCTTGAAGAAGATCGGACAATCCTTGTTGGTACACAACACATCCTGTGCCAAACTACCTTGACATCTCTGACAGCATGTCCACAGCCGCGCAAACTCAACCTCCAATGCCGAAGCCCTCGCTAGCTTTTCGTGATACAACTGTGCCACTCTCGGTCTGCAATTCTTGCACACGGGTATGTTTTGGTCGCGCAATGGTGTTCGACAGCCCAAACACTGTACCGTCTTGACCGCAAACTTCATGAGCGCACCGACGTTCGATGTCACCACTTGGACGACACGGGTGTGTTCACCGTTGAGCATGGTGTTCGCTTTAGGTCCCATAATAGGTTCAAAGATACGAAGGAGAGGCTTTGCAAGCTGGTTTTCGAGGTAGTATCGAGTGTCGATGGGGATGTTGTGGTCGAGAACGTAGATCGGGTCTTCGGATCGCTTGTATGCTGCAGCACCCTTGGCGGCCTTGACGATGACGTAGGCGACACGATCACCCAGTGCGGGTGCGGAACCAGCATCACGCTTGCGCATACGCTCTGCGAGCTCGACGTGCGCTTGCTTGGCTGCGTAATCAGACTTGGCCAAAGCTTTTGTAATAACGAGCTGCGACATATCGACCTTGTTCTGCAACAAATCCGAGATGATGTTCTTGGCATACTCCTCGGCGCCCTTGACATCTCGGTCGATCAACATCTTGCGGAGGCAAGTATCGATAACAGTCTGCACGAGTCGACAGTTGTCACGACGGACCGTCTCGATACCTTTGGTATCCATCTTGTCGTACTTCTCTGGGCATGTCCAGTACAGACCAGCGTAACGCTTTTTGCTGATCAAAAGGTAAGGGAAGTAGACTTTTTCGAACTCGAGCTTGATGGGATCGATGAAGGTCTTTGACACCAAACCAGCAGCTTCAGCACCCAGCTCCATGGCTTTGGCCAAGTCAGGCGGACCAAACTTGATCATGACGGAATCGGTATCACCATAGACGACCTCAGCATCGTGCTCGTATCCGTTGGCAATAGTGTAGTGCTTCTCGACGTATGTCTTGGTCTGCTCGATCATCTGTCGACCATAGGCAGTGGTACTCATCGAGATCTCGAGACAGGGCAACTTGCCGATGGTCGCACCTGTGAAACCATACACCGAGTTGGCACTGATCTTGAGCGCCAACTGACGACCGTCCAGCACGGCACGCCTGAAAGGGTCAGTCTCCTTCTTGAGATCAGCCTTTGCCCTCTTACGCGCTGCCAACAGGTTCTCCAGGACAGTGGGCAAGAGACCTTTGCGGAGTTTCTTGGTTGCAAAGTAGTTGTTGTTGGGTGTGATAACGAAGTCGTCATTCTCCTTGAGCTCCAGTCTGTCGATCGTCTTCTTGTCAAGCAGCGTTGTGTAGCAGAGATTGTGTGCCATCATAACGGAAGGGTAAAGTGATGCGAAATCGAGTGTGGCAATGGGTCGATCGTAGTAGCCTGCTTTGGGTTCGAGCACAGTAGCTCCCTCGTACTGATCTTCGGTGCCTTCACCTTTGTAGGCTGGGACGAGGTAGTTGTCTTCGTTGGCCTTGCGGAAGAGCTGAGAGACGACCTTGATCTGCTGACCACGTGAAAGGAGGTAGTTGAAGGGAACACCCGTTACTCTTGCCATCTCAATGTAGTTGACGAAACACATCAGCTTGTCCACAAGACGTTGTGGAAGGTAGGCGTCCTTCAGACAATAGACGGCAAGACGTCGACGCGATTCTGGACCTGCGTTTTGAAGTTCAGTAATAAGCGAGTGGTGCACGTCTTCTTTCTGTTCGCCGAGAAACTCGAACGAGACCGAGTTGAGCGAATAGGAACGGAGCTTGTAGTCACGCTGCATGACTTGGAGCATGTCGAGCTGGAGACGCCCTTGGAGCTCGGTGTTCTTCGAGTCACGGGTACCGTACGCTTTCGAGGAGAAGTGGGTGTCCTTGGCTTCAGTGCGAACGCCGCGCTCACGACCGAGGTAGGCGAATTTGGTTGACTTGAGTGCTTTGGCTCGGTCGAGAAGGTATGGGAAATCAAAGTTGGCAATGTTGTAGCCAATGATGACATCGGGATCGACCTCTTGGACAAACTTGGTCCAAGCCTCGAGCATGTCAATTTCCTTGTTGAAGGACAGGACTTGACTGCCGACGATGTGGGAACATGTGTTGAGTGTAAAGACATTCTTGACGAAGGGACTGGACTCGCCCTGGCGTGTGACCATGTTGGCGATCTGAATGACCGGGTCCATGGAGGGTTCTGGAAAGACACCTTTGCGACCGGCACATTCGATGTCGAAACTGAGAATACGGAGAGGTGCAACCTTGGACCATTCGTCATCAGGAGCATGCGAGAGGATGGCATCATAGCTACAGTCGAGCTCGATCTGGCAGAGCGAGACCTTTTGACTGTCGGGACGAAGTTTGTAATTGGCAGCCTTGACGCGAATCCAGTTCATGCCGACAATCTTGAGGTCGATCATGAAGCGCAGAGTGTAGGCGATATTCTCGTAGGTCAGACAGGCATCACCGGGAGTAAAAAGGTCACGGAAGCCAACTTCGCCACGTTCGAAAGCACCACGAATCTTGGAGACACCTCGAAGATCAGAGATGGTGAGCTTGATGAAGGCGACATTCTCTTGACCAGCATAGCCCATGAGACTTTTCTTGCTGACAATCTCGGACCTGTTAACTGCGCGGCTGCCAAAGAGAAGGTTGAGGTGATTGGTGAATTCATTGCATGTGTTTGCTGTGAAGCCTCTCGGCGCGTGAATGTAAAAGTAGGGAAGGAAGCCATAGATGTGAGCGCAGACCGAGTGACCCTCGACGGTGACACCGTACATGCGAATAGCTGGAGGTTGGCCAACGGCTTGATGCTCTTCAATATCGATCTGCTGGAAGGTGACGGCATCGTAATCGACGTCGAGCGGTTCGAGATATGGACGTGGCCATAACGCTTGATCGTCCACTTCTTGATTCGAGTCGGCTTCCTCTTTGAGCTTTTTCAGTGTATCGGTAAAAGCCGAAGAATGGTGTTCATCGATCTTGCGCTTGTGCGAAGACGGACGTGCCGATGGATGTGTCAGCGTCTGTGTTGCTACGGGCGCCATGATGTGGTGAGTGTCGGCAAGGTGCCGAAGATGAGGCGTGGGAGAGACGATGCTACGTCGGCTGAGTCGAGGGCACGGACAAGCCGATGGCTTGCTGGACGGCTGTTATCGTAAGGGTGCGCAACGAGCCACGAAAGCTGGCATGTATAGCCTGAGCTGGTGGAGGCAAGAAGGCGAGAGGGCAGCGGAAGATATGATGGACAAAAGTCGAGAAGATGCTGAATGCTACCTGATCCTTCGTCTTCAAGGGACAAGTCAGGGTCTTGACAAGCTTCGGCGCATCAGTCACACAGCACAGCAACAGTAAGGGAGTGTTTGGGTTGGAGTTGAGCTGAGCTTCTGAGCTGAGACTCGCTGAAATTTCATTTCGGCCTCTTTGCACTTTGCGCGACGCGTGAGTAGCCGCGGTGCTCCAAGCATCTTGCGCGAGCGAGACCAACACTGAGGGATTTACGGATCTCTGTCAGATCGCAATCCCGGACATGAGCCCGTTTTTGAAACTCAGTCTAGCTGAGGTGTCCCTTTGACATCCCAGCCTGGCTCACACGGCCGTAAGATGAGGGTCAGTCAGTTGATGCAGAAGACAATATGGAAGTCCTGTTAGATTGTGGGTCAGCGAGGTGGCTCGCTGGCTCAAAGGCTCCCAGCCCGCCGTAAGGGGGCCGATCGAGCGCAGAGAAGAGCGGGTCGTACAGGCGGAACGTAAGGGAGGGAATCAGGTGGGAAAAGAAGGAAAAGCAAGGTCGGTGTTGCGGGACTCTTGCGAGGAGATGGTGGTAGGAAAGAGAGAGAGAAGAGAGCGAAGCGAAGCTTATATATACAATCTGAGTGGCTGAGTGGCTGAGTAGGTTGTGACAGCGTGGAGCAAAACAAAGCGTCTAAACCGACTGAGCAGGTTGCGACACGTGTGGCCCTTGCTCAGATGCGCACGCCAAGTCACGTGCAGCAGTTCTGACAGCTCGGGATTCTGCACAACGTTCGAGCAGATTCACGTTACGATGACGACGCAGGGCGCGAATCACCGCGTCAACTGCAAGACTATGATCGCTCCAAGACCAAAAGCTATGAGAAGGGAAAAGCTCCTTAGATTGTGGTGACGCTCAAGTCTGCCTCCTTCCTGTGCATGACTGGCTGCTTCTGCCGATTGCATAGGAGCATCCCGATCCACAACGGCCGAGACTGCAATCGAGGTAAGGTTCAACTGTATGATGCCGATGAACAAGCTTGGTTTCACTCGAGTTTTACCTGCAGCGTCTGGAAGTGTGATAACTCAAGGTGAGAGAGAGAATAACTTAAGAAGATAGCACGTCACGAGCAAGGGGTGTTCTGCCCTTTCCCTTCCCTTTGTTCTCGGCGTTCTTGAATTTTGAGGCACTTTCCCGGTGTCCTTGCGGACCCACACTTTGGGTCTGCACCTCATGCAACATTTGCAGCAGACGCAATCAGCTTGGACCCTCTCTTTCTTTTGTTCTAAGAGTTCCTAACGTCTTTCCGCCCTCTATCACACTCCCTCTCACCTTCCCTATCAACGCTCAGCAAGTTGACATGGCGGACAGGAATAGGGCACTGTCGGCTACGCCGTCCCGCACAAGGTCCAATAGAGCTAGGAAATAGGCGTCTCGGCGACTTTAGGTTTCGACCTCCTCTTCTTCTCGTCGCCCTCACATGCACGGTTGAGCCAGTCACATCGCCTTTTCCGACTGTCAACAGAGCTGATACCCACCATCACGCCTCTTCGAGCCCCACCATCACCTGCGATTCTCTCTTGAAGCTACAACTGTTCAGGGTACCAATTGGACCTGCAGTCTCAGCTCCCCACCTCTCTTCATCTGTCACACTCTCGATCAACACTCTCCTGCGCGCGCAACACATCGAACCCTAAAACGCTTCCGCAGATCACAACCCTCATCTCGTGATCTCCCAGGTGATAGCCTGTTGCGCCACCACTTCCGCACAATCCCATTTAACATCCTTTCCGCAAATCACAACAGGCTTTCTATTTCAGCATCTCACAACAGGACAGTACAGCTCCACAGCTTGCTGCTAACATCAGATCTAACACGTGTTTCTAAAAACACTCAAAATTTGATACCCCTATTGTGCGGAATTAGCTCGGATGAAGCCGATTCTTGTTTGAAAACCGGCTCTCATCTGAGCTGTTGCCGCTGGAGATCGCACTTCATTATCTCCCTCTTTCTTCATCATCTTCTTTCTTCATCATCTCCCTTTTTCTTCATCACAGTGACAATTCCGAAGATATTCGAAACAGGCCAAATCACCTCCTCTTCTGGTATTACCTTTTCGTATCTCGATCACGATCACATTCTCTTACTTTTATATCCATCTCTCTTCATCATCCTTCACCACGACACTGGAGCTCTGTTTGCTTATCACCCTTCGTAATCCGGCTCTTCCGTCTACGATCCATCGCAGAAAGATTTGTCCGTACATTTAAGAGTGTCTCCAACTCCTCTCTATCAATGGAGAGATGTTCATTAGACAGCTCCAGCAGGGCTGGTCCATCCAAAACACCACGCAAAACTCGCTCTCGCTCACAGAGTCTTGCTGCGCTTCAAGATGTCACCCCTCAGCCAAAACAGCCATACAAAATCCCAGAAGCACCACCTCCCGTCCTTCGCAAGATTCCCCGACCTCCCAATGCATTCATCCTTTACAGATCCAATAAGATGCGCGAGCTCATGAAAGAATCCCAATCGCAAACCGGAACCGGTCTCAGTAAGCTTGACTATCAACGACAGCTCAGTAAGCGCATTGGTGAGCTTTGGCGCAACGAAGACCCCGATGTTAAAGCAGCATTCTACGACAAGTCTCAGCAAGCGGCAAGGGAGCATGCTGAGAGGTATCCCGAGTACCGCTACAAGCCAAAGCCTCTGTCGAAGAAGGCGCAGGAGGAGGCACTGCCAAGCGGTGTGCAGGAGACAACACCCGAAAGACGAGGAGACACGGATTTCGCACCAGGCAACCTGAGCGGCCCCATCTCTGGAACTGGCTCAGGAAGTGGACGCAAAAGGGCATCGCTAGAAGGCGCGAGGGCGAAAGCTTCGCCTTACTCGGCAGCGAGTCGACATCGTCGTACGTCGTCAAGCGGTCCCACATCTCCTTCCATTCGTCAAGCGTCCAATAACCATGCAGGTCAAACAATGCCTGTTCTTCTCTACTCTGCATCAGACACTCGCCCATATCATAACGGCACAGCTCCAATGCAGCGCTCCGTCTCACAAAAGTATACCCACGAACGCAAAGCAAAGATTGCAGCTCGAAGATCTCTTGACGGTCAAATGGCTCGTGCCTCTGGCTCAAATGACGGATTCGATACTCTCGTGCCGCAATACCTAAGAGATCTGTCGCATGTCTTCCTCGCTCCTGCTGCACTACCTCCCCTTCCCATCGGACAGGCGATCACGACCGATGATACGGCATCAAGGAGTGATGAGACTCAGCAACTACGTCCTCACAAGCCCAAAATGAGCCTGGGTCAGGCTGTCAAGCAGGCCCTTCCACCCGAGCGACGCGCATTGCTTCAAGCTTCGTTGATCAAGAAGGGACTTGTACCGACAAGTGAAACGCGCCAAGACCAGAGACAAGAGGTCCCCGAACCAATTGAGACAATTGCAAATCAGACGCAGTCAGGATGGCACTCAGCCTTCGAACAGAGCTCGTCACAGTCCTCCTTCCTGCCAACACAAGAATCCGCCACCATCTTCAACTCGATCCAAACCACCTACTCCGACTCCCAGCATTACGCTCATCCTCAGCTATCGTCAGACTTGGATCCAGCGAACCAAGCAAGTCTGAACATCAACATGTCCCAGATCCAAGCAGAAAGGTACGGCGGGCTTGCCGATTGGACTCAACCTGACCCTTGCTGGTTGGACACTTCCTTCTCCGAAGCTACTGATGGATCGCATAGCTCTGCAGCTCAGCCACTCACTCAAAGTGACTACTCTGGGCTTGAACAGACGCAAAACGGCTGTGCTACAGCTCACTTTGGGACACTCAACAACTTCACGACATTCGAAATGGGGCAGTATGCTCACCCGTCCCTCGACTTTCCCGTCACAACGGCGAATTCCGCGATTGTGGCATTGTCCGATCCGAACGATGCAGGACAGATTCAAGGTCATTTCTATGGGCTGAACGGAGAGTTCATCGCGCAAGGAATCACAGCTGGGTTTCAAATCGGGCAAAGGGAAGTGGCGTTGTACGTGGAGGAGGAGCAAAGACAGCAGAGGGCCGTTGAAGAGCTGCTGTTACAAATGATGCAGGCTCCTGCTCATGCAGATGGAGGTTCAGGCGGAGCAGCTGAGTCAGCGTATTCGGTTTATCCAGACTACAATCTCCCCGTTCAGCAAGAGCAGGCCCAGGGGCCGTCATTACAATTTCAGCAGCATTGGCATCCAAGAGTGTATGCTCAGCCGCAAGTTGACACGCAGCAGTCTGTGCTGCCGACAAACGAGACGGTAACGTATACTGACTACATCCAGCAGCAGCCGAGCTATGGTGATATCGAACCCACCGTATCCCCCTCTCAGATCTTTGGCGACAGTCAGAACTGGATCGAGACTCAGCAGTCTGGTCGTTTAGCGTCGTCGGATCCGACAGGCGCCAACCTTAACTTCAGCCGACCACTGGGCCATGTAGTGCCCTCACAACAGCCCGGCGAGCAACACGTTGGCAGTGGCGAAGGAGCGGAACCATTTGGGCATTGTCTGAGTTTGGCCACTGCTGGACTCGTCAACCCCCACAGCCTTCACGAAGCTCTGCCTCAGGAAGAGCAGGAAGCAGAACGAACCGAGCTGAGAGAAGAGGAGGCAGAGGCTCAGTGCAAGGCAACGAAAGGCCTGAGAAGCTGGAAGACTCATCAGCTGTCGTCGATCAAAGAGAAGCTAGCGAAGATTAAGTATCGAAACCCTCAGTCCAATGCTCAGGCCGCTCAAGGCGAAGGAGAGGATGGGTTACGGGTCAAGAGGGAGCGTTGAACTGGCTACGAGACTATGTTTTCATTCGGTTGCTGTAATACATATTTCGATCGTGAAAAGTCTGGTCAAGGATGGTGAGGATATGTTTTTCTGTGGATGACATGTCTCGCAACAGGCCAGCGCGGAAAGCTAATACAAGATCTGAGCGTGTCAGTGGCGCTGTTGATTCATGAACTCTTGCAAAAGGCCGACCACCATCTCTTCTTGGTTTGGCTCCAACGGTGGAGGCGGCATGAGCTGAGTCGCCTTCGCTTCTGAGTGCTGTTGTTGGTGTTGATGTTGATGATTGTGCTGCTGCTGAAATTGAGTCGGAGCCTGAGACTGAGATTGAGAAGGTAAAACGCTGAGAACAGACGTCTGATCTCTCCAGAGTTCGCTGAGACCTGTTCCAAAAAGGAATGGACTTGACATGACCACTCCATCGCAGCTACCGTGGCCATTGTCAGACCATTGTATAGGACCGTTGGTGAGCGGGGACGGACTTTGAGCGGAGAAGGTCGAAGGAATCGCGCCCTGAGACCTAAATGCCTGAGGAGCACGGAATGCTTGAGCTATGGGCGGCTCTCTTCGTTTCCGAGAGTCATGTGTAGGAGGAGCCGTCTCGGAGCGGGAAATGGACGAAGCGGACACCTGAGATTCGTGTCGAGGTAAAGTGGCCGATCTGATACGTTTGCTAGAGCTCAATTGTCCAGCTGAGATACTGTCGTTGCTAAGAGAGGGAGCAAGCCTGGCTTCTTCGGGCAACCTGCGCTTCACGTTTCGAGCGTTGTGCGTCTCTGACGTTGACGACAGTGTCTCCGTTTCCCAGCTCTCAGCCGTCTTACCTTCGAAACAAGAATGGACGCCTGTCGATTGCGAGTTCAGCCACTCGCCGGCGACCAAGCCGTTGTCTAGACCGTTTGGTGTATGCTGTGGTGTCGGTGATATCAATGGATTCAGCACTTCTGTCGCCCACTGCATCTGCAAACTCGTTGATGCACCAGCTCCAGGATCGCTCGCCCTGCGCATGATATCCTTCCCGTCTCTCCATCGACACGTACCCATACAGCCTCCCGACTCGAATGCTATAGCCCAAGCCCGTTCCAATCTCTCGAGCCTCATCTCTAACGACTCAACATATCTCCGACTGTAGGCGGAGCGATCCTTGACATCGACGTAGATGCATTGTTCCGCAAAGGCGACGCAATGACTGCACGGCTTCTGACCATTGCATTTGACCTTTTTGCGACGGCAAACTTCGCACGCTCTGACGACTCGTTTGCGAATGGAACCTTCATGGGGCATGACGCCAGATAAGGATGTGGAGGAGTGACAAGGTGGCTGTGCCAAAGGGTGTGGAGGAGGAGTCGAGTCGCTGGAGGTGGAAGGGGAGGTCTGTGTGAGCGAGTTGAAGCACATTGCTGCGGGTTGCCGTTGTTGATCGTCTTTGGCGTTGCGGTCGACGTGTGGTTACGCTCTCGAGATGGGTGAATATGGATGAATTTTATGGATTCTAACCACGCTGAAGGACGGGTTGAGTCAAGATACACGAAGAAGCTGCTACTGACCTTCTGCAGGCCATCGCTCCTCTCAGGTGGTGGGTATCTATCTCTTGTACTGAAGCGCGAATGCTGAGCTTCTGCTTTCTAGACCGAGTTCGAGCCTATTGAGCCCTCACGAGAATTCATTTGCTGTGAGTCTGTTCGAAGTAATCTCCGCTGCCGGCGTTCTGTACCGCTGCGTTGGAGGCCTTCAGAATCTCCGTCTCTTGCACTTTGCCGGTGACCTGTTGCCAGACCAAAAAGGCGCGATCAGAACGAAGAAGGGAGTGAGGCCTGGCTTCTTCAACCTTATCGCATTACAACCAGCCACATTTGCTCATTTATGGTTAATTCGTGAAGCCAGGCGTCATGCTTTGACCTTGATGCACAAAGATGAGAGACTCGGACCACAACGTACCTGACATGCAGAGGTTTCAAGCGCATGTCTGCGAGGATCGTTGGAAGAAACAAAGCGCCGAAGTAAGGCCGACGTCGGCTTCGTTCTCTCAGTGATGTTGTTGTCGAGCTCATCAGACGACCAACCTTGGTCTCCACCGGATCACCGTGGAGCAGTAGAAGCAAGACGAGGCTTCCGTCGGCTTCTGCTTTCCAGCGAATGCTAAAGAACATATGAAGAAGAAGAAGCTTGGCGATGCCATTGGCTTTCTGGCATTTTGGCTTAATGGAGAAGAGCAAGAGCGAAGATACAGGTTGGAGATGGAGATGAAATGTGAAGGACAATGGCTGACTCTGCGCATTTTCCTTCATAGATGAAGCCTGGCGGAAGCTGCTGCGCTGCAGTTGATGTAACAAATGCAGATGCAGGCTCGTCATTCATCACGGAAGGTTGCTACGCCACTTGACCGACAAAGCCTATTGCTCGTGACGTTCGAGATCAGCCAAGTTAGGGACCCACGCTCGAACAGAGCCACGAGTCCACACGCCGGAATGATAAATCGAAAGAAAGAATCGAGTGGCTTGCCCTCATCTGTGGCGCGAGGTTAGCACGAATAGAGCTTGATGTTTTGTCAATGCTTGGTGTGGACGAGTGAGATGGTTTCAACGGTGGAGCCTAGTGCGTCAACGGACAATCTCAGATGTCCGTTCCATTTGATGTCGGACCGTAGGTCTTCGGCCTACTCCGAATTCAAGGTCTCAGTATTGACACGGACCGCATGTTTTGTCAAGTAAGGTTCGGGATCTATGCTTCAACGAGTAAAAATACAAATGCATGCTAAGAATTAACGTAACGCTTGCGACCAAAGGGACGGAGTGAAGCGGGGCAGGATCAAAGCTCCTCAATCTGAAGGTCCTCGTCATCGCTGTCTTCTGCCTCTTGCTGCTCAGCATCGACGTCGTCTTCATTTGCCTCTGCATCGTCCTCCAAATCCTTGGTTGTGGAGGCCGATTCATCTCTCTTGAGGATGTTGACCAGCCTGAGCACTGCTTCGGCGATCTTCTCGTCCGGTTCAACCAGGTGTGATGATCGAACAACAACGTAGGCGCCACGTGCACGCAGACATTGTCGGCCGTAGAGGTTGGTGCACAGAAGCAGAAGGGACTCGACGAGCATCAGTCGAAGTGCAGGATCCTTCTCGCGCTTCTTTTCCTCGGGAAGCATTTGACACTCCTCTGGCAGCTCCTCCTGGTCCTCGAGATCGACCTCGGAAAGCTCCTTGCCATCGCATAGCGGAAGCAGGAGATAAGGGAGGATATCTACAGAGGAAGGCGGACGAGTGGTGGCACGAAGGGCGCCGGCAAGCATCTCGTTTTCTCCGTCACGAAATGGTGATGGAGCGACGAGAAGCTTGTGTGCGGATTTGACGAAGAGGACGTTCTTAAGCGTGCTGATAACACCTCCTCTGCGGATGAGGTTGGGGTGTTCTGTGAAGGCCATGATACGAGCGACAGGGTATTCGGTAGCAGGAGGAGCGGTACCCTGCTCGTCAACACCACCAGCCAAGGCGGCCTGCGCTGTGGCAGAGGCAGCGGCGGACGATGCTGACAAGGGAGTGACAAACCAGTCTCGGCCTCTTGGAAGCACTGTAACGTTGGCAAAGACACTAGCGAGGAAGTTGCAGTTGGTCTTGCGCTTGATTCGTGGCCTGCCGTCTATTCCGCGCTCCACCTTCTCTGGCTCCTTGTCCTGATCCTGTTGGGCCTTTGTCGCAGCATCCTTTGCACGTTGCTTCATTGCCTCGAGATCGCTCCCCTGGGAAGCGACCGTTGCACCCTCCTCGAAAGCATCTAGCAGCCTAGCCATCGCCGGTACTTTTTCTTCGATCTTCTTTGCTTCTACTGCCACCTTCTTGGCATACTCGTCAGCTTTGACCTTCTTGGCGGCGTATTCGAGGTCATTGGGCTCAACGTCCATACCATTGAGTGCACCTTCCATCTCCTCAGAGGCCATGAAACTGTAGAAGGGACGAGCCTGAACTTGGAGGTCGAGGAGGATGGCACAAATGGACTCGAGCTTGGTCAGATTGGAGAGGAGCATGCATGCGAGATCTGCGAGGAGCGAGACAGGATCGGCAATGTAGCGAACGAGGAACTCGAGGAAGGCCTTGTCGCCGATCTTGCGTGCCAGCACCAGGCTGTCAGAAATGTTGATGAGTGCGCTGAAAGCATCGTGAGCGGTGATAGGCTGGTCTTGGCAGAGTCGCTTCAGATCTTCTATGGTGTCGATCTCCTTGCCATCGCGGCCCATGAGGGGCGAGCCATCACGGTTCTTGTGCTTCGAAATGAGGAGAGAGCGGTGCGGGCTGTCTTTCGCACTGAAACCGATAATGTTGTTGAGAGCTACCTGTCGGACCTGAGCGTTAGGGTCCGACAAGAAGGTAAGCACCTCCAGCTCCGGTGGCGGTGTGACTGTCGGAGGCATTATGAGCAGATTTGTTGCTCCAGGTGTATGGTAGATAGAGTGATGTGAGAAGTGTTGGTGTCGAAAGGACGTGCGAAGAAGAACCATGCTCAGTTGCGAAAAATTTCAAGAGCCGAGGTTCACGCCAACAATCAACTCTCAACAGTGAGTTATCGCCCTTGACAACGCGCGAAAATTATTGGAAAAAAGGGGATGTTAAATTGCCTAACTCGAGTGAGTCGCTTGCGAGCTCCCAGCTGTGGCCACCTAGAGTGCGAGCAGTGTACCACATGGTGAGATGGCTGCAAGCTGAGACTGGAGGGAAGGAAGAGGCAGGGGGTTTCAATTTTTCTGAGCCCTCGAAAACTCGAGTATTCCAATACTCAAACAAGCTCAAGAAATTAGCGACCCCAAATGTTAGCTGAGTTTTCAGAGGGTGAATTTTCAAAACCAACCAAGGGGGGGCAGTCTCAGCCGGAAAATGAAGCAGTTCCGGAATCCGAACCACCTTGTAGCTCCACCATCTTTGACACTCTCGTCGCACACTCAGATACAGTCATTATTGACACCGTTCATATTGCATGTATCATGCGAGAAGATATTGATTGTATGTTCTCGTGTGGCATGCATTTGCACAAGAGAGTACACAGGTGTGACAGTTTTGCTCAGAAGAAAGGGTTCATGCAAAGAAAGCTGTGCAGGAAAAGTGGAGGCATTTGCATGAGTAGATCACATGCAACATCATGTGAGTGAAAACTCAGGTCCAATACTGAAAACTCTGCTGCATGAGTATCCCTGAAGCAGTGTTTTCAAAAACTGGAGTATTTTTCAAAATGGCAGAGCTTATGTAAGTAATGGATATTCAACACAAGTGAAAACTCAACAAAAACTTGAGTTTTCGAAAAAATAAAATAAAATTGAAACCCCCTACTCAACATAATTCACTGAGATCAGTTGGAATGAGCTCACTCGACACATCTCGCTGAAATCTACTGAAACAAGCTCTTCCAGCAGATTTCGGATTTCAGATGCGCGACTGCTGACAAGGGACAGGTGGCTGTGGATGGATCGTTGTCCGATGCACTGAGGTTGTGTCGCAGAGCCAGAACAAACTGATGAATTGCTGTGACTGACACAGCCAGTTGGGAGATTGTGTCAGCCTTTTTGTCCAATCAAGCGTGAGCTGTGTTATCGGTGACTGTGGCATTGACAACCGTGGGTTTGTTTGGTGCAGAGGGGCTTGCAGGGCTATCTGAGATTGATGGTTGTGGTGGGTGCGAGGGGAGATCCCAGTAGGTGGGGTCTAAGGTAGGTACAGGTAGGGTCTGAGGTAGGTGCAGGTGTGGTGACAGAGAGGAGCAGCGTGTCACAGGGTCTGCAAAGGAGACCCTAGACAAACATTGGGTGTGTTGTGCACACAAAATGTGAAATCAACTGCCTCACAGGTTTCTGATTGATTTCACTGAAATTGATCAGAACAAACCCACCTGGTAGATTTCACCAAATGAACTGTGAGAAGATCCCATCAGTGCATAACAGGTTGGACAATCACATGGAAGTGATGGGATAGCTGGAGGAGGATGTTGCCATCACTGGAGGAGAAGGAGACATACAGGAGGTGATCATATACAAGGAAGGGGACCAAGCCCAGGAGCACATGTGGGGTTACCACAAGGGGGAAATGGTTTCACACATGTTGAAGAGATGATCACATGGAGCGGGAACAGGACAATAGGGGTGACCACATGGGACTGGGAGTAGGACAATAGGGGTGTCCATGAGGTCAGGAGGATCCACAAGATAGGGGTAGTGTTGGGAAGATTGCCACACTGCCTAGGAGGAAGGGGAGCAGTGTTGGGGAGACCAATACACTGCTCAAGAGGAGGAGGAGCAGTGTTGAGGAGATCGATACACCACTCAGGAGGAGGAGGAGCAGCATCAAGGAAGTGCTCACACTTCTCAGGAGGAGCAGGAGCAGTGTCACAAGTGACACTGTACAAACACATACTCTCATTTCATCATAGCATACAAGTGGATCCTCATCCACTCTACTTTATCTTTACCTTACTTTAGGTCTTGTCTCGTTTTCTGTATTGTCAACAGTTGCAACCCTAGGCATTGCGACTACTCGTCACATGTGTGTCATATCACCGCCTCTTGACATCATCCATAGGCATTACCTCTACTGTGGTCCGGCTTGTCAACTGTCAGCAGTCGCATGCCTGAAACCCGAAATCTACCGGATCAGTCAATTTCAACCAGTTCCAATGAACTCTCTTGAGTGTGTTCCCTTTGGCCACTTTCACTGAGACTGCTTGTAGAGCTGATTGCCCAACGAGTTCCAGCTAATCGCTGTGAACACTCTGTCCAGCAGTAGTGTGGCACAGTCTAGGTCCTAACTGATTTGCTAGGCTATCTTAGTGTATGGTATGATAATGTTTGGCCTGACACAAGTGTCCATAGTGTTGACAGCCATACATTGGTCTTGAGATGAGAATCACCTGGACTGCAGTGGAGACTGCCTTTGGTATGTGATTGTACTAGCCAGACCGCAGTATGAGACTGCCTTTGGTGTTGATAGATATCTGGACTGCAGTGGACTACTGCCTACAGGCAATGTCAAGGAGTGGTGATACGACACACCTGCTTGGATTAGAAGCAATGGCCTGTGATTGCAACTATTGACAAAACAACTAAATATATGTTACAGTTGAGATATAGTTAGTTAAGAGTAGAATGGATACCAGATCCACTTGTCTACTATGGTGGAAGGAACATATATATATCTTAGCACAGTGTTGCCTGCGACACTGCTGTGCCCCTTTGAGGAGGTGTGGACTCCTCTCAATCTGCTCCTAATCCTCCTGCTCCCAACCTGCTCCTGCTCTTCCTGTTCCTCCTCTCCTTGCTCCTCAAGCTCTAGTAGTCCCGTCTGCTCCTGTTGGGCGAGGGGCCTCCTTCGTGCCCATCTCCCAACGAGGTCCTCCCGCCCTTCATTGCTGGAGGGATGACCCTCCTATGCCAACCTCATTGCATGCAGGGGTCCTCTCCCACTTCATAAGGTGGCAAGCCCTATTGTCTCCTGTCCTTCCTTCAGTCCTCGTTTTTTGCTGACACTGGCATGAGCCTTTGACCCCCCATCCCTTTTGGCGGGTGATGGCCCAATGTCTTGTTGTGTCAACAGCTCCTTTACTGTGGCTGAGTCTGTGGAACTGGTTGGGCAACCTCATTCCGTTGTGGGACTGGTCAGACAACCTCATTCTGGCCAGTTTTGGTGAAACTCTTCAGGGGCTTGTTGCTTCAACCATTCTCAATGAGATTTTACCAGGACCCCATTGCTTAACCATTCTCGATGAGATTTACCAGAATCCCTGGGTTTCAGCCAGTTCCTCCTCTTGTGCGCTGAGCTCATTTTGGCAGCTGTGCAGAAACACATGTCTATGATCTTCTGTGCAGGCCTTGTGACATCAACCAAATCCATCTGTAGGCAGTATCTCTTCTGTAGTCCAGCTCAATCTATCCATAGGCAGTAACTCCATTGCGGTCCAGACACTTCTCATATGTCTGCTAGCATTACAAACACTCATGTTAGAACAGACGGGGTCTTACCATACTTCAAGAACAACCAAACTTCAGAACATTGAATGTGCCACACCACCTCTGAATGGAGTGTTCACAGTGGTTAGTCAAAACCCATCAGAAGTTGGTCTTCTGATACATCTCACTGAAATTGTTTGGAAGGACCTTACTCAATAGGTTTCACTGAAATCATTCAGAAACAGCTTTTCCAATAGATTCCGGGTTTCAGGCACACGGCCGCTGACACAGCGCTGGCTGGGTGTGTTGGCAAGCAGTGCAGCGCACACAAGGGCAGTTGCGCAGGCTGATGAAGGAGTGATAGGCTGCAGGAAGAGCAGGTCTGTGAGGCTGTCATGCCTGAAGAGAATGAGAAAGCTTGTAAGCAATACCTGCCGAGATGAAAAGAAAAGAAAGATTGGCAAGGTTGATCTTGAAGCGACACTTGCCGAAACGAGAAGGTGATGGTGGGAAGGTGAGAGGAGTGAGGAGCAAAACAAAGCAAACAAAGCCAATTGAGCGGGTTGCGATGTGTGCGGTCCAGCTCAGATGCGCACAACATGTCACGTGCATCAAAAGAAAATATCGAGCCTTAATTTTGGATCTTTAATTCTGAACATATATCGGGCGGATCGGGAATCAGATTCACGTCAGTCTTTACGTCTGAGAGCTAACACGCTTGGACCACAGGTGGTCATGACGCTGCTGTTGCTGCTGCGAGTGACTTGGCGTGAAGCTGTCAGTTGGAACTCGAACGACCCTGACACTGTGTGGACTCACAGAACCGTCGTAACCTGAACGTTCACTCACACGACCAACCTAATCCTCCATCCACTACCATTCACAGCCTGACCGCCCGTCTCGAAGGCTCCTGCCGCTTCGACTTGATCCAGTGAAAGGACAGGCCGTGCAGGGCAACGTGGCATCGGAGCGCCGCGTTTGGACGGACCGAGACCATGTTCTCCAACCTCATCAACAGCCGCAAAGGCTCAGGAGACCGAACCACCAACCGCCTTTCCAATTCGAGCCAGCACGTCACAGCAGACCGCATCCGCCGTCCACAGCACGTCTATGCACAAGAGGGATCCGGCTCGCCTTCCTACGAGTCGAGCTCACACGGCTCCACCTACATGTCAAGACAAGATAGCGCAGGATCGACTTCAGGTCTCGGATCCGGAACAGGATGGAATAGTCCAGGTGGCAGCCAGTACGCACGCTCGCCAGCTCAGCTACCGGAAGAGATGCGTGCTCGTGAGAAGCAGAGGCAGGTAGAGCGAGAACGGGAACGCCGAGAGCGACAGACGAGCCAGTCGTCGGTGAATGCACCTAGCCCAGTGCCCGTTATCGGATCCAGCATCGCTCAGGACTCGCTTGCCAAGTACTCGTCAAGCCATATGGAGTCATCTGTGACTCGTCTGCTGGTCGCGACAAAGATGCTGCTCGAATCGCTCACCAAATGGTCCATCGGGCAGCGCAGCGAGGAGGATGTATCCGACATCTATGTTCGACTCGGTAACGACTTCAACTCTGCTAAGCTCGCTTTTGGCTCCTACGGTATCGACATGAGCGATCTCAACTCGGTCCCTGATGACCTGCGAGACTGTTTGGAGCGCTGTCTGTCGGAAGAAGCCTCACCGTCGGTGCTCGAGATTCACCTTCCACGCATTCGCGAGATCATCATCAACCTTCTGCAAGGTCTCAAGATGAAGCAAGCCGAGTACAAACAGTTGTTGGTACAGCAACGTGCAGCGAAGGAAGCGAATAGGTCAAGTAATTTGCCCGATGCTGCTGTCCCGTCTACACCACCACCGTCATCGCAGCAACCTCAGCCCACATCTAGCCGCGTGCTGGGACCACGAGCCTCTCGACAAGGTTTCAGTGAAAGTGCTGCAGCCGCAACGACACTAGAACAGCAAGGCACCACCGATGCAGGTTCCTCAGCAGCATCTTTGCAACGACCAGAGTCTCTTCAACGTGCCAGCTCGGCAGGTGCAGCTTTGCATTCGGATCGCGCTTCTCTACCAACGCACGTCGAAGACGAGACTGCTGACACCTCCGCCACACCGCCGGCAAATGCTCCAGCCGGCCGAAGCAGCATCGTTCGTCCACCCAGTCGAGTGTCACGCACTCCCAGCGACAAGTCGCCCAGTAAAAGAGGCGGCGAGCAACAATCACCCGCTCTGCCACAGTTTGATCTGTCATCGTCGGATGCTTTCGAAACCGAATCAGGTCAAGTGACGCCACAAATGCCAAACGTAGAACGGCACACTCTCATTGACGATCCTACTCCAGCTACATCTAACAACGATACCGAATCGGGCGACAAAGAGCGTCTGTCCGACCAGCCTGGTCCACTCAACGGCATGACCCCCAAGCGACTCAGCACCAAATCAGCACGACATACTCCCAAGTCTTCCGTCGACACTGCCGACTTTACCGAGCACGATCCGAGCCTGAGAGCGTTAAAGAACCGTGACGCGCTAGAACGTCGAGCTAGTAAGCGATTCAGCGCTTACACCTTCAACAAGATGGGCATCGGCCAGAGTTATAGTCAAGGTCTGGGCATGAATATGTATCCGCCTGGTAGCGGAGGTGCAGGCAGTCCCTTGGCCGAACGCAAGTCGACCGAGCGACGTGGAAGTGGAGCTCGTCGGGTCATTCGTCCACCTCTTCCCGAGGCAAGTCCAGCGCTCGAAGGCGCCAACAGTCCATCAGCTCTCGCACGAACCACAACAGATTACTTTGGCTCTTCAGGAAGCAGCGGCAGCATCAGTTCTAATGCACGTCCACTGCCTCGTGCTAAAAGCTCTGCCACAGTCGACACTCGCTTCGAGTCAATTGAAGAAGTCAAAACACCCACATCGTCCACTTTCAGTCGTGAAGGTCGCTCACCTTCGCCTGAGCCAAGCAGCATGGCTTCGGAAAAGCCGGCGACTGACAGCACTGCGATTGCTGCTACGCACAGAGGGTCGAACGATCTGCTCTCGCCAACACCGCCTGGACAACGCGTAACATCACAAGCTGTCAGCTCAACTGACTCGTTGCCCTTTGTTGACGCGCAGGCACCTCCATCAGAGCTCGGCGATGCTCCGGAGACTACGAAGAACGCTGCCTCTGCAACCGAGCCTGGCGTCGCGTTGACCCTTCAGCCTGCCGCAACGCCGCGTAGTCGCTCCAGCAAGACAGCGACGTCACTCAATGTCTTCCTTCAGCTTGGTCGTCAAACCAGGAAAGCAGTCATTGACCTCGATCCCTCCAATCCCGTCACACGCGGTATCAGCGTTGCCAGACTCCGCATGCTCTTTATCGACCACTTTGCTTACTCGCCTGGTATGGATGACTTCCCTACCATCTATCTTAAGGATCCTGCAAGCAGCGTCACCTACGAGCTTGAAGATCTCGGTGATGTTCAGGAAGGGAGCTTGCTCACACTCAACATTGAGCCGCTTGACCAGGTCAAGCAGCACCTGGACCTGTCACTGGGTACCATCTCGCGTGAGATCCGGGAATTGAAGGCTGCGTTGGCTGAGCGCGATCGAGATATGAGGAGGATGTCGTTTGCCAACAATGACAACTTGTTGACGGCGCCAGCAGCGCATGCTACACCGACAAAGATCAGCGATTCACAATTCCAAGCTGCCGGGCAGCGGGTTGCCCAGCTCAAAAGAGCGAATACTCGAGCTGCTGGTGTGCAGAATGAAGACCCCGGCGCAACGTTGCCTCAAGACGGAAGCTCAAGTGGCGCTCTTGCCCCTACGGGATCCTCAGCAATGGCGGGATCTCGCATCGCTCACGAGCTCAAGGTCCAATTTGATGAGCTGCAGAATCTCCGACGCGAATTTGCTGTCACTCGACAGCTGCAGACAGACTTCGAAGGCGATGTCAAGTCGATCCTCTCTACTGTTCGTGAGCAGGCAGGCAAAGTCCGTGCTATTGCATCCACCAAAGTTGCCGCTGAGCGCAACTTCATCGTCGCTGGTAAAGCTCGTCTTGACACCCAGTCGCAGGACCTCCTCACGCTCATCGAAGACCTCCAAGACACGGTGGACGATCTTCGTGTCGATGTAATCCAGCGTGGTGTCAAGCCAAGACCCGTGCTGGTCAAGCAGATCGTTGAAGATGTCGATAGAGCAACCAATGGTCTTTTGGAGCTCGAAGGATACGTGCAAACCGTCAAGCCGAGCTGGAAGAAGACCTGGGAGTCAGAGCTGCAGAACATCGTGGACGAGCAAGAGTTCCTCAACCACGAAGAGGGCTTGTTGTCTGATCTTCGGGATGATCTGGGCGCGTTGAAGGAGGTGTTCAGCAACATTCAGCAGGTGGTCAAACTGAGAGGAGGTAGTGGGAAAGGCGGGAAGTATATTCCGCCGTTGCCGGAAGAGGGACACGGGGGCTTATCAACAGTGATGATGGAAGTCAAATCTCAGGCGGTAAATCATGAGAAACGGCTTCGTGCGTTGCAAGCAGCGGAGAGACAGAGACAGAAGGATCTACTCGCATCAAAGACAAATGACGAGTTCAGCGAAGAATTGGCTGGATTCGTGGACAAGAAGGTGCTGAGGAAAACCGGCGGTGTGCTGGAAGCCGAGAGGGTCAGGCAGAGGAGAGATCATGCTACATGGAAGGCGATGTTCGGTGGCGGCGGACCGGGCGGTATTCCGATGGCTCCATCCGGGACCGGAGGCGTAGAGGCAAAGCCAAAGAAGTTGACCTTGGGCAGCAAAAAGGGCAGAGACGGGAAGGAGCCGGCCGATGCTGCAGGGGCGAATGCTTCTGGAGATGCAGCGGCTGGAGAGAATGCCAGCACAAATACAGCTGGCGACGATACCACCCTGTAGATTCTCACGCAAAGACTTGCTCTCTTCGTCGACTTTCTTCGTCTCGCAATCGCAGCAATTGCATCATATATCAAAGCTTGCCTAGGTGTCTGAACTTAGATTCCGTGAGGTAACGGCAGCAATAGCGAGCGTGGGAGGTTCAATAGCCTTCCAAATCCAATGCTTCCAGCGCGAGATCGTCTTCATCCTCGTCGTCGTCCTCTTCTTCCTCGTCTTCTTCCTCGTCTTCTTCCTCATCTTCTTCCTCGTCTTCTTCCTCGTCTTCTTCCTCGTCTTCTTCCTCGTCTTCTTCCTCGTCTTCTTCCTCGTCTTCGTCCTCTTCGTCAGCTTGTCTCACTTCCCCTTCGTCTTCTTCTGCTTCAGCTTGTTCATCTGCGTTCTCAGCCTCGTCTCCGTCAGATCTCTCTTCAACCTGGCCAACAGAGTCAGTCTCTTCTGGTTCGTCCGTCAACTGTTCCGTGTGTCGGTCCTTAGCGAAAACTGCTTCAGCTGTACCGCCGGCCTTTTCCGGAAGTGTCTGCACTTCAGCTTGTGCAGCTCGTGTCTCGGACTCCTCCTTGTCTTGTTTATCTCGTACGAACCAAGCCTGAGTTGAGAGATCTGCTGTCAGATCCTGTTCGTTGGTTTGAAGAGTCTGTCTCCTAGCAAAAGCGTTTGCCTTTGTCGGCGTCTGTTCTCCGTCCGCTTCATCCAGCGCCAGCTGCATCCTCCGCTTCTCCAACGGCACGGCCATTCTAGCACTACTTGTATCACCTCTGCTGAATAAGCCACTCGACCTTATAGAAGCCGCCCTATAGTTGGTGGACGAATGACCTTCATGATCGGTGATATCGTCATCATGGTGAAAGATCGTGCCTGCGATTCCGATATTGAAGTTGTTATGGGTGGTGGGGCGAGCACGAGGAGTGCTCACATCGATTTCATCAACGTCTGCTACATTACCAGTGCTGCTGGACAGAGCTTTGTCTGTTATGAACCTGACTTGATCTGGGCTGAATGGCGAGTCTCCTCCAGGAGACAAGTCAATACTGCTTACGAGGCCGAGATTCGATCGAGTATGTCGAGTTGGGGACTCAGTCGCACCTTGACTAGCGAAGTCGGATGAAGAGCTAGCTGCGTCCTGGTCTTGTACTTGGTCTTCGAGGAATGCAGCGACTGAAGGTACGACGCTTGCAGGTGCTCTTAGAGCCGCGGAAGCGGGGCTTGGGCTGATGAGTGAAGAGGTCGTGCTGTCTCTTGCAACGCTGGTGGCCCTTCTTGCAACATTCGAAGCTACTCTGTCTTCGTCTGGAGCTAGTGAAGCCGATCTGCTGGCTAGTGGATGGGCGCTGCCGGTAGAAGGTCGGCCTGCTCGGCTTGTAGGCCGTGAGTGTGGAGGGGTGCGTAGACTGGCATTGCTGTTATGCGATGACGTACGGGAGTGGAGATGGAGTGACCGGGAGGGGGTCATTGGCCGTTGTAACGAGGTTGAAGCTGCCAAGCTTGAAGTTGATGCTAGTGGAGGGCTGGGCTCGGGCGGAAGGTCTGGGTCAATCTCGAAGTGCAGCTTTAGGGTTGGATGGTGGATTGGAAGTTGTTGATTGCGATGCAAGTGGGGATGTATGGATGGTTGCGGAGAGACTCTCGGTGGTACAGCAATATTGTCGTTCTGTTCAGACGAAGGAGCCAGTGAGGTGTTCCTCGAGATGGAACCTTCGACGATAGAGTTGCTGCTCGAACCCGCCCCATTCTGATTGTTTCCATTGGCAAGGTTATGAATGTGTGAGGTCACTGCCCAAGCGTATGGATTAGCCAGAATTGAAAGCGGATTCGGAGCAGGCCACAACCAAGATGGAATATGATTACGTGGAGGCAGACGAATACCATCAGGTTGAGCGAACTTGTTGAGGAATGACGACAAGTGCGACGGCACTTCTGTCCATTCAGAAGAGTTGGAGTCCCGCAAAGCTCTCCCCAGCTCTGCCAGAATTGCCGGATTCGACCATGCCTGCACCTTGCGCATGCAAGCCACCAGCGTGCTGGTCACTTCGACGCCATCCAGACAGTGCACGTAGATGGGGTGATTGCGACGGTCGAGCAAGATGGAAAGCGCTCTCGCTGCTCCTTCTCGAGTGAGACCACCGCTTTCGTCCTTTGGCTTTTCAGATCGCACGTGAAGCAGCTTGATGCCCAGCTGAGCTGCCCTTTCTGCTACAGGTGTCGTTGATGTAGACAATAAAGAGGATGGACCGCTCTGCGAGGACCACGCAAGAAGAGCCGCATCGTTGTCGAGAGGTCTTGGCGTGAGACTGAGGACGGTGCGAAGATGCAGCCGCGAGAGAAAGTATAGATTGCGAGCTTTTGGGTATGCTCCGCGGTAGACGGATTCGCGGTGATGTGAGTGTAAACGAGGGTCATCTTCCGTGTTGGGCGGATCGTCGACACAGGAGAATGCCACCGTAGAGAAGCGGAGCGGTGGAGTGAGAGGTTTGAGGGACATGCTCACGAGTAAAGCGCCAGTGCGAAATGCTCCTCGTCGAGCGAAGGCAGTGCAGCCTCCAAGCGGTCACGTTGACAGCTGAATTGTCAAGAGCTCAAAGCATGCTTAAGCCCTCTTCGTCTTTGAAAAGATCTGTGGCGAGAGTCAAGTATAGGCTGGACAAAGTTGGCGAACATAAGTGAGGGAGAGTGTCTCTGAAAGCAACGTTTGTGTTAGGAGCGACATCAAGGCTTCCATCACCATGTGGAGATTCTCAGAAGAAGCTTGTTAGACCGAGGCAGTCTTTTGGTTTTGACAATTTCTCGCTTGCAGAGGGACCAACACTCGACACACGCGACCCTGAAAGCTTGTTGAACACAAGAAAACTCGACCTTCCTGTCGGTGCTCAGCTCGACCACACCTTGTCGCTCAGCATTCGACACCCAACTCCTCTTGCAACTGCTCACTACGGAGCGCGCAACAACCATGCTTTGGCAAAGAGGTACTGAAGCACCGATGGACACCTCGCCTCCAGGGCCTCCTCCACGTACGTAATGCAGCAATCCTGTGCCACACATAACCGCATGAGCTTGATACTGACCTGCCACCTCAACCATGATTCATTTTCTTCTCTTTGTTCTTGCTCAAGTAGCCAGCATATTTGATAGCAATAGGACTCAACAATGGTCAAGTCAACCCTCCACTTCACAGCTTCCGATGGACACGGACATGACCGACGTAGAGATGTCGAGCCTAACTCCACCTTCCAACAAAGTCACTAACCTTCGTGCACACGTCACAGACCAGGCCGACGAGCTAGCGGACGACTCAATGACCAACATCGAAGCTCGTTCTAACAGCGCATCTTTCAAAACAACACCGTCGCAGCACATCCGTCGTAAACGTAGCATCCTCAGCAGGAAGGGAAAGCGACTAGCACATCTCCAGAGCCGCGAGCTCATCCCAACGTCTCGCGGGTTGCCACCGAATGAAGGCGATGACCTTGGCGAGGACAGCTACGGCACCGAAGAAAGTGATGACGGGGACGAAGACGAGGATGAGGACGAAGATGGACAGCAGAAGACTGTAAGCCGTCGGAAAGGCACACCGAGTCGGATTCGATCCATCACCAAGTATGCCGTCAACTACATTCTCCCAAACTCGGTCGCACCGATACCGCATCAGCCAACGGCGTCCTCACCATCGGGTGTGCATCATATGGACAAACCAGAGCTCTTGCTGGGCTATGCACAGCTTGTATTCAATGCCAGCATCCTCTCGGCCTTCCTCTACCTCCTGTTCAGTATCTTTCGCACCGTGCAACGAGATGTCGCTGAGAAAGTGCGAGCATACGAGATGGGTGAGTGCAGAAACGTATCGATCGTTACCTTATATGCCAAGCCCGCTGACAATGATCTTCTGGCCCACTCACTTCTGATTTGACAGACACGCTCTCGGAGATTACGGCTTGCGCAACAGCCTACGCAGCCAATCGATGCGGTACCGACCTGCAGGCTCCAGCACTTGCGCATGCCTGCAAGAATTGGGAGCGATGCTCTGCTCGTGATCCGGCTGTTGTTGGCACTGCACGCGTAACTGCCGAAACATTCGCAGAAATTTTGAATGGCTTTGTCGACTCGGTCAGCTGGAAGACCATGTTCTTCACGCTCATCTGTTTCTCAATTGTTGTAGGTGCCACCAACTCGTTCTTCTCCTTCTTCCGTATCAAGACTCGTTCACGCTCTCGAGACTCAGATCACAGTGCTCAACGGTCACAGCAATCAGCAGCATTAAGTAACCCAGCGCCAGCTTCGCATGCAATCGCCGGGGGCCGTGATCAAGGCAGCACGCATGCCAGCGACATGCATCCATACTACCATCCACAGCACGCTCCACACTATGCCTACCCAGCATGGCAGCCACTTGCTCCATCAACGCCTTCACGCAGACGTACACGTCACGACGCCTAGACTGGCTGAGCATCATTCGGAATGCACATTTTAATTTTCGTTCATCAGGGGTGTTCGAGCACGTTGGGGTAGCCTAGAGTGAAGAGATTAGAGAACGCCTGACTGGTTCGTGTGTTATGCAGCTTGCACGGCGACGATCCTGGCACGTCTTGGTGACCAAAATTGCTGCGCTTACTTGCCGGGCTGGTTCTGGGAAGCATGCTTGGCGTTGTTCAGTGCCTGTGATCGAGTGTAGAAGCATGATTTGGAATGTCAAGAACGTCAGAAGCTGTCATCAGTACGGAGCCGAGAGGCTGAAATAAGGTAGTTTGTGACTGACGTTCTCGAGGTTGCCTGCGCCGCTGTTGTTGTCGCCAGCTTGACCGGATTCGCTGCCCTTGTTCTCGCCGCTGCCGAAGACACCGTCACGCTGCTGCTCGTCAGGAACAGCCTGAGAGGACTTGCCGGGAGCCGACTGGAGGTGCGAAGGCAAAAAGAAAGAGCTCCCAGGTTAGCCATGTGTTGCGACAAGATCAGATCTATTGTTGCCTTCCTCGCAATGCTCACCTGACCGATGGGGTCGTTCTCGCGGCCTTGGAGAGGAGGAGACTGAGTACCACCCTGGTTCGACATTGTTGCTGTGACTCTGAGTTGGAGATGAGGAAAGAATATGAGAGTAGTTGAGAAACGTTGTGAAAGTTATGAGTCTAGCCTGCCTTCGTTTATATACGGCCGGGCTGAGGTGGAGAGAGCCACACGCACAGACCAACACAAGCGATGGAAACAGCGTTTCGGATCTTCAGATCAGGATCAGGAATGACGATGTTTGACAGAGAGTCTTCTAGTCTGGGCTAAGTTATGAGCAACATTATGCAACGGTCGATTCACTTTAGCCTCACCGCACAGAAACTGCACAGGCCTACCAACCTTCTACCAGACATGCCGGCCAAAGCAATAAGTTTGCGGCAAGGACATGGCTGTGCTGAGAGGAAACAGTTTCATTTGAAGCTGAACAGTAGAAGAATCAGCCGAGCAAGAGAGACTCGATTGCAGGCTTGACGGCCTGAAGCAGAGGATGAATCATCTTGCCGAGAACGCACGAGCGAACCTCTCACGTCACATGAAGGTGGAGGCTTGGACCCTGGATGAGACTGTTATCTGTTATGTTAGAGCGAACGTTCTTATCGGCTCAAGAAAATTAAGCGATGCGCTGGATGCGCTCAGCACGGGCCCGTGACTGGAAGAACGTCAGGGTCCTGCTGACAGCCGAGATGACTACTTTGCAGCGCCATTCCATCGCACCAGCCACATCGCAACGATCTCATCTCCGAAGCCAGAGCTCTTGATGACAATCTCTTGATCATGGCAAACATTAAGACCACCATCTAGACGATAGACGTTGCCTCGCCCTTCAAGCTTGGCTGAAGACAGAGCTTCAGAAGCTCGGCTTTGATCGCTTTTCACGGGTTCGAAAAGCTTCCGACCATGCCAGTCTTGACTCTTCGAGTGATCCGACCAACAGGAGCATCGCGAACAATAGCAGCGATCTGCTCAAGTACATTTCAAGGCAATGCTGTGGCAGGCCCATCAAGACTTGCGCCATCGACCCTCCCGACACCCTTTGTAGTTGCAACGCGGCTGTGTGGAATCTCTTCAAAAGCATCTTTGCGTAGCGCTTCTGCTCTTCCACTTTCAAATCGAGACAGTGCTCAGTTTCAGAATGGCGGACGCTACTCTCGCGCATTGCTCCCAAAGACTAGTGTCCGCACCTACGCTACCACACCTGCTGGTGTCAAGACCACCTATCCAAGTTCAGCACCGCCAACCGACGAGAATAGCCAGCATCACAATAGGGACAAGCTCGGCAAGGAACGCGATCAGGGCTACCTCGCTTTCACCAAGTCCAGTCTCTTCAAGCTCACACTTCCACTCCAACCTCCAGGTTCTGACCCCGCCTCCCCCTCCTCCAAGAGCTCTTCGGCCAAAGCCAGGACAGAACGGAAGGGCACCCCGCAGAGATCAGAGGTTGAAGAGAAGGAACGCAAGAGCATCTCCGACAAGCCTTGGGAACAGACTGCAGAGACGCCAGGCCCACCTGTCTCGCAAGTCAATCATCGTGCGTATTCCAACCTCCATGGTCCGGAGAATGGCGAACCCTCCGATATCGAAGCCGATGAATATGATGCCGAAGCGCCCGCGCATAGCGTTGTCTTTCTTCTGCACAGTGCACAACCTCTGAGCTATGTTGCCAGCCTCATTCGTGCCGAGGGTCCGAGTCCAGAGCCGAGTCAGTATCAGCTCCAAGAGGAGCAGCAGGCAAACGCTTCCTCCGGAGATCAAGGCGACAAGAAGGACAAGGTCAGCATTCCAGTGGGACCAAGATCTTCACCGGAGCGAAAGGACAAGCGTATCACCTTGACACAAGAGCAACTCGAGATGCGCGAAACGCTGCTTCGACAGGGCTTCGTCGATCCCCTCGGTGATCCCCCCATTTCCTTCCACACTCGTGCCGCTGACGGCAAGCGCTGGTCGCCTGCAACAGGCATCGGTGACTTCCTCCGCGATGCTGCACGTATCGGCTCCTTCGTCATTCGCATCGGAGAGCGCAACGTCTACGTCACCGTCCCCTCCTTTGAGGACCGTACACGTTTCCTTCGTGCCAGCTTGTACGCCAAGACAGAGCAAATCGAACAGCTCGTCAAGCTCAAGGCAGAGTGCGACCACATCGCCCACATGGGAACCAAGCGACTCTCCTTTGCTGGTGTGGCCATCCTGAGCGCCTGGTGGGGCTCGGTCGCCTTTCTCACCTTCTGCACTGAGCTTGGCTGGGACGTCATGGAGCCTGTCACCTACCTCACCGGTCTTGGCACCATCCTGGGTGGTTATATCTGGTTCCTCATTCATAATCGCGAGGTATCCTACCGCGCTGTACTCAACGAGACTACATCTAGGCGACAACAGAAGCTGTACATCAAGAAGGGGTTCAACGTGGAGCGCTATCAAGAGCTCATCGAGGAGGTCAAGGATCTGCGAAAGGCTATCAAGAAGGTCGCTGAGGATTACGACCTCGAATGGGATCAGGGCGAAACCAGAGCAGGCAAGCAGAACAAGAAGGCACTCAAGATCATCCGTAACCACGAAGCGACATCTTTCCGCTCCAAGAGGGAGGACGTAGGCGAGGATAGGGATGGAGATGACACCGGCAAGGACAACGGGGATGTCAGCAGCGCTGAACACGAAGCTGAGGATAAAGATGGCGATGGTCAGCCAGACAATGTACAGGAAGACCACTCCAAGCTCAAGATCAGGAAAAAGAAGGCCAACGATACCGAGCCTCGTCGTCACTATTCGTCATCCGCGCGACGACCCACCATCTCCGCCTCTGCCAGGGCAACGTCTCAAGTGAGATATTACAGCAGTAGCTCGGAGCAAGCATCTGCATCGTCGGCCTCGAAGGCGGCTGTCGCAGGTGCCGTTAAGTCCACCTTGGAGGCTACCACTACGAGCTCTGCAGCTGCGCCAACCTCACAAACCAAGAAACCATTTAGCATCAAGCCTTACATGGCTCTGAGCCGCATCGACAAACCCATCGGCATCTGGCTTCTTTACTGGCCTGGTGCATGGTCCATTGTTCTCGCCTCGCACACACTCGGCCTGCCCTTCACCACGCCACTCTTCTACACTTTGCTGTTCGGCGTCGGTGCCATCGTCATGCGTGGAGCTGGATGCACCATCAACGACATGTGGGACGTCAAGATGGACCGGATGGTTGAACGCACCAAGACGCGTCCACTGGCTGCTGGTGACATCACCCAGTTCCAAGCTCTCTGCTTCCTTGGTGTTCAGCTCAGTGCTGGTCTCGCTGTTCTGGTCAACTTGAACCTTTACAGCATCATCCTTGGTGCAAGCTCGCTAGGCGTTGTCGTGCTGTATCCACTCATGAAGCGCCTGACCTACTGGCCGCAATTGGTGCTGGGCTTCGCGTTCAACTGGGGTGCCATGCTCGGATGGTCTGCCGTCGCGGGTACTGTTGACTGGTCCGTTGTCTTGCCGTTGTACGCTGGCTCCATCTTTTGGACCTTGGTCTACGACACAATCTACGCACACCAAGACAAGACCGATGACGTTCATGCCGGTGTCAAGTCGACTGCATTGCTGTTCGCAGACAAGGCCAAGCCGGTCCTTTCAGCATTCTCAGCTGCGACCATTGGACTGTTTACATACAGCGCATCGAAGGCCATCCCTCCTACGATCGCTGCTAAGCACACCACTGCAGCTGAAGTACTCGCTCCTGCCCAGAGCACTTCGGTCGGCGACCTCGTCCTGTCGCCCTCCATTCTTGACAGTCTCGCTTCTGCATCGCCCATGCTAGATGCGCTTGCTCATCACCATCCCTTCTTCTGCGTAGCACTTGCAGGCGGTGCATCGCACCTTGCCTGGCAAGTCCGAACGGTCAAGTTGGACGATCGTCCGGACTGCTGGCGCAAGTTCTGCTCCAATACGACATTCGGCTGGATCATCGTTTCCGGTCTTATTGCCGATTATGCGGTTTGGCTATACCTCAATGAGGGGCATGCGGAGTCAAAGGAAACGAAGAAGGATAGTGAAGCATGAGATCGCCAAGCTTCACAATACAAAAGCATACAGATAGCCACATCACAAAAGCATTCACAAGCATGAACTGACAAAACGTCAAACGTCGAAGTCTGATGCGACAAAAATGGTTCGAGAGGCGGTTGAGATGCGGACGATACATGGACAAATACAGGCAAGCGTGCAGACAGAAGAGAGGATAGAAAATCTCGGAATGATGATGGCAAATGTAACTTCTTGATGGAGTGATGGAGCAAAGCGTGTACGATCGCGACTAGCTCTACGCGTTTGACGCAGCTGGTTTGGCCTCATTGATGTTTTCCGCAGCGAAAGCAGAGAAGAATCCTTGGCCCTCCTTCCACTCTTGGAAGCCCTTCTGCAATCTGACGCTGAGACTCTCGAACGAGTCAAGGGCAGGTCGGACGTCGAGCACGAATTCGGGATCCTCCTTGTCCGGATCATCGGGAACGCTGTAGTAATCGATAACGTATCTGACCTCCTTTCCATCCTGGTCTGGCCTCCTTACGACCCAATCGTGACGGTCGAAGGGTGGCTCGGAACTGAAAGTGTTGGGCATGATCTTGGCCATCATTCCAAACAACCTTGCTTTGGGTGTCTTTGTACCGGGCTTGCCCTGGAAACGAGCGAGTTCGGCACGAGAAGCGTCGGCACCTGCAAGCTTCTCCCATTCAAGCACTTCGAGCCATGCCTGTTCATTGAGGAAGTTGTGCACCATGACCATGGTTTCGACGTGCTCTTCGGGAGTCTCCCAGCCCTTACGGACAAGTGCGTTGTAGAATTGCTGTGGAGACGGGTACTCCCACTTTTCGGTCTGCTCTTCAGAGGGCTTGCTAGCATTGTGCTTGACTGGGCACGCGGAAGGTGCGTCGTATGGAGAAGCACCGGGTGCAGCCGAGTTTCGCGACCGAGGAATGGAGGAGACGACTCGCTCTGTGGAGAGGGGCGTCTGCTGTTCTGGTGCTTTACCCTGACCGAGGGTGGGCATCATGTTGAGAGGGTTCAATGTCGAAGACCATGGCTTGGAGGATGAGGAAGAGGATGAGGGTGAGGATGAGGATGAGGATGCTGATGTTGATGGAGCCATGGCACCAGCAGACGTATGCTTTGCTGCTGATTTAGAGGCGAGATAGGCGTCGCGATCTTCGTGAGGGATAGGGCACTGGCCTCCGGACGAAGGGACCATCTTTATTGGCGACGGCTTTGGTGGTGCTGGCTGAGACGGCGCAGCGGAGCCACTGCCACTGGCATGCATGGGGCAGCCAGGAGGTGGCGATGCAGACGAGGAGGACGAGGACGATGCTGCAGATGACGAAGTTGCTTTCATAGAGCGTAGGATCTCATCGCGATGCTGCGAAAGCTTGTAGGCCATGAATCCAGCAACAGCAGCCTGGTTGTTGGTGTTGGGGTTTTGGTCCGATGCCGCTTGGGCGCGGATGGCGCGCACGATCTCTGCGGGGTTCATGTTGTTGTTGTAAGTATGGACGGCGAAGAATGGAGACTGGCCTGTTGTGTGAACAGGTTGTGACGTTGTGGTAGCACGTAAGTAAGTTGACGGCCACGGCGAGGTTCATGAAGGTTTGAAAGCGAGAGAACCCTTCTTGTTGTCCGCTGCTGTGTTGCGGTGGAGGAAGAAGGTTCGAAATTCAAGCAGGCTCAGTGGCTGCCACTTTCTGGGAAATTTTCGAGTCAAATCTCGAACACAGTCAAGCCCGACTTCCGAGAGACCCTTTCTGACGAATCAAGGCCCGGAATGTTCCTGCTTTACCGCGGCCCAGTCCATCATCTCAGCACAGTGGATCTTTGTCGGCGACAGGCTACTGTATGCAAATTGCACCATTTGACGGAGGCTGGTCTGTATTTGACGGTGTGGTACAGTACGGTTTTGATGCATGGCGTTGAAGAACGATCAGAGCAGCTAAGAGGGTGACGCCGCGGGGAGCAGTGGATCGGGCAGATCAACGGAAGCTCGTCGAGGATCCCGATCTGGCCTGCTAACGCATCGCATGCAAGGATCGTCAAAATGACGGCACGCCGAAACCCACACGCAGACACACACAGGCCGAAGGGACGAACCTGCTTCCTCGTTGAGCTGTACGGACATTCAAAGACATCTTTGTATCGGCACAAGAGTTGTCCCAATTTTGCAGGCTAGGCAGCAGAACCAAATCCAAAAGAGAGCGTGGCGTAGTAGCTTGCAGGAACACCTCGGATTCGACTCCCGATCTTTACGTGTAGGATCACTCGTATCACGCTTCTTGGCCTGTGTCTGTCTATGTGCCTTTGCTGTTCGGCTGTCAGTCTGCGCGCGATCTGTTTCGGATCTAGCCGCCGCAAGCCCCCACTTCCCCCCCCCCCCCCCACAAACACACACACAGCCAGTCAGCCAAGCGATGCTGCCTCGCTACTCTGGTACTGAGCAGCCGAGCGAAGCAATTACTCGCATCTCTCTTCTCGAGTCTTGGACGGCAGCGAACTTTTTCGAACAGCTTGCAATGGCTACCGGCATCGTCTTGATCGACACTATTTTGCATCTCCGGTCAAATCCGAAGCGCAGCCTTCAATGGTACCGAGTCTCAGCTTCTTGCAGAGTGACGTTGGTACACTGGCGAGCTGACTTGCGATCAGAAAGAGCCAAGAACATCGGAGAAAAGCGAAGATAGAATCACGGCTATCATTCAAGCAGCTGATGGCTTGACGCTTACTATCTGTCTGGCTGACGTGCTTATCTTCGGATGGATGCCGACTCACAAGCAAGCAACATTTGATACAAGATCCGAGCGTTTCGCCATTCTCGATTTTGTGTGTGAGTTGTTTGTTGCAGCAAGCCTTGCTCCATGGCCGAAACGGGCGATATCCCCGAGATTTCAAGGTTGAGCCAAATTTACGCTCTCTGTGTATGGGTTGCGTGCTATGTGAGTGAGTGTGTGTGTGTGTGTGTGATGTTGCAGAAAATCACAAATCAAAATCACATTTCAGGGCAAGAGAACTTCCTGCCACGCTCAAGCTCGCCTCAAGCTTTCGTGTGTGGCTTGCAGAGCGAGAGAGAGAGAGGGGAAATTCGAGCAAGTCCGCGCTCAGTCACCAGATCCGACACCTCAACAACAGCGCGCCCTTTCCAGTCGAGCTTCTGACTGGCAGCTGCACCCCTCTTTTCGCTTCGCTTCGGATCACTCTCTACTCTTTCTCGACCTGGCGATTTGGGTTTGCAATTCTCGCTGCTGCTTTGTTCGAATTCACTCGGCTCTTTCCAGGTTGCTTGCTCCTCCACCGTCTCCACATCCACATCTCATGCTCTCGTTGCAAAGCCGCACGACCCATCTTGTCGAAGCACCCACATCGTAGCCTCTCTTTCATCCACCTCATCATCACTCTCGCTTTCACTTTCTGCATCTTCCAACACACAGCAGCAAGTTGGTCTCGCCCACTTTCTTTGAGCACATTCTTCAGATCATCGACCATCGCCGACACTCCCTACCCGCAACAGTAACCCTAAGTTGTCAGTCAATACCATGCAGCTTCTACACTAAAGCCACCATCGCATCCGCAGCTCTGTTCACCTCGGTGTCGCGGGTCTTCAGGTCTGCGGGAGCTCCGACAACAAGCATCAAGATCTGACGTGCCTATTCTTGAGCGAGCCAGCTTTGTGATTGCAAGCATGGCATCGCAGAATGCGGAAGAGCCGATCGGATCGGCCGCTCCTTCAGCCATCGACACCTCACTGTCCATTGCTCCTGAACAGAATCCATCCGACGCTCCAGCTACAAGCCACGTTGAAGGTGCGGTCTCTGACGGAGCCTCTTCCGATCGCAGCAGCAGCACATCTGCTCCAAGTCCTGCTTATCCCTCGCTCAGTCTGGCCACGGCAGGACAAGGCTTGAGTGCCGTCGGTGCTTCCTCAACGGGCGCGTCGGTCGACTCGAGCGTCGAAAAGGAAGCGACGCTACTTTCCTCTCAACTGTTTAGCTCGCCTGCTTTGCCATCAGACACCAAGGAGCTTGCCCAGCCCGTCTTGATAACACCCGCTCATGACTCGAATGCGCAATTCTCACCACAGAAACCAGCCGACCCTACGCTTCTCGGCGTCGAAGCTGCTTCCAGCAGCTCCACCCCCGCCTCAGCTTCGCCTTCAGTCATCTCAGGCACTTCCACACCAGCACGTTCTGCCGCCAACGAGCTCCATCTCTACGCCCAGCGCATCCAACAGCAGCTCCTCAATCAACACGTTCGAGATCGGTTGCATGGAGGATCAGCTCAGGACCCATCGAGCACACCGCCGTTACTTCCGCATCAGCACGGCCATCTCGCCTCAGCAACCGCCAGCGCCTACAACTCGCCTCCTGAGTCCGGTCGATCCTCTCCGAATCTGTCAGGCTCCACTCGATCTCAGCGAACACCTCGGGTACTTGAGACTCGTCGTCTTGACATCCAAACACATACCAGTGGTCGTCGCATGGTCAACCAATACCTCATCGAGGGCGAGCTTGGCCGCGGTGTTCACGGCAAAGTCCGACTGGCTAGAGATCTGGAGACCGGCGAGCACGTGGCTGTCAAGATTGTAGAGAGGGAAGCTCGCAAGCGTCTCGGTGCTGGTCTCGGTCTCCTTAACCGCAACAACCGTCGCAAGATTTCTTTCCCACTCTCTGGCCCCGCCCACGGCCTTGAATCGCCACCAAACGAGCGCCAGCAAGGACAAGATGCCCAGAGCAGCAATGTCAATGAACAGACTCAGCAAGGCTCCGACTCCCCTCATGACGACACCGACTCCGCCTCTACCTCCACCGCCGTCAAAGTCGTTTCAAGCACAACTTCCACACAATTCGCCCCGCTCCCAGATGTGCAACGCCCTGAGCAATCGGATATGGAAGCAGAGCGACGCCGCGAGAAGGAGCACGAGAAAGCACGCAAAGCGCTCCTTTGGACCACCGACCAAAAGGTAAGACGCGAGATCGCCATCATGAAGAAGTGCAGCCACCAAAACGTCGTTCAGCTCAAAGAGGTCATCGACGATCCACAGAGCAAGAAGATCTTTATGGTGCTCGAATACATGCAAGGAGGCGAGGTTGTCTGGAAGGACGAGCAGGGACTGCCCACATTAACTGTAGATGAGGCGCGCTGCATCCTTCGTGATGTCGTTTGTGGCCTCGAGTACTTACACTATCAAGGCATCATTCATCGTGACATCAAACCTGCCAACCTCCTCTGCGACAAAGATCGCAGAGTCAAGATCTCAGATTTCGGCGTCTCCCACTTTAGCTACGCTATGATGATTGCCAGCGACCAAGCAGCAGCAGCAACTGCAGTGTCCTCGTCCGCATCCTCTTCGTCCAGCAGGCTAGGTCAGCCATCTGGCTCCACTTCAGATCCAAGTCTCATGGACGATCGCGAGCTGGCAAAGACCGCAGGAAGCCCTGCCTTCTTCGCGCCCGAACTCTGCATGTCGTCCTTCTCTTCGACCTCTCCTTCGATCGAGCCGGCGTCAAACAGAGCGTCTTTGGCCGACGCTGCTAGTGGCAAGATTTCGACAGCACCGATCCGACCCAAGGTCACCAAAGCCATCGATGTTTGGGCCCTCGGCGTTACGCTCTATTGTCTTCTTTTCGGCACCACCCCTTTCACCGCCGAATGCGAGTATGCACTCTTTGCTGTCATTCCCAACACCGACTACTCGCTCCCCACCTTCATGGGCTCCGACCGTGTCCGTGTTGGCCCAAGAAAGCAAAGGTGGCAATCCCATTTGCAGTGGACCGACGAAGAAGCCGACGCACAGCCAGCAAGCCCCTCAGAGCTCTGCCCGGATGCCGACCCTGACAGCCTCAGCGAAGATGCGAGACAACTCCGCGACTTGATGGATCGCTTGCTCGAGAAGGATCCCACCAAACGTATCACGCTTGAAGAGGTCAAGAAGCATCCTTGGGTCACTCGCGGCTTGCAAGACGCACCTGCATGGCTCTCCGAGACGGATCCGCAGCATCTGCCTTACGTCAAGATCTCGCATGCCGACGTCGAGGACGCCTTGACCGGCTTCTCCAAGCTCAAGCAGTGTGTCAAGAGGTGGCAATTAAAACTGTTCGACTCATTCGTAGGCGGACGACGACGTAGTAAGTCGGTTAACCATTCCTCTGCCTCTTCCTCGATCCATGCGGATGCACGCACCGATTCTGGCGATAGCTCGCTCCATCAAAGCCGACAAGGTACAGCGAGCAACGCCATCTCATCCCCCGCTACTCCTTTCGACTCATCGAGCCAGTCTGGCCCCTCGACATCGTCTGTACGGACCCCACGAACCCCGCTCAAGGGACCCGCTTTCTTTGGACTCCAGAAGAGCACAAGTTCTGTTGGTCGACGCGATGGTGGCACCACTCTCCGTGCCCTCACCAGCGCCCATCCAGACGAAGATGCCGATTTTGTGGCCTCCGGATCACCTGCAGTCAAAGCGTCTGAGTACCTGGGCACTTCGCCGCGCCATACGTCACCTCGGACGTTTGAAGAGAGCGTCGCAGAAGCACATGACCGAGTCTCGACCCTCTCACCCGTGATGCCGCCTCCCGTGCTGGTCGACAGTATCGATCATGATGCAATGAAAACCCCAGGCACCGTCGCGCAACGAAGAGCTTCCGCGCAATCCTCGAGCAGTGCAGGGCTGCGACCCGACGCAGGCCCACAGATTCCACAGCGCACTTCTTCCGACACGCATGGTGCAGCAGCACGAAGAGTCAGTGCCACGTCGGCGTCGTCTTCGTTCCACACTTCTTCTCCACACATGCCTTCTATGCATCGCATGCCCAGCAGACGAGAGTCTGGCAGCAATGACTCGCATTCTCGCCGCGCCGCTTCAACCAGAAGATCTTTCGATTCGGAAGGGAGGTCATCGACGCTGAGTATCTCGCAGACTTCGCGAGTCTCGGGTCGTCACCGACTCGGCGGCTTCCTTCGTGGCAGTTGGTTGATGAACGGCGGCGACGACCGCAATCGTAGCTCTTCTCGTCCCAGCACTCGTGGTTCTCGCAATGCACAACCTTTCTCATCCGGCGTCGGCAACGCAGGTCTCGCCAAACATAGCGGCAGTATTCGCAGCACCGCAAGTGTCGTCAAGCCAGGCCTAGCGCCTCCCAGCGCCTTGGGACCGCTCTCTGTCGACACGCAAGGCGCCATTAGGCAAACCGGAGTTCGCGCTGAGTCAGGCACCCCAACCAGTGCACCTGTACTGGGCAGCAATAGCAACAGTGCCCTCACAGGGTCTCCAAGCCTGTCCACTGAGCTGCTTACAGAGCCAATTGAAAGTTCGAGCCTGGCACGAAGCGCATTCAGCGCCGCCAGTCAGCCGTCTTCGCCGCTCTCCGATCTTGGTGCTGTCCAACCTTTTGCCTTTGACAGCCTCAGGCGTCGCCGCCATGTCACCGCGCCTCTGGACACCATTGATCTTGAGACGGACGATGTGGGCCTAGAGCTCGAACTTTCGGATGATGATCTTTCCGATGATCTCGATGAGGCTGGCGGCGCGCGTGGTCCGATGCTCGTCAACTCTGGCAACGGCTGGACGGTTCGAAACGACGAAGACACTGACGGTGGTGATGTTGACGATGGCGGTGCGGCTTTTCTTCCCGAAGCCTACGTTCGGAAAGGGTCAAGTAGAAGTGAGAGTTCCAACGACATCCTCACGACCTCGGTCGAAGGCGGCTACAATGTCTACAAGCCGCCCTATCAACACATCCTGTCGCCCTCCGAGTCATCCGTGCCTAATGAGAGCGGTATCACGGCAGCAACAGACCTCAGCGGTACCAACAACGTCGCTGCTACCAGCAAAGCTCCTAACGGCGCTCAGCCCGCAGCACCCGCGTGCCAGACCTTTGCCATGGATGCCACCCTTTCGACGGAGGCCACAGCTCTCCGTAAAGGTGAGACCCCGTCCGTCCCAGTGGCGGAAGAGTCGCAGTTCGCCGACGCCGACGAAGAAGCTCCTCGATCCGACGAGCCTGAGTCTGTGGCTGCCAAGCTTGCTCAGACAGTCTTGGCGGACGAGGATGACGAGGATAGCGACGAGCAGTGTGTAAGCTTCCAAGCTCGCCGGAAGAGGTTTACACGTTTCCACGGTCCTCCAGCGTCGGCCGCATGAGTTGCCTTGGTTGATCAGCTTTGTGCTGATCGGCAATGTTTATTAGATTGGTTCTCCTTCACGACCCGTAGCAAGCATTGTACTTTTGACATTTCCCCATCTCGTTTACGCATGTTGATGAAGTTATACCACCTTTATGTAGCAAAGACTCTCCGCACGCTCACTGTGAAGAAAGATTGCAGGCGACAGACTGTCCGGAGAGAAAGGTTGAGGACGTCGAGTCGTCGTGTAAGGACGAATTATAGGGTGCTACCCCTGCACGGCTCGTGTCTCCTTGGCCATTTTCGCGACCATTATTTTAGACGTTGCATTCTCAGAAACAACTTTGACACAATTCAAGCGCAACGATTCAAGAAGAACACCTTAACTCGTCCACAGAGCGATCAATGAAGGAGACACAGCTCTACCTCGACCCTGGTACGCTATCTTCTGATCATGGCTTCACACTTGGAATGGGATTGAAGTTAATGTAGCAACGGAGTCACGTTTTAGAACATCGCTATTGGTTACATTGTAAGGAATGTCAGGGATTGACTGCCTATTCAGCCAACTTTATCTCTAAGTGAGGGTGTGAGAGTCTAGGCCTTGGTCTTGAGGTCGTCTTGATCGCCGCTGTAGCCCGAACCTGCTGCATTGGCTAAGTCTGCGTCCGAAATGTAAGCACAAGGCGTTCGCAGCGCAAGCCTTGCTAAGCTCCAGAAGCGGGCCAGTATCTTGGGTCCAGCATTCTCGGAGCTCACGCGTATCGGAACGATGAGTGCCTTTGGAGCCGATCAGCGCGGCTTCCTCGATATCAGCATCAGTCAGGCTTGGTTGCTGCAGCAGCTCTTCGGCATAGGATTGGGAAGCTTGCTGAGCGCAATCGAGGTGATATCATGACCGCCATTCGTCGTATGGGTCTGCTCAACATGCCTAGCTTGCGCCTCAATGCATTTGATCAGTCGCCAGACTCGATCAATGAAGAGGTACTCGAAAGGAAATGGCGCTCCTGGGTAGATCACGAGAGCCGAATGCGCTTGGCTTGGTTTGTCTTCCTCTATGATCAACTTTATGGGCTGTACATGGACATCTCTCCGATGATCCTATACACAGAAGTGACTTCACCATTCCCCTGCGACGAGCAGCTCTGGAATGCGAGGACTGCTCGTGAATGGTACACCCGGCTGCCTACCTACCAGTCTCAAGTCATGTCCAAGCCGTCCTTCGTCGACGTGCTCAGAAAGCTCCTCGATCCACCTCGTCACGAAGAGATTTCACTGCATCTCAACGGACTCGAAGCACACATCCTTGCTGTGAATCTATATCGCATACGCTGGGATGCGAGCAAACGTTCAGTCCTCTTCGATATGGAAGCTTTCGCTCATGCAGAGGAGGTGACACTGGGAAAGAAGCAGGTGGTGGACGCCGCCTCAGGTACTGTGGCGATTGATTCAGCAGCAGAGAATGCTCTCCAGGAACTCTTGGAAGCAGCTCCGTTCGCAACATGACCAGACGAGACTTGATACGATGATACCACAGATACGAAATTGTATTTCATTGCTCCTCTCACAGGTTCGCGGTGAGTGCTAGCTCGTCAATGTCGTCCGTGCGTCCATGAACTTGCTCTTTACCTGACGGCGCAGTGAAAAGCTCTGAGCCATACGCAAGAGCATCAATGAAGAGCGGAAGCCTTGTACCACCGTCTGCACCAAGAGTGGGTTCGCGCTGCTGGGGTTGATGTAGAGAAAGCAAAAGAGGAACAGGATCGTTAGCATGTCGAGCGTTAGCCGGCCGTTGCACAGAAGTATAAATCAACTTACGGTACGAATGCTGTCGAGCTCATCTTCAAATTCATTAGCGACGGCTTTGAGCCAGAGCGAGCGGAAGGCCTGTCGACGGCGCTCTTGCTGGGCCTTGGACTGCTGCGGGTTGGACGTGCTGTCGCCCTCGGAATCTCGTTTGCTCGAAGGTGACGATTTCATTGCGTCAACGATGTGCTGCCATCGCGAAGGAAGTTTAAGTTTTGCCGGTCCAAGAGCTTTTATGGCCTGCTCTCTGTGACTCGTGCGCTTCTTGACCGGAATGGAGTCCGCCTCGTCCAATTCTGGCTCGGGTGTTAATCTGAAGACATGCCTGTGCTTGCCTGATGACGAGGCTGCCGCTGAAGCATGCATGATATCACTCGGTGCAGTAGTGCGGTTCTTTGAGGTGCGTTTGCGAGCAGCGGGTGAGTCCGGGTCGGACCCGTTACTCTCTGACGACGATGTGGAATCCGCAGAGCTGGATGAAAAAGATGACGACAAAGATGCTGCGGAGGAAGAAGATGAAGATGAGGAAGCCGAAGGCGCCCTCTTGGGTGGAGGAGACTCCCTATTCGCAGACTTCGTATTGGCCTCATCGCTTTCCGAATCGTCGTTGCTGGAAGATGAAGATGATGCGGAGGAGTCGGAGTCATCCTGGGAGGAAAGGGCAAGAGTTCTCGTCTTTCTCTGTCGCCTGCGTCGAGGTCCGGCAGACGCCTTGCCTGGCTTTGACTTTGCTACCGCCATAGCTTCGCGAGCTTCTCGCTGGACTTGAAGATAATATCCGACCACAAGACCGTGAAGTGGTTATGAGTATGGTGGTGATAAAGCGAGCCTTGCCGGAGATGTAGGAAGAAAAGTTTCATCGGGAGCCAAAAGGGGGTATCAAACTCTTTGCGCTTTTCAAAACCCGGGTTTTTCGAAGAGCGCGTTTTTCAACAAAACGCAAAAGCTTACATAAGCTGCGCCAAGTGAAAAAAAAAAAAAAACTGCGTTCTTAAAAACGCGGTTTTTTGTTCACTCCACAACAGTGAAAGTATGTTACCTCTAGTTCGATCTCACACCTTCTCCACCTTCGCTCACTTTGATCCGTAGCATGTTGTCGAGGCCTGTGCGGTGTATCGGCTTGCGTCAGGCCCGATCATTGCGATAGGCATCGGCATACCGGCTATCCGATACCCGAGGTGGAGAAGATAGACGTCACGTCATGTTTCATATGCTTACTGTTAGGTTACGTCTTTTATCGGCCGTATGACTTCATCACGATTTTGGAAACCTGCGTTTCCTTACGGGCGTTCAAATATCCCCAGAAACGCGCCCTTCGGAAAACCTGGGTTTTTAAAAACGCAAAAAGTTTGATACCCCCTAAAAGCGAACTTTTTTGGCGCAAGAATCCAGTAAAGTGTCTGGAGTTCCGCAAACTGAAGTTTGTCTCGCGCGAATGGATGTTCAACACAATTCGCGCCCACGCGAGATACGCGTTCAACTCATTAACGCGTCGAGCATGTTGAAGACGTGTAAATGAGGTTCGCGTCCGACCCTTTCGCCCTGTCCTTCAGCGCGAGAGAGCCCGCAACTCTACGATGGCGAATCAGCAGTGTGGACAGATGATGTTGTGTTGGTTCGAAAAGGGTCGTTCAAAGGCTCGAAGCAAAGCAGAGAGCTTGCTGAGCAATTGTTGCTAGACAGCACAACGGTGCAACACCTTACCTCAGAGTCTCCGTGTTGATCTTGGGTTGTGTTCATCTTACCTTTGACCACTCTGAATTTTTTGTCGCCACAACTTTTTCTTCTTTGCTTCCAGCTACCTCGACATCGCCGCTACATCCTTCTGTCACATCTGTACAAGCGATCGGAGCCATCCCAATCTCAACGTCGTTTCCGCTCGACCTCAAACGTCGCCATCTGTCCACTTGTACTGAGACTAAGACACAGAAATGGTAAGTGCTTTCGAGCTCTGCGTATACGGCACAACGTCATGACGACTGACTCTCTCTTGAACATATGTCTACCAACACTTATTCGCTTCTTAGGCTGATTTACAGAACAACGCCAACCGCAAGCGTCGTCGCTCGCAGCAATTGCAGCAGCGAGACGACCCTTTCGACGCTTCCTCTCCTCTTCCCGGCCCATCCACAGCCACCACACCGGCCGGCCGCTCATCCCCTCCCCCCTCATCTCTGCCACCTTCCAGTCCTCCGGCTGCATTCTCCGACTTCACTGACGGCGAGCTCGATGACGCAGAGGTGGTCGATGAAGAGCAAGAGGCAAGACAGCTTGGTGACCACTTTCAAGACAATGCCGACTCCGACGACGAAGGGGAGGACCTCTTTGGAGAGAACATGGACAACGATTACACCGAAAACTCGGCCCTTGACCGCTACGACACAACGCTTGACATTGACGACGCAAATCAATACGACCATATGGATGCCAACGCACGTCGTCTTGCCGAACTTCGAATGAGCCGTCGTGACCGCACGGAAGCTGCCACCCGTGGCAGCCGCTCTCGCGCTCCTGAGTTCCTTCACAGTGACGATGGCGCTAGCGATGCAGATGACGGTGTAGCCATCCTCAACCGTCGCAGACGACGTCACTACGACGAAACCGCTGCTGGTGCCGATGCTGCTGCCTTTGCTGATGACCTTCCGCTCGAGCAGTTGGGTGATGTCAAAACTGACAGCATTGCCAGCTGGGTCGCCACGGAGAATGTGCGCCGAGCCATCGTTCGCGAGTTCCGCAACTTTCTCGTCACCTACGTCGATGAGAACGGTGTCAGTGTCTACGGTCAGCGTATCAAAACACTTGGTGAAACCAATGCAGAGTCGCTCGAGATCTCTTTCCTTCATCTCGTCGACTCGAAAGCCATCCTGGCGTACTTCTTGGCCAACTCCCCTGCCAGCATGCTGCCCATATTTGATGAAGTCGCCTTCGACGTCATTATGCTCTACTACCCCTCCTACGACCGCATCCACTCCGAGGTGCATGTTCGTATCACAGACCTTCCTACTTCTTCGACCCTGCGAGACCTGCGTCAGGGCCACTTGAACTCGCTCGTGCGTGTCAGCGGTGTCGTTACTCGACGCAGTGGTGTCTTCCCACAACTCAAGTACGTCAAGTTCGACTGTCTCCGCTGTGGTGCCGTACTCGGTCCCTTCTGGCAAGACGCCAACCAGGAGATCAAGATCAGCTACTGCTCCAACTGTGAGCAGCGAGGCCCCTTCCGTATCAACTCGGAGCAGACCGTCTACCGCAACTACCAGAAGATGACGCTGCAGGAGTCGCCAGGTAGCGTACCCCCTGGTCGTCTGCCTCGCCACCGAGAGGTCATCCTGCTCTGGGATCTGATCGACTCTGCCAAGCCAGGCGAGGAGGTCGAGATTACTGGTGTCTACCGCAACAATTTTGATGCATCGCTCAACACCAAGAACGGTTTCCCCGTCTTTGCCACTGTTCTCGAGGCCAATCATATTGCCAAGCGAGACGATGCCTACTCTGCCTTCCGCCTCACTGAGGAGGACGAGCGCCAAATCAAGGCCTTGGCTAAGGATGAACGTATTGGCAAGCGCATCATCAAGAGTATCGCTCCTTCCATCTACGGTCACGAGGATATCAAGACCGCCATCGCTCTCACTCTGTTCGGCGGTGTTCCCAAGGACATCGGTGGTAAGCACCGAATCCGCGGTGACATCAATGTTCTTTTGCTTGGTGATCCCGGTACCGCCAAGTCGCAGTTCCTCAAGTACATCGAGAAGACAGCTTCGCGTGCCGTCTTCACAACTGGTCAGGGTGCTTCCGCTGTCGGTCTCACTGCGTCGGTGCGCAAGGATCCTGTCACTCGCGAATGGACGCTTGAGGGTGGTGCACTCGTGCTTGCTGACAAGGGTGTCTGCCTTATCGACGAGTTTGACAAGATGAATGATGCTGATCGAACCTCCATCCACGAAGCCATGGAGCAGCAGCAGATCAGTATCTCCAAGGCCGGTATCGTGACCACATTACAGGCACGATGTGCCATCGTAGCAGCAGCCAACCCTATTCGTGGCCGATACAACCCAACGATCCCATTCAATCAGAACGTCGAGTTAACAGAGCCCATCTTATCGCGTTTCGATGCACTCTGTGTTGTCAAGGACACTGTGGAGCCAGTCAAGGACGACATGCTGGCTCGCTTCGTCGTTGGCTCGCATCTGCGATCGCATCCCAAATTTGATGACGAGACCGACGAGCAGCTCGTGGCCACTTCGCTCGACGCCGACATCTTGCCTCAGGATCTTCTCAAAAAGTACATCATGTACGCCCGTGACCACGTGCGACCTTCGCTCAACGCGTTGGATCAGGACCGGATCTCTCGATTGTACGCTGACTTGCGCCGAGAGTCGATTTCAACTGGCAGCTTCCCCATCACGGTGCGTCACTTGGAGAGTATGATCCGTATGGCTGAAGCATCGGCCAAGATGCATCTGCGTGACTACGTGCGCACAGACGACATTGACGTTGCCATCCGTGCCACTGTGGAATCATTCGTGTCGGCTCAGAAGATGAGTGTAAAGAAGACTTTGGAGCGTGGCTTCCGCAAATACCTCCACCAGAGCCGAGACCACGACGAGTTGCTCTCGTTTATCCTCGGTTCGATTGTCAAGGACCGAATGCGCTTTGTCCAGCTCTCGAACAGCGCTCGCCGGGGAGGTGCAGCTTCTTCGAGCACCGTAGTTACTGTACCTGTGTCGGAGCTCGAGACACGCGCGAAAGAGGTTGACGTGTTTGACATTCGTCCCTACCTTGCCTCCAAGCTCTTCCATGCCAACGGCTATACCTTCAACCCGACAGACAGGTCGATCACCAAGACTTTTGGAGCGGGACGTGCAGGTGTAGCTGGAGGCGCTGCTGCTGGTGTTGCTGCCGCGCTGGTGGCATGATCACAAATGCGCCTCGATCGCACATGCTGTCATACACATCATCTCGTTGATTCTCACTCATTGACGACTCTTTCGACATTCTGCTCAGTCTTTTTCGAAAGCAGTTGTAACCATAGCTTCTCTCTGACCTATTGCTTGTATTTACTATCCACGTTACCCTTGTCCGAAGTTCGGGTTTAGTTCTCAAGTTCGTGCACCAGGTCTGGGACATGTGCGTGCGATGTTGTTCCTCACCAGAGTCTCGGTCGTGAAGCGGGAAGGGGTTCATGACACAAGACCAAAATAGCCTCCGCAGCACAACGGAGGTGTATTAAAGCCAAGAACGAGTGTGAGACGGTTGTGTTGCTTGATCAGAGTAGTCCCCGCGCCACAACGGAGGTGTGTAGGCCCCTGTGATAGTTGATTAGAAATAGTCTTCGCGATACAACGGAGATGTTTTCAGGCCAACAACGTCGACAAGACAATTATGATGTTTGCTCAAAGTAGTCTTCGCGTCTCAACGGGAGTGCTTTGTTGTCAGAAGTGTCGATGACATGGTTCTGATCTAGGTTCATGAGTGGTCTCCGCGTCGCAATGGAAGCGTATTCTGGCCGTGAGAGTCGATGAGACGCTCATGAAGAGAGACCGAATGTAGTGTCCGCCGCAGGACGGAAGCGGAATATGGTTAAAAGAGTGTCTTTTTCCTGTTGAAAGCCGAAGGGAGTACTATTGTACAAATCATTTCTACTTGGATCGCTTGTAGACTTTGGCAAGAAAAGAGCGGAAGACCTCTCGACGAAGACCTTGCGATTCAGGAAGGTTGTTGATGAGGTTGTTGATTTGCTCATACGACTCGGCCTCGTACTTCTGGAAGCGGGCGCGGAGGTCAATGTTGGGCTGGTCGTAGACATCCTTGACACGCTTCTCGCATTCAGAGTCCTTCTTGCCGTAGTTGTCGTCGAGAATCTGGCGCTGTTCCGGTGTAGCGTTCTGAAGAGCAACGTTAATGTTCCAAGAGCACTTGTTGTCGAAAATGTCGGTGCCGACCTTGCCAATCTGCTCAGGGGTACCGTAGCAGTCAAGAAAGTCGTCCTGGACCTGGAAGTACTCGCCCATGGGGAGGAGAATGTCGAGAGCCTGCTTGTAGAGCGACTCGTCGGTGACACCGGCCATGCGCATGGCAAGAGCGACGGGAAGGTAGAACGAGTAGAATGCCGTCTTGTAGACGACGATGAGGTGATGCTTTTGCAAAGAGAACTTGGACAGGTCTACAGAATCTTCGGGAGCAGTGATGAGATCAATCAGCTGACCGAGTTCGGTTTGGAAGGTGACGTCGTGGAAGAGCTCGAGAAGCATGCCGTAGTAGGGCTCCGAGCGAAAGTGTTTCTTGAGTAAGAAGTAGATGGCAGCTTCGAGCATGAAGGCGTCATTGATGGCAATGTTGCCAACACCTTCGACACGGTACCAGCAAGGCTGGCCACGACGAGTGACGCTTGCATCCATCATATCATCGGCGACCAAAAAGTAAGCCTGGAGAAGTTCGATGCACCAGCCGAGGATAGCTGCTTTGAGATACTCGGGCTCCGTGAGCTCACGGGAGAGCTTGCCAGTGGAAGCATCTGTGCAGAGGAGGATTTCGACTGTATCTACGACTGATAGACCACGATTGAGCTTTCCGCCAGGAGCGTTGTAGTCGAAGTTGCGACGAAACCAGTCGATAGCCTCGGCGGGCATGTTCTCAGAGGCGAGATAGGCAGTGAGCTCCTCGACGAGAAGAGGGAAGACAGCCTGGAAGCGGTTGCGCTTCTGAACCTTGAGCTGGTCCTTTTCGGCCAGAGCCTGAGCGTCGGTAGTAGGAGCAGACATATTGATGTCTGGCGGCGGAAGCGGATGATGGTGAGGACGACGAAAGGCGAAACCCAAGCACGCAACATTTTAGAGCGTGTTGGACTCGCGCAGTCCCATGGTGGTCTGATCCCGACATCGCTTTCTTCTTCTCGAGTGAGTCGAGGTCATAGCAAATGATGTTAGTACGAATCAGCCAACATGCCAAAATAAGCAGGAACTCACGTTCAGGGTCTGAATGCGGTAAGAAGATCAACACTTTGACGCACACACCAACATATCTTTCACCACCTACCCCGACCATCATTCACACAACCCGCCCGCGATCTCAAACGAGCGAAGTGCAATGCGGCAATGACATCGCCGCATGTGCTGTATTATTGCCCCTGCAATCAGACTTCTACTAGCAGTACACCCTCGTCTTCTTCTGCTCCAGGCCCTAGCCAACGACACAATTCTTCTCTTGCATCACCACCGCCCGGTTTGCCCGCCTACTCGCCAGCCTCACGCTATGCCTTCCACCCGCTTGACTCGCTCTATTTCTGCGATGAATGCGACGAGATACGATGCAATCGATGCGTGACGGTAGACATCTCTTCCTATTACTGTCCCAACTGCCTCTTTGAGGTCCCAGGAGCTAGTGTCAAGGCCGAAAAGAACCGCTGCGCAAGGAACTGCTTCGAATGCCCCTGCTGTCAGCACACCCTCTCTCTCCTCGCCTCTGATCTACCTTCGGACGTCGCTCGCAGTGTCGACCTCACAGATCCAGTTGCAAGTCAAGGTGAACCACCTTACTATTTGGGTTGCTCCTCCTGTCGCTGGGATTCGAAGTCGATCGGCCTCGTCTTCGAGAAACCCACCGGCCTCAGCCTGCAGCTCCAACGAAGCGAGGACAATGCTCCTGACGTGCTTGAATTTGATCGACTCAAAGATCACTTCGATCTATACCTTAAGACACAGACTCAGGCAGTCATCACTTCTGCAGCGGTCGGCTCCGGCAGCGCCTTTCGTTCGCGAGGCACCGCCGCTTCTCCCGTCACCACAACCTCGTCTTCCATTTCGAACGTTGCAATATCTAGTCGCAGTGCCAGAGCAAACGCTGCACGCAATGCCGCCGCAGCCGCCTTACAGTCCTCGAAGCTCGTCCGCGATCTCCCGCATCTCGCCCACTCCAAACATCTAGCAGCAACAAGTCTGCCCGCTTCTGGACGATCGGGTCCAATCGAGCCGGACGAGCTCAAACGATACCGTGTGCTAAACCCGTGGCAGCCTCCTCTTGACAGTCGCAGCAGCTCCAGCGGGCAAGCATCGTCAAGCATGGGTGTCATGGCCAAGCGAGAAAAGCACCGAAGAGACTACATCGCACGTCTTCAAAACGCTCCCAACCAACCTTTCGCTTCTCTCGACGACAAGATCTCATCCCTCGAGCAGCGCTGGTCTTCCGTTTCGATAGCGGATCAGCCAGTTCGTGCGGCAGATCTGCGTCCAACAAGAGTGCCACTCAAGTCCAAACTAACGAAAAGGTGTCCAGCCTGCCGACACATTGTTATCAAGCCGGACATCAAAGCCGCTTCGAATCGTTTCAAGATCAAACTCGTAGCGCTCAACTTCCTTCCCGAGATCCAGATCAGTCTCGCCCCTCAGCAACCGTATCTCGATCCCCTTCGATGTCGCTCCGGAGCAAGAGGTTCAGCACTTGGCTCGCTCAGGAGAAGACCTCCTTCGATGCTTGTATCGCACAGTACAGCTGGTGGTTCAGACTCGCTCAGCACAGGCTCTTTGCTCTTTGTGACATCCAACGACGTCGATGTCAACACATTAGTAGCAGGCCAGACGTACAGCTTTCAGATCAGTATCACCAATCCTCTCGACGACCCAGTGCAGGTTGACATGAGCTTTGTTCGCTTCGCTAATCCTAGTCGATCTGACCGTTCGCAATTGTCAGGCGATGACGATAACCGCAACGGTTCTGTGCAGCCACTTCCCGAGCCAAAGTATATCTTCTCTTCTGCATCGCACCCTTCGGACGCTCGTGACAGCACCGGAGACAATCAAGCATCGAAACAGGAAACCACGAACAGAACCCGAAGACATCGCCTTGGATGGCAGGTATATCCGTCAGCAACTAGCGTTCCCTTGAACGCATTCAACGAAGTCTGGGAGCTGGAAGACTCCGAAGACCTCTATCTTTCAAAAAGTGAGTCTGACGCCAGCCGAAGCGCTGACCTCTACAACAACAATGCAGACAACTCACAGCGCCGGGTTGCGGTAAAGACGGCGATTGCACGCAACACAGGACCAACTGGCTCCAAGGAAGAGTCTGCGTGGGTCTTCGAGGACGAGGAGGACGACAAAGACGACGACGCTTACCGCCAATCTCATTCTTCTACCAGCGGTCAACAGCGCAAATCGTTCGTTCAAAAGGGTCACACAACCTCTTTCTACCTCGACCTTGCCATTTCCGCCAATGACCCGCCAGTGCCAGGTCCTTTGGAGCTGGCTATGCACGTCACCTATCGCTACTCGACATCGGCCGGCCAAGAAGGTGATGCGGCGTCGACTGCAGCTGGCAAAGACTTTTCGTTCTGGACCTCTATTCAACTTGGTACTGTTGTTGCGGTCGACGAGCGACGCTGAAATGCAACAAACATGTACATACTGTCGAAATTGTGTATGTTTTGGTCTGCTCCGTTGGAAATGCTACGCCACCACGAACAACGTTAATGGGGTTAGTATGGGCTAACCTACCGTACAAGTTGTGCGCCTTATCTAGCCTCATTTCGTTTCAGTACCTATTGATGTACGGAAGGTGTAAAAATTTTAATCAACGAGAACACAAGTGCGGAGGCTAGCGCCACAGAATTTCCTACTTTCTCCTACGACTTAGGGACAATGGCCATACGCTTTTCTTCACCATTATTCACTATGACATTGGCCTGACCTGCTCCATCGACCCCACCACAACCCTGGAATGAGCCCTTGAACAAAGTCGACTTGAAGGTAGAAATCAAGTAGCCGGCTTTTCCAACAGGCACGCTGTATCCTTCGGTGATTGTGGTAGACATTGACTCGCTGTACTCTGTACCGAAAATGGCACCTATGTCGATGCCAGATACCGAGCCTCCCGCGTTCAAGGAAAGAGAGGTCGACACAGTTTCGGTATGTTGAACAACAACACTGATGGGGCATGGAGCTGCACCTCCATGGCAGTCGACAATACTCGAGATCTGCTTTGACGCCGAGTGTGAGGGGACGGCGCTGTCCACATACATGCCATTGCAAGTGGCGTTCCTCTTGGCCAAATCCCTCTTCGCTGGTACTGAGTCTTGTCCGTTCGGGAAGCAAGCAATTCCTTCATCACCTGATAAAGCAGCAAGCTGTAGGCATTGTGACGATGCTGAAGCTGCTGCAACCAAACCAGCAGAGCCCATCAATGGACACGAACCGTCTGCTTCTACTAGGATCTGTTTGCCTACGCCGAAGCCGTCACCTACACTATGCGTTTTCAGGTAGACTGTGCCAGTTGGGACAGGGTCCAACATGGACCAAGGGAGACAAGCTCCGCAATTGTGTCCTATACTAGGATTCATGCTAAAGTATGCTCCTGAAATGGCGTTCTGACAATTGGGATCAGAGTATACATCGAAGGAACAGACCCTTTCACGAGGCTCATCTACGGCCCGCAATCACTAGGGTTATTCAACAAGATGCGACCTTCCGCCTCTTGGTAAGACGATTTCTTGATAGCGTGGTCGGGAGCAAGTGCAACCTCTTTAGCGGAAGCTGCACTGAAGCAGGCTAGGATCAGTGCCAGCAAGAGTAACCAAAATGACGGCTTTGATACTTTGTGAGATGCTCCAGAAGTGGCGCAAGTAGCGCCTGAGGACGACCCTACGACCTGTGTTAGGTTGCCCAAAAACTGCTTCTGTTCTTGTGCGGTCTCCATCTTGCACGAATAACAAGGCATGGCTGCATTCACCATTCCACCCGGACAAATACTGCTAGACAAATTTACGTTGGCCACAGAACAGCCCCAGGGTCCTTCGGGCGAGCATGCTGCAAGGTTTGTTGCCGAATTAGCCATGATTTGCTAACGGGATTCGCCGAGTAATTCGAGTGCGAGTCGTGCAAGACCTAAAATTGTTGAGGTGTTGCGACGTAAGGCTTCCTTTGAGGGGAGGACGGGAGACAGTAAAGAACTGCCTCGGTCGGTACTTCCCAGACTGTTGATTCGTTAGGAGATGTTGCCCTGGTGTATGTTTCGGGGTCTCGTGAGATGTCTTTTCTTATATACATGAGAGTGTTTGCTATACCGACCCTGCTGGATCGTGCCAAGAGCCCCTAATGTCATGTCCTGTGACATATGACGTTGTGTGGTCGTACTCTGAAACCAATACTGCTTCTACGCACAACCGAGCCTAAGCGAAGAGACTAGACTATCAGAATTCTCACGCTCGCTTAACCTGCACGAGGCAGCGAGCTGACATGGATCACCATCTCGCTTCGCTTGCAATCATTTCCTCCACGGCAAAGAAGCCCACTTCCGCATCTATGGATCCGGTTGCGCAAGCGAAGTAACATGCTTGTGGTTTGCAGATCCTGTCCCCATGCATTGGACAGAGGTTGAATGGCGAGCGTCGGGCACTTCGGTTGTCATGTTGCTGAGTTTCGCAATATCGATCCCTGCGTTGTCAACACATTCAGCCCTAAGCGAAGGTGTGGCCGCAAGTAGATCACAAGCGAACTCGTAATGCGCGGGCATTGCGGAGGTGAACGGGCAAACCTTTGCTACACACTAGCCGTCGATGTGAGATATTTGCGTTTTCTTCACAGGCACTAGTACTATTCTTGTGAACCCCACCTTTCTTCAATCGCAAGCTGAGCTTAGCCTCGACGGCGTCAAGCACAAGGACGATGTAGGCACAAAGGTTACATTTCGTATCAGTCGTTTTTAGTTGAAGTATATGATGCCTCGGCGTTGAAGCATGCAACCACTTGAAGTGTGCAACTTCTACGCCGAGCTCACATCCAATCACCAGCCTTGCTCAATCGGGTTTAGCGCGTTATCCGGACCGACACTTGGACATCAAGAAACCGGTCAATGGATAGCCGGTGTACTTTCGCTAGGGTTTCAAGGGGCTGCCCGGTAGGGATGAGCATCAACATGGTTAGGGTTAGGGTTAGGGTTAGGGTTAGGGTTAGGGTTAGGGTTAGGGTTAGGGTTAGGGTTAGGGTTAGGGTTAGGGTTAGGGTTAGGGTTAGGGTTAGGGTTAGGGTTAGGGTTAGGGTTAGGGTTAGGGTTAGGGTTAGGGTTAGGGTTAGGGTTAGGGTTAGGGTTAGGGTTAGGGTTAGGGT